>RDRW01000058.1:0-311259 GCA_007896445.1 Puccinia hordei | reverse complement strand
GCTCCTTTGGATTTGAGTTTAAGAACATGATGGATATACTCATGATTGGTTGGTCTATACTGCCAGCGTGGGAAATTGCTTATAACCAAGTAAACATTCCTCCACTAAGGAAGCTCCGTTGAAAAGTCATTCGATTGTCATTGCCGTAGCTTAACGGAACCCTTCAAAGTGGTGCCAGGGGGCTTATCATTCAGACAGCTCTCACTCACCTGATTTGGAGAAGCCTCGACAAGAACAATATCTTCAATCTATCTCGATCTTCATTCTCTCTCATCACGATTCAACAAAGATTCACCACTCTTCAAGAACTCATCAAGATTCAACTCTCTTCAAGATCTCTCAAAATCAGGACTACAAAAGGACCCTCGGTGTAATGTAATGCAATAACTTCTCATCTTTCAAGATAAAGAAATTGACAACCCTCTCTATCTTTGCTCCTCAAGACCTCAGTCCAGTACTCCCCATCTTCCTCTTCGCTCTGATAAAACTATCTCTAATCAATCTTCTTCCAGTTTGTATTTCCTTTATTTTTTGGCTCTCTCTCTCTTTTCTTTTCTTTTTCTTTGCTTGATGCCTTCTTACCCCACCCCATTTTTATCTCACGCTCTTTGCCAGTCCACCTAAAAACTCTTGATCTTCATTATCGCCTATCCAGTACCCTAAACTATCTTAATTGTCCTCGTGGTATGATCTTTCTCCTTTGTCATAAGCTTCATTCTTTTTATTCTAACATATTGTGCACAGTCTGGTTTTGGGTTAAATTTCTTTAGCAATTTTATAATACGATTAACAGTCAAAACGCTACCACCCAATAACCAGGAACAACATAAATCAAAATGGACGCTATCAACGGTACCGTCATGAAGGCTACTATCGAATCCATTCCTACCCTTACCAAACAGAATTACTCAAGCTGGAAAACGCGCATCACCAGTCTTTTCAAACTAGGAAAAGTGAAGGATCAAATGTATAATTGAACTCCCCCGTTGGATGAAGAAGATAATATCATACTTGGTGCTATCATAATGTCCAAGATCTCTGCCGGAACGCATACTAACGTGGTCAACTCAGTCAATGCCAAGGACTCTCAGCTCCTTTGGCAAGCTATTACAAAGCGATTCGCTTCTTCGGAACCCTCGAATCAAGCCAGAGTATACAACCAATTCCTTCCTTAGCATTGTATACGAGGCCAATCGCATTGACAAGTTCATCACAGAAGTACGTGGCTGCCTTACCAAGATGGAGGATGTAGGCATAACCTTTCCACCAGATCTCATCACTTACAATTTGTTAAGAAGACTACCAGCTAGCCTCAATAACATCAAACAGGCAATAACCCACTCTAAGAACGGCAAAGACATTACGCCTGAGGCTCTGCTCAATCACCTCAAATACATCGTAACGACTCAAAAACCTCAAGTCAGGCTAAACTCAAATCGACCACGGTTTCAATGATGTCTAGAGAAGGCACGTTTTGCTCCCCAGGAAAGCACAACCATCAAGCTCCGCACCCCAAAGATCGCTGCTGGATGGTTCATCCTGAACTCTGCCCTCCACCTCGAGCATACTATGGCAAGAAGCCGCAAGGAACCAACGTCAGCCTCTCTACATTCTATGATCATCTTCCCAGTCTCTTCGTTCTGGATTCCGGATTGTCTTGTCACATGGTCGCTGATGAACAACTCTTCACCCTACTAGACAAATCAGAAGGAGGAATGATCAGCACAAGTTGCGGCAATAATTCTTTGAAGATAGAAGGGAAAGGCTCGATCTCAGTCTTATATCAAGGAAGAGAAATAGTCTTTCATCACGTACTATTGGTTCCTAAGCTCAATGCAAGTTTGTTGTCACTTCGTCACTTACTTCTACAACAATATGATATTAAATTTGAAATCAATAAGTTTTTCATATTCAAAAACAATCAACTTTGCTTCGAAGGGAACTACTACAACAATGTTCCTGTTCTGGACTTGTCACCGTGTCATCAACAATCCTTTCTGTCGTTGTCCGAAAGGATCCACAAAGCATTGGGCCATATCAGCTACGGGCAGATCAGACATAAGCTGGGAATTCCTGTTAAAGCCAAACAGAAATGTTCCTTGTGCGCTTTAGCTAAAATAACAAACACTGCAAGAAAAACTCGATCAACTGCCAGCAGTTGACATGTGGCATGCTCCAACAAAGCTGCCATGGTATCTCCACCCTTTACATATGCAGCTGTTTGGGCACAGTCACTGTGCAACATGCACAGTGACTGTGCATTGAAGCTTGGTTGATTCACCCTTTGAGAAAGGTTGGAGTAACACCGCCAGCTTCCTTAGAGTTTCCACATGTCAACTGCAGGCAGTTGAGCCAGTTTTTTTTGCAGTGAAAAGTGGTCTACTCTCATTGTTTGTCTTGAGCATCAAAACCTTTTGAGGAAATTCATCTTGACTTAATTGGCCCCATTAAGCCTATGTCCTACAAACAACATCAATACATTCTCACTATTGTAGACTCGGCTACGCGATATTGCTCTGCTGTACCAATTGCAGCTAAATCTGAGGGCGTTGATAAACGCACGCCAACGCTAACCCGCACAACAATTTTTTTTGGCGTGCGGGGCCTACACACCAATTTTTTTTGGCGTTTAGGGTCTACACGCCAAAAAAATTGGTGTGTGGGAGCGCACGCCAAACAATTGGCGTGTGGCTCCCACACACCAATTTTTTTTGGCGTGTGGGCCCCGCACACCAAATAAAATTGCCGTGTGGGCCCCGCACGCCAATTGTTTGGCGTGCGGGGGGGATATACACATCCCCTTGCTCGTAATCGAATTGGAGGGCCAATTCGATTACCTGAGCAAGCCGGCCGACGAGGTTGTATCACCTCGTCAGCCGGGAGGACTTCCTCCTGGCTGACGAGGTTGTATCACCTCGTCAGCCGGGAGGACTTCCTCCCGGCTGGCGAGGTTATACAACCTCGTCGGCCAGGAGGAAGTCCTCCCGGCCAACGAGGTTATACAACCTCGTCGGCCAGGAGGGACTTCCTCCTGGCAGACAAGGTTGTATCACCTTGTCAGCCGGGAGAAGTCCTCCCGGCTGACGAGGTGATACAACCTTGTCGGCCAGGAGGAAGTCCTCCCGGCCGACGAAGTTGTAGGTTCCAGATACAGTAAATCAACTACTCCACCAACAGGAGGAAGCGCCAACAGCTCAAATGAATTATCCAATTGAATATCATTCCCTTAAAAGATATAGAAGTGTTCTCCTTCGATCTTTGATATCAGCTCAGTTTCACTATTCCCCTCAATCTCTTTCTCTCCCTAAAAGCCTAGGGCCCTGGCCCGCTTTTAGGTAACAATCAATTATCTTTGTTTTTCTACATTTCCTTTTCATTTAACAACTCAAATGTAAATAGATAAATACCTAAGTCTAACTAAAGAAATCAATTTTAGTTGTGAAATTTCTTTTAATTGTCGGATCGAGATCGAGAGGAATGTGAAAATTGCTGGGATGGCGTTGCAGAAGAAATGTGGCAACAATACATTGCCACATTAGAGAAGCAATATGGTTAGGTTTGGATGTAAATTGTGTAGTACATGTTAGCAGTTATTTGTATTCTTATACGTTGTCCCGAAGATCCACCAGAATTGATAACTGGAGTTACAGGACCTCTCCTGTGTGATGGTGGAGCTGGCCGATCAAGTTCGATCCTGCACAATGGACAACGGTCATGTCCTTTTGCAAGGCACTTGGCCACACATCTCTTGTGAAACTTGTGTGTGCATGGCCATCTGGATGGTTTCTCTCTTCTGAGAAAACAGGATAATAATTTTGACATTGATTTACGAATCAAGGATCGTTTGCTGATCGTATCTAGACAGATTGCGCATATCGATTCGGCCTCAGCTGCTTCCGCTTCCTGGCCTGCTCCTCCCGCTGCTCTCGCTTCCTGGCCTGCCCCTGCTGCTGCTTCCGGTTCCCGGCCTGCCCCTGCCGCTGCTTCTGCGTCCCGGCCTGCCCCTCCCGCTGCGTCTGCCTCTTGGCCTGCCGCTGCCGCTGCGTCCGCTTCCTGGCTTGCCCCTCCCGCTGCTACCGCTTCCTGACCTGCCCCTGCTGCTGCTTCCGCTTCCTGGCCTGCCCCTGCTGCTGCTTCCGCTTCCCGGCCTGCCCCTGCCGCTGCCACTGCTTCTGCGTCCCGGCCTGCCCCTGCCGCTGCCGCTGCTTCCGGTTCCCGGCCTCCTCCTGTTGCGTCTGCTTCCTGGCCTGCCGCTGCCGCTGCGTCCGCTTCCTGGCCTGCCCCTGCTGCTGCTTCCGCTTCCTGGCCTGCCCCTCCTGCTGCGTCTGCTTCCTGGCCTGCTGCTGCCGCTGCGTCCGCTTCCTGGCTTGCCCCTCCCGCTGCTTCCGCTTCCTGGCCTGCCCCTGCTGCTGCTTCCGCTTCCCGTCCTGCACCTGCCCCTGCTGCTGCGTCCACTTCCCGGCCTGCCCCTGCCGCTGCTTCCACTTCCCGGCCTGTGCCTCCCGCTTCTTCCGCTTCCCGGCCTGCCCCTGCCGCTCCCCCTGTCGCAGAAACCTACGCCACAGATAAATCCAAAAGTGACAGGGCTCTCAGCACTTTTCCCAGTAATCAAACAGGATTGTCACTGACTAGACGTTTGGAGTGACGATAAAAAGTATGACTTCTGGAGAGCGACCCCTTCCGAATCGAAGAAACCGCTGGAGTAGGTGCAAAATATATGGCGTTGGAAGTTGAAAACTGATTTACTACATCCAGTTTGTCCACGGAACCGACGACTCTTCTAGTAGTCGATTCATACGGCAAGTGGTAGAGCTGCTGACAACCCAATAACTATGTATCAATTTGGCGACATTCTTGCGGAGGTGATAGACTGGTGAGCAAGATACAAAATAAATATACTTAACAAAGAAAAGCATTCCGTTGAGATACATTCCCCACATGCCCATGGCAAAGATGTTTGGGGAGTCGGTTGAAAGGTTCGGAGGCGATCGAGCACCATTTTTGGAGATGGCAAGCCAACTTATAGGAGTCCCCAATCCTTTTAGGTTTCAAAAGCGTACAACCTGATATAAAATATACATCTGTGGACGTTTGACCAAGGAGTTTTTTTCTAGCGCGGCATCATTGCCCACGATGGTTTTGAACAGACATGCATTATACAAACACGCAGCCTTGCCAGTGTGAAGTGGGGATTTCGGTGGTTACACTGGAAAATGAGGTTTCAGAAAAAGATCGACCTTCTTCCTGATGTGTGTCATATCAAATTGACTGGTCTTATCGTCTCATTTCAAGCATACTATGAGGCAGATTTGCTGCTGCACTCAAAGGGGGGGGGGGGGGGGGGGGGGGTATAGCTAAAGTGTGAATTGATAAAAGAATCAACTTAGGTGAATCTTTGTTGCTTCGACCTTGATTACAATGAGTTTTTCCCTTGCAGCTCTATGGATTTCTAACAGAATTCATATTGATCAAGTCAATATTTAGTTTGTTTCTCTCCATGGTCAGTCTATTTTGATGATTGAAAGCTGGGAGTGAGTGCTACTCTAACCTTCACTACCAGCACAATTGGCTGTGTTGAAGCTATCCCAGTTGAACTGGGATGCACACATTCAATTTTCACTTGGGTGATCTCAACTGACAAAATAGGCTCCCCCCTTGTGCTCATATTCAATTGGCTGAGGTAAACTTTTTTCCAACTGTTTGGGTGCATCCTAGTGTAACTGGGATGAATTCAACCTTGGAAATTATGCTGGCACTGCTTTGGTGATCATGCTGTGTCAGTCATTAAGTTTTTCTTGTGTTACCCTCAATTGCTGTTTCTTTTCATTGAGAGGAGTGGATAATCCTTGAAATAACCAGCAAGGACTGGCCATAAAGTGCATCTCATGGTGATATATATATAATGGACTTATGACAAATTTCTGATGATCTTTTAAGAAGACAAGACCACAAAACTTAAAGGAATCACAAGATCTTAATCCAATTGACTATATTCACCAACATTGAAAACAATGATGATGATGATGATCAGCAAGATTCACTTAACAGGATCAATTGAATGAAACGATGTAAAAGAGCCAAACAGTATATACAATGACTGGACTATCACAAAGGATTTGAATAATTCAACAAATTATCTTTGTAACAAGAAAAAGTGAAAATCCATAAAAGGTAAATCAAGTTGTGGGTCTACAGATTGGATACATGTTCTGTGAGCCAAAATCTTCAGTGGTTTTTTTTTTAATCTTTTATACTTTGGATCTTTCATATTAATGTCAAGAACTCGAAGAAGAAAGAAGAAAAAAACAATATAGAAAGAATCCAGAGATCTAAACAACAAGACTTGTAGAATAGCATCTTGGCATGAATATAAGACTTCAAACTGGAGATACAAAACCACTCAATCGACATTTTAAAGCACGTTGACGTTTTTGAGATCTTGGCAAGCTTCCATGACTCTCTTGACCATCGTTTTTTCTCCCTCTCGTACCCAAACTCGTGGGTCTAATCCAAGGTCTAGTTTTAGTAACAGTCACAAAGGATGGGGAACAGCAAGTTGAAAAGTTTACTGACCGTAGAATTTCTTGTTAGGAGCATCAGCGCCGTCTGGGTTACCGACTTGGGTTTTCAGGTAATCCTTCTTAGCTTCGAAGTAGTTCTGCGTGAACGTCAAAACATTTAGTTGGTCTGTGTTTAATCCTCTGGTCCTCACCCATCAAAGAGCGGCTATCCAAGAAACTTACTCTAAAGCCTTCCATGTAGGCCCATTGAGTATCTGAGATGATGAAAGAAGAACCGTCAGACCTGGTACTCCAGCAGCAGCGCAGCAAAATACGAATTTCCCAAAACTAACCAGTGTCGACGTTCATCTGTTGTAATTCGAGAGATTAGTCAGTCAGTGTTTAGGACACGGGATCGATTATGATTCGAGTAAGCATACCTTGACAACTCCGTTTTCGAGCGCAGTCGCAATTTCCTTCTTAGTAGACCCTGATCCACCGTGGAAAACCAGATAAAGAGGTCGTGGGTCATCGGTGTTCAGTTTCTCCTTGCAATGGGCTTGATGCTTCCCAAGAAGTTCGGGTTGCAAAGAGACGTTTCCAGGTTTGTATACACCATGTACGTTACCCTACATACATCGAATCAGACAGCAAGTTTAGATTTAGTTGCACCTTCTGCTGGGAGGCTATGAGTTGATTCATTAGTAAGCTTACAAATGCAGCAGCAATCGAAAACATGGGGCTGATCTTGCTAAAAGCGGAATACACATCCCACTACAAACGAGCAGATCAGATCGAAGATCCGTCTGAGATCAGCAGCCTTGAAGTGAAAAAAAAAACTGATAGGAAAACATTGACATACGATATCTTCGGGTTGGGTGTATAAAGCAGCATTATCAACGTTTTCATTGTTGACGCCATCTTCTTCACCACCGGTGATACCGATTTCCATCTCTAGCCAGAGATCGATCTTGGCCATTCGTTCAAAGTATTTGCAACAAATCTCGATATTTTCTTCCTTGGATTCCTCGGAAAGGTCGAGCATGTGGGAGGAGAATAACGGCTCCCCATGGGCCTTGTAGTAATCCTCATTTGCCTTGAGCATTCCATCGAACCAAGGCAAGAGCTTCTTGGCACAATGGTCTGAATGCATTATCACAGGGATTCCATAGGTGGGAGCGATCGATCTAGATTACCGTAATTATGTTGGAATTAATGATGGAATGGGCACCGATTCATGGCATAGGATTATGTGATTCAAGAAAGGAAAGAAGGAGAAGGAGGGGGGAAATACTTACCTGACAAACATGGCGGCGGCCACGGCGCCAGCAATCGAAGCTTCTTGGTTACCATTTTTGACCCCTTTGCCTGCAAAGAATGCCGCACCACCTTGAGAAACCTGAATGATCACGGGTGCTTTAGACTCTCGGGCTCCTTCTAAGGCCGCAATGACGGTCGAAGAAGAAGTGCACTAGAGCATCGAGAAGATATTAGTCAGGAGACAGGAAAGAGATAGCTATGAGTGTGCATATGTCGAGCGCATGTTAGTATACTCACATTGAAGGCAGGGATGGCAAATCCGTGAGCCTTGGCATACTCCAACACTTTGACCAGATTTTTGCCAGTGACGACACCACTGTTGGTTGGGGAAAAGAAAAAAGATGGAATTAGATGGATAGAATCTACAAATGATAATAGAAAAGAGAGTGTGAAACAAATCTTACGCCTGAACGAGTCATGGCAAGAGGAAGAATGGTCTGATTAGATTCATGGTTATCTATTTAGATGGAGATAGAGTTGATGATGGTAACTTACAGGTACGAGTTCGAGTAGACCACCCATTTCTAATTGACTGTTGGATTGGTTGGTTATAGATTTACTAGTTGAGGATTGATAGTAGAAGGTGAATCTGGAGGGAATTGGTAGTGGTTTTGAGTTGGGCTACTAGCTGCTGCTGTCAAGAGATTCATGACGATGACGACCCGCTAATGACCGTGCTACCGTAGATCTCCGTAGTCTAGCCTCGATCAGTTTCAAGTTTTAGATTGGGGAGGAACTCGGAGCGGACTCGGGGGAGCGGGAACCCGCTCAACATATATCCCTCGAGAGATTTCTAGCCATATTAATAACTCATTCTGGAATCAATGGAAGCTTCTCAAACTCATAAGTTCAACATGTTTACCCCAGAAAACATCACACTGCGAAGATTTCTATGCCCTCCATGAATATCCTAGACTCTGTTTTATTAAGATTAATATTGATTGATCTTTCTTGGTTTTTGATGGTTCTTAATTAGCTGTTGCGCCTGTCCAGGAACAAAGCGAGTCCGAGACGACTGTGTCCTACGATGCGGAGCACCTGATGAATCGATTAAGCATGAAAAAATAGCTTGGCCTGTTTTCCCTCTATACAACAAACCCGACTAGAGCTCATCCATCTACAGCCCAGCGCGTAATTTGTGGTCTTTGTTTCAATTTACTGATTGATTTGGTGTTTTATTTTTTTATATCAGAGGAATCAACCATCAAATATGCAGAATTTATTGCTGCACATCGTGCTTGTATGGCCCAAAATGGTTTCAACATCTAGCTGAAATACATTTATTTTTGGCATACAATATCTGTTGGATGTCTTATGCTGGGATGTTGGTGATCAGATGAACAAGAGAGTATATATTTCAATCATGAGAAAGAAAGAAATTCAGAATGATAGAAAACATGACATGGAAAATATATATAATCAGAACAACACTTACCTGGGATATTGGTGATGAGATGAATAAGAGAGTGAGGAAAAGAAAAGATCACCAGCATCTGATCAGGGAGGAGGCTTTTAGAGAAATGAAGAAACTTGATACAGGTAACTATCTGGTGTATATGCTAATAATGAATAGTCTGTAAGACAATAGAATTATGGGACAATATTATGTAATATTACGTCCTTGCTATTTACATAATTTAACTTGGTGATAAGAAGTTTGGTGAAAACCTAACAACCATGTATTTAGAATAAATAACTCTCCACACCTGATCCCCCGTCTTTCCTCCTTGGAGAGCTTTCCACATTGGGCTGTACTTATCATACAGTTACCATGAGTCCTTTCTATAATATCACCAGCTCTTCATGACCAATTTCTCAAGATTCCATCTCCATATCATAGCATAATTTAGTTTAGTTTTTAACCTCACACAGTTATTTATTGATTTGGCATCCAACAGCTATTGTATTTTCACAAGAAAACCCAAGCTAAATCTTGTGTTATTAGCATTTATGATCAAGATTGATCCATCAGGCCAGCTGTACTATATATAAAATCCCAATATATAAAAAATCAGCAGATTTATCTTTAATTTTTTCTCATATATAAGCTTTTGCCTTTCTCTTTGTTCCCAGCTCACAGCCAGTTTAATTTTTTTTTTCTTCTTCTGCCGCACAGATTCAATCTTTAAACATTTTAAATATTAACCCCCCCACTCAGTATAATTAGATTCCAAATTCAAATCTATTTATTACACATATGTAGTCTTACATTTTAGGCAAGCTGGATAGGTTATGATCCAGTGAGAGCCTCACAATAGGCAAGTGAGATCTCAGACCTTATATTAGTCTTTCTTTTCAAAGAAAAAAAAAAGGTGGCAAATGGAGTTCTTTGACTTTTCCAGGCTGTCATCCCACTTCTCCTTACAGAAGTCTTAGCTTAATGACAAGTCAAGGGAACTAACCAAACCAATATGCACAGAAGCTTGAACTGCAATCAGTCCTAAATTATTAATAAAAATAACTTAACTTTAATTCTCAATCCAACTTATCCAAGGAACTATTCCAAAAACATTCAGGCCCCACTGAAAATACAATCTGCTCCTGTTACTCCTTCAAGCTAATGTCACACCCAATCCAGCATTGAGATGAATGAAGAAAAGTAGGATTATCCTTCCCAGAAACATTCTGCTAGCGGTCACAAAACATTCAAGCTGTTTTGGAACTCAGAGATGGAGTCAGCTGCATTAGATCTCTACGTCCAGGCCGTGTGCAATGGGAAACAATTGGATAACGGCTTTAAACCAAGACACATTGAGCAATTGCTGCAGCTCTACAATCCAAATTCCTGGTGTGGATTTGGAAAAAAAAGTCAAATAAAAATACAACCAGGTTGGTCATATTTCTGAATCATTTGTGACTTCACTGGCTAATTTTCTAATTAGTCATTTACTTGTACAGGGGTTAAAAAAATACTATGATTTATTCCTTGGATTGAAAAATCAGAGTGGTTTTGGGTGAAATGAAAAGACATTGGAGGTTACAGCCCCAGAACAAGTGTGGAACGGTTACCTTATGGTCAGTGTTTTGCCATATTGTTACTATTTCTTTGGGTAGCTAATCCCAGCTAAGATTTTCATTCAGTCTCATCTGCAAGCAAGGAAGTTCAAAGGGAGTGGAACCTTCTAGTGAAGAGCTTTGAAAGAGTTGTAGCAAGCGGGGCCAACCAAATGGCACCTCTCTCAGTTCAATCCCAAAACCCAGCTGGTGTACCATTGAGTGGCAATAATTCTTCCACCTCCAAATCTCAACCAACACAATCAGCTGGAAGCCATTCCAGCAAGACCTCTCAATCCAAGAATTTTTCACCTTGTGTCCATTGATCAGCAGGTCGTATGTCAACTGGTGCCCAAATTGCAGGGGCATTGAAATATTTGATTAGCTTGAAACAAGCAGGCTCCAGGAAGACCCATGGCGCCCAAGAAATGCAGTTCTTCCAGGAAAACAATTTGGATGATTTTGATGATCTCCACCAATTATTGGTGATACATGTCTTCTATTCAGCGCGTTGGGCAGCATCATATATGTCAACCAAAGAAAGGAGCTCAAAATGCAGGCAGACAAGATCCAAGTGTGACTCAACATCATTTCTTCTCTCATTTTCTTATCTTCTCTCATTTTATTACTCTCTCACATGAATATGTTCTCTTTCATTGTATTTGTTTACTTTGCTATGAAACAAACAAAAATCACACATGTACTCCAGTTCAATAAAGTTAGGAAGAATCTCTTCCTTGCCTCTGTCCCCGCCTGCACACCACTTGCACATTTGAGCCTGGCCAACGACCTCTGCCCCTCCCCTGCCGACTGATCCCTGACAACCTAGGTTGGTGGAACACTTCCCTCCCATGTACTGCATGGTACAATATACTCTTTCCACATCTTCTCAGCAATATTGTCTATCCAAGCTAGTTGTTCCTTGCGGTTTCATAGGGAAATCATCTTTATGTGATGGTCCTCCAAGAACAATGATGTTGTGAACCTCCAAGAACAATGATGTTGTGAATAACAGCCAAGCAGATTACCAATCTGACTTGGATAGGTATGCTGTATTCAAGTGGCTTTATGAGAATCAGAAATTGATGTTTGAATATTCCAAAAATTCTCTCAATCACATTCCGTAACATGGCATGGTGGAGGTTGAACAGTTCTTCTTGATTTTCAGGCCTGATGATGAAAAATGATGACAGTCACTACATGTAGGATTTTCTCTGACATAATAAAAATACCCACCTATTTGCTGCTGAGTATTGTTAACGTAGATGATATCGGATGTCACGGTAAGGTACCAGTAAGCCCCTTGCAAGCCCATAACTGGCATCAGCTAAGTAAAAGCAATTGGGTAGTATTTTGAAGGCATCAGCCTTTGCTGAAGCCAAGACTTGAGCATTGTGTGCTGATCCTTCCCAACCAACGCAAAGGTAAGTGAAGCGGAGATCAAAATCACATACACCAAGTACATTTTGTGAGAGGAATCCTTTCCGATTGCCGTAAGCAGCTGGATTATTCATTGACAATCCATGAGTGGGTATATATATATATATATTTTAGTGTAATTTTGCCATTGGCATTGCACACTATGAAGCACTCCATCAAGGGCTCAAATACAGTCTTCAAAGAATGGCATACATTTTTGGTTCCTGGATATATTTGGATGGATGAGGTCAATTGGTGGTTCCTTGATATACTTAGTGTTAGAGTTAGGTTATCTACAAGATTACAAACACATCATTTGTTACTACATAGTTCACTCATCAAGTACATAGTGTCATTCTCATTAGGCTTAGTCATCACACACTGCAGCGCACTACTTGTATATAGCGCTACCTGCCATCCCGGTACTGGTTCTCCTCTCTCTCTTCACCAAGTTTGGAGCCAATACCAAGGCGTGCATGGGCTCATAGCAAAGCATATCTTTTTATCAGGTTAGTGCAATTCACCAAGCTTGGAACCAATACCAAGGCGTGCATGGGCTCATAGCAAAGCATATCTTTTTATCAGATTGCTCACCATTTCACACTTAGCACTCAAATGCAGCAGGCATTTCATCACATTATAATGGAATACCCTGCTTCAAATCAATCAGTTGGATGATTGTTGATCCAGCTAGTAATGAGAAAAAAAAGCAAACCTTGAGACAGTCTCACTACCACTATGCTGACACCTATCTTGGGTTTGTCAATGGTTGCTAGCGCAATGGCCAACCATGTACAGGAAGATGGCCACCAGCTCCTCCAAACTTGAGCCCTTTCAAGGCCGGTTCAATATTGGTAGAAATAATTTGCTTGCAAAGATTGGCAACAATATTCTTCTCCTGCATTCACATAATATCTACAAACCTCTGATCATTCCCATGAAGGAGTTTGGCCACGTAAAGCTGACCTGTTTGGTATGCAGCAAATGATATATGGTGATGAGAGCGCCAATGTTCAGGAGGAGACGCATGCCAGAATCTTGACTAGCTGGCAATTGATCAGAACCAGAAAGTGTTGACTGGCTTGAAGCTGGATAAGATGAGTTGCCGGAGTCACTGGAGTCTGGGCTATGGCTGTGGGGTGAGTTGGCCTGATGGTCATTGTCAAGGGGAGGAATAAGACCAGACATGTTAATAACCAGAATTCCAAACAGTTATTAAGTGCTGGTTATGTATGATTTTTATGACTAGAGTGCTAGCCAAACACTCGAGTGATGTTGATATTAATAAAAATACCAAATTCATTTCATCTCATTCCATAAAATCATATAACATCATACAACACAACGGCAGCCCAACGGGGCCTCTGATTTTGAGAAGTTAAAGCAAAAAAAATTGTTCATGCACAGGGTTATAATTTATACATACTCAAAAGTTAAGTTGGTTAAAAAAAAAAAAAAAAGTTCCAAGGAGAACAAAATGTATTCTCCAAAACAAGACGATAGAGTGATCATTCCAAAATTAGTAAACCTTTTCCCCCATGTCCCAAAAAAAAAAACAAAAGCAAGCCATCTAAATTAAAAGTGTTAGGATTATATATATATATATATATATATTGATTGTATATAAGACAAAAATGATGTTGAACGACCTTTAATACATGAATTGAGATAACATATCAAAGACGGATGTATGGCAGTTATATGAGCCAAAAAAAAACCAATAAGATGAAAAAGTCTTGATCTTGATGATAGAGGGTAGACTAGATAAGATACCAAGAGAGAGATAGAAAGATCAAGAGAGAAAGGAGAGAGAGATGGAGCCTATGAAACCTGCCATGAACATTTATAATACTTTTGAAACGCTAAAAAGAGAAATGTATAAATCTGCTGTCAAGAGAAAAGGATGTATTTATAGATATGTATAGACCTCCAAGCAAAAAAAAAGGATTGATGAGGGTGGCGATAACGACAACGGAATTGGAAAGAAGGTGGAATGATTGAAAGCCGAAGTGAAGGGGGGAAAAAGACGAATTTCAAGATTAAAGTATGGCAAACCTAGTATCTATGAGAGAAAAGGGGAAAAAAGATTTTTGAGCAAAAAGGTGATGATGATTTATTGAGATGATGAAGTGGCGGCGGATTTCCAGTCGAAGAGAACCAGCTGATTGACACTAAAGAACATCAAAACCAACAATGAAACAACAAACGATATGAGTCGAAGTTTTGGATGAAAAGTGGGGAGAGGGGGGACGTACCGATCAAGATAGACTTCTTTCTTCATATCCTGAGGGATGAAAGGCTCTTCGAGTGGATTTTTGAGTAAGTGTTCGATGGCCATTCGTACGTCTTCTTCGCGATGGTCCTGGACGTTGTACACGTACGGAGGATCGAATTGGGCCTAACACCAAAAGTGATCGTAAACGAGATAAATGAGTGATGTGTGGGTGGGAAGTCAAGAAGAGGGGGTAAAAGGACTGACTAGGAAGGGGTGTTGGGTGTGCCATTTGGACCGGTCGGGTTGACTTCTTCGACCGAGCCAGACAGCTGATCGGATGGGTAAGGATGATGGGTGAGGATGTCAGGAGGGAACAAATTCGATAAGGGGAGGGAGGGGTCAAGGGGAGAGACTAACGGTTGATGAAAGGGGTGCCTACGCAAAGGGCTTCGAGGGGAGTAGAGGGTTGGACGGGCCAACCGAGGCCAATTACTGCCTTGTGGTGCTGCAACTCGTAGATGAACCTATCGCGGGACTGGCTTCCAATGTCTGTGATCCCATCAAAAAGCTGATCCTTAGGGTCCAACGCACGGGCCTCGAGGCCCCCAAGCTTCTCCTTCTGTTGGGTGCCGATGGTGAACTCGACCCCCGTGGCGTTTGTCAGGGAAGCCCACATCGTCTCGGGATATAATGTCGGCGATGGCGGGTGTAGGTAGCCCCGATCCTTGCCCAGGATGTACACCTTGTTACTCCGTTCCTTGGGAGGCACGACTCCAAACTTGTGGCAGTAGTGTTCAATCGTCAGGCCAAGATAGGTAAAGTTCTTCTCCTCCTCTGTTTTGGTGCCGTACATTAATGGTCAGTTTCTTAAAATATGTGGATGATGTAGCGATAGCAGTTGCTTACG
Source organism: Puccinia hordei (assembly GCA_007896445.1). Taxonomy (NCBI): domain Eukaryota; kingdom Fungi; phylum Basidiomycota; class Pucciniomycetes; order Pucciniales; family Pucciniaceae; genus Puccinia; species Puccinia hordei. Next base: position 295,904 of record RDRW01000058.1, on the reverse strand, counting down.
AGGATAGAAAGTCAGGTGCCATTTCCTACCCAAGGGGTGTCCCACGTCTCTACAATTCGGAATAGCCACGATGATCAGTCTATGGTAAGTTTCTTTATCCATTAGCTCGAACTGCTCACTGTCCAAAACCTGTTAAAACATGCAAACATAAACAGAGACAAATTCCGAGGTCAGCTCTAATCCAAAGATCCAATGTTTGCGTTTGAAAAATGATAGGAAACTGACCATCGAATATAAACAGCTTATGATCAGGAATCCCATTCAGGTTTCGGTTCGACTGTACACAGGCCTTATTTTTGAGACACTGGGGGACTGGAGAAATGTTCAAGTCAAAAGGTGGGAGTAAGTTTTTGAATACTATACAGAGAAAAGGGAAACAGAAAAAAAAAAAAAAAAGGGAGAAGGGTGAGGGAAAACAAACTTGAGAGATAGTCTCCGATGACCATTTTGACGTCAGATCCTAATAGACCATGGATTTCGCCTAGTCGGGAGTTAGTCTCGTTATGGTCTGCCCCATTGACGATCAAGTAAGGGTATTCGAGCTGGTTGAGTGCCCACATGAATGCATCGGCCCCTGGGTGATGATCATGGACATGCAAGTCAGTCCAGCCAACCCCTGTCTATTTTTTTTTCTTAAAAAAAAGAAAAATGTGAAGAATACTAACAGATAGCTTCTCCGGCGGGGAAAGAGGCTTTGTCGGCAAAAATCCCGTCGAGGACCCTACTGAAATGAACGGTACCGAGGAGAACTAAGTTTACGAAAGGGATGAAGCAAATATAGGTCAGTATGTACTTGCGTCAAGAGAGACTGGGGATGGGATGTATACTAACCGAGATGTTGGTCCATGGGAGTACAAGATCGATGGCGGCCGGCAGATTGACGACAGCCGAGAAGCCGAGTGAGTTCGTCCTGTTGAGTCTTACGCCAGGAGTGCATACCGGTGGAGTAAGGTATGAGCCGACGGGCGGTCTCTCTGGCATGGTGGTAGCTGAATTGGGACTGGTTCTTTGGATGGGGATAGACTGATTGGTGGGACTGATAGCGGAACTGGCGCGAGTGTTGTTGATCGTTGAGAGGCGAAGTGGAAGTGGGAGTCCGACTGACATATCGGGTGAGCAGATAGACTACCGATAGTGTGAGACAGATCCATAGTGATGATTTGGGTCTTGTTGATGAAATAGCTCTCATTGTTGAAGATTTGTTGGTTTTGTTGATGATAGACTGTTTACTGGGGGTAATGTGTTTCGGTTGGACAGTGGTAGGCCATCCAACTGTTTTTATAAGTATGTGTCTAAATAAGTGGGTGGGAGGGGTAGTCAAGGTAAACTACAACTTAAGTTTCAACCGGTCAGGGGAAGTGGAGTGGGCCTGGCTGGTCTGGTGTCTGTCTGGGATGGTTAGCGTCACTCTCTGATGTGTCTGTGGATATGAGATTGACATGATGATGTCAGGGTGCATACAGCCTTCACACCCACTGAAATCGATTTGTCACAGGGGAGAGTTTTTTTACCCCTGCTTCAGTGCTTGATAAACTTCTGGTCGTCTTCGTTTCGGATCGACCCAAGTAAAAGCCACTGGCAGTCAAAGTACTTAAAAAAGAGTGTGGGATTAAAGATATTCAAGGTCTTGAATTTAAGGATTCATTCTCACCATCAACCCCATAACTCAGTATTAAGCTTAAGGATAGGTTAGCTTGGGTTCTCATGGGCTGCTTTAATATTTCTGTTTAAATGACCATGACTTCTTCCATGTCGATTGACATTATGGGTAGCATTGCCTTTTTCCTATTTGGCTGCGAGGCCGAAAGATCCTTATAAATGCCTATATTTAGCCTCAGAATGATTCCTCGGGTGGACAAAGAGTGAACTCCTTCGGACTCAATCTCCAGTAACATCCCGTGCTTCTTGCTCAACCACATCCATTAAGCTCGTACCAGCTAACTCAGAAAGCTCTCGAGTTGACCAGCAGATGTCGGCCGTAAACCATACTTGGGCCCCAGCTTTTGTTGCATGACATCCCCCAAGATCAACTTGTTGTTCTCCCTTCTTACCCTGCTTGGAGCCCTCAAACACCATTTTGAAGGCATCATTTCTTTTTTTGGGGGGGGCCGGTTGAGGAAACATTGATGGGGATGTTCATATAGTGTTTGGTTGACTGCCTGCCTTCATGGGGGGCTGGGGTGCTTGACTGGTATCCCTGACTTTTTAAGCAATATTTTAGCATGAGCGCATCAAATATCTGGAAACACCCCCCTCTCGCCGCAGAAACAACAACAAAAATTGAAGATTAAACAAATAGAAAAAAAGAAAAAGAAAATTGGTAGCAGAATAACAGGGATAAAGAAATCGAACACCTCCTAATATCCGTGAGCACAACTTTGAGAGAACTTTGGGTCCAAGGCTTTTGGTAAAAATGTCCACCAATTGGTCTTTTGTGGAGACCCAATGCAATACAGTCTTCTTCTGAAACAAAGATTCTTCAGTTATATAAAAATCCCAATAGTGCTTTTATTTGAAGCATTGTTGGTAGAAACTTTGATAGCTGACTGGTTGTCACAATGTAGGTGGCCAAGAAAATCAATCAGCTTTCAGCACATCTTTTAAAAGATGTCAGGGCAAGATCACCAAGGGGGAATGATCACCCTGTTCATGATCAGGTGTGAAAACATAGTGTTGTTAAAATGTTACCATACATATTTCACATTTATTAAAATAATGTGATATGTATTTCAGCTTTTAATTTATGTATTTCACTAAGACATACATGTGAATAAATTCTCTAAGGGTTTGTGCTTGAGAAAGTGCTTGCCCTGAAGGATAATTGAGCTGAAATCACATGTATTAATTATATAATACATACTACATAAAGTATTTACTTAAATATAGTAGTAATCTTATAATATAGATTACTATGGGTTATGCTGGGATTTTCCAGGATTTTCATGGAAAAAGCTATACCAGTAAATGGTTCTCTAGACTATTATACAATTTGTTGGCATGGGTAAGTCTATTTTCTGGTTTGATCAGAAATTCAAGTTAATAATAATAAAATAATAAAGATAAATACAGAATAATTATTATTTATTCAAGCTTGCAGTTTCAAGTATTACATGTTAAATGCTACATGTAATATCTTGGTGGCTGACACTCATCACCCCAAGATGCATTGCAAAACATCTTCAGAGGTTTGTCATCTAACATTGGCAATAACCTGAGCTGTGTATCTGTTCTGTTAGCTACATACCCTAATAGATTCTTCAAACCTTTCCAATGAACAGGGCCGGGTTTGGCAGAGAAGAAAGCCAGGTAATTCAACGCACAACATATATCTGACCTTGATCCCACCGCCAAATAACTAAGCGACCCAATTACAGACAGGTATTTACCTGAATTTGAAGAATCACCATCTGGATCTGTAACACCATTAAAATTCAGAGTTCAAGGAAGTCTTGACAGTGTAACACCATCCCACTCAGAATCTAACAAACTTTTGATCAGTTCTTTTTGATAAATAGAAAAACCTTGCTTAGTTCAGTCCTACAATCAACAATAAATTTTCCAACCACTTTATTGTCAACAAACCGCTGAGATCTGCCTCTAACTTATTCTGCAACACTTCACTTGATGCTGTCACCACGCCATCATCCACATGGAGCCAAACCACACCACTTTCAGAAGGATGTTGTAGGATGTACAGTGAATTATCATATTGCAACGGGATATAACCTAGTTCCCCAAGAATATTTTTAAGGTGTAGCCACCAACAACAAGCAGCCTGCCTTGTGCCATACAGGGCCTTTTTCAGCAGGAGCTGGCTGAGTGGCACTTCTCAGCCGTCTGGCGGGTCAACCCAAACTTCTTGATCAATTGGTGAGTTTAAATAAGCAGCTAAAAAGTCAAAACTGTGAACAGCCCAGTTGTTCAAGGCTGCAAAAGTCAATAAAATTTGAAGCGCCACAAATGTGGTAGTAGGAGAAAAATTCTCCAAGAAATCTGTTCCTGCTACTTGGGTAAAACCTTTGGCAACAAATCTGGCTTTGAAACACACACCAGATCTGTCTAAATCCGGCTTTGTAGCAAACACCCAATGACTACTTAGGGGTTTCTTATTCTACAGTCAGAGTTGGACCATCCATACACACATTTTTTCAAGATTAGGAAGTTCCACTGCTATAGCCTTTGACCAAGAATCTTTTTCAGGAGAATTCATGGCCCGTTTGAAAGTCTGAGGAACAGAAGTGGAGTAGAATCAACATATTTCAATGATTTTGTCTACAATCAACTCCTGATTGTGAAACTCAAACTCCTTACTGAAATTGCCAAGCTCCAACTGGTTCATCACTGAATCTAAAGACATTTTCCGTGATGAAGTACCAGGCAACTGATTGAGATTATTATTTCTGATTGGTGTGACTGCAACAGACCGGTCATCATAGTCCACAAAATGTACCATCATAGATGTGTTATGGTCTGATCTGTGGAGAGGAAGGCTCTGGGGTTCTGGGGTTTCTGGGGTTTCGGGATCCTATAATGTAGATTGCAGGATGAGGAAGAGATGTGGATCCTTGTCCTGACAGACTATATAGTGGTCTGTCTGTGACATGTACATGATAGACTATCTACATGTGGTGCGGGCTTTGGTGCGGGCAGGCCCGCAATACGGCTCATGACATTATCCCCCTTTTAATGCTAAATCCTCCACTCATTCGCCAATCAAGAAAAAAGAAAAAAATTCCACCTCTTATCAATTTTGTTCCTCACTTCCTTCTCCGGCTCCGCCGATGAGTAGTTGCCGCATTTGGAAATCTTGAATTAAATCCCGCTACCAGTTCCTTGCAATTCTTCAAGTTTTCCGCCAGTTCCCATGAGTTGTCTTCTGTTCCAAATCCCTTCCAGCTGACCAGGTATTGGGTCTTCCCGCGTCATCTTCTACAGTCCAGTACCTCTTTGACTTCCCACTCATCCCCGCCGTCCGCTGTAATTGGTTCCGGGTCTTCCCTCCGTTGTTCCGCAATTTCGTCGGGTCTGTGTTTGCGGAGTATTGATACGTGAAATACGGGGTGTACCCCCCGCATGGATATAGGGAGTGTTAGCTTATACGCGGATCTTGAGATTCTTTTACAGATAGAGAAAGGTCCCAGCCATCTATGTTCCAATTTTGGGCTGGGGCGGGTCGTTGAAATGTTGCGTCCGTCTAGCCATACTTCGTCCCCTACGTCCCATTCCGGTGTTTCCCTTGTTTTCTTGTCAAATTGGCCTTTCATTGTTTCTTGCGCCTCTTCTCAGCAATGCTTGAGTTCTCCTTGGACCTCCGCAAGTTTGCGGAGTCGTTCCTCTACTGCGGGGATGCATTGTTCTGTTGAGGGGGTTCCGCTATATGCCGGGTTGAATCCGTAGTTGGCTTTGAACGGGGAAACTCCTGTCAATGTGTGGTTGTTGTTGTTGTAAGCAAATTCGGCCATTGGGAGGAGTGGGGCCCAATCGTTCTGTTGGTAGCAAACAAAGTGCCGCAGGTATTGCTCGACTGCCTTGTTGGCAATTTCGGATTGTCCATCTGTCCTTGGGTGGTACGCTGTGGATGGCTGTAGTCTAATCCCCATGCGGGAGCTCAATTCACGTGTGATTTGGGAGATAAAAACACTTCCCCGGTCTGAGACAATTGTCTTGGGGGTTCCATGGAGTTTCCATACGTGTTCTGCCATCAGTTCCGCTAATTGCTCCGCGTTCATGGTTTTCTTGCATGGGATGAAGTGGGCCATCTTGGTCAGTCGGTCTACTACTGTTAGTATGCTGTCACTCAAGCGGTATTCAGGGAGATCAGTGATCAAATCATAGCTAATGTCCGTCCATGGGCCTGCGGGGATCGGGAGGGGTTCTAATGTTCTGAACGGCTGTTGAGTGCTGGATTTGACTCTTTGGCATGAATCACAGCCGTCTACGTACTGGTTGACAAATCTCTTCATTCCATTCCACACAAAACTTCTCCGTACTAATGCCAACATGCGGGATCTGCCTGGGTGGCCTGCGGACTTTGTGTCGTGTCGACTTTTGAGGATCATCGTCCGCAATGCCGAGTCCGCTGGTACCACTATCCGTCCCTTGTCATAGAGTACCCCGTCGGCTTCCGCATACCTGTTGTGGTCCCCTGTCGGTTTCTGTAACAGCTTAATCCAGTCAGCCAATTTTGGGTCATGTGGGGTCAGTTCTCTAATCCTGGCAATGATTTCGGCGTCAGACATCGCTAGGTCGTCCGTTCCCGCATCTTCCAAATCAGTCCCCATCACGTCCACCTCAAACCAATGTTCCCGTCATCCATTTGAATTGATTCGTCCAGAAACCAGCTGTCCAATTCCGCACATTCCGCAAGCTCCTCAAACGTCCGCTCTGTGATGTTACCTGGCTTCAAAAGCTGACCAAAGGTGTCAGCTTTCTGTACTCTAATCCACTTATTGTGGCGTGTACAGTAAGGACTAAAATAATAATTTACACTTTAATAGTGTAAAATAACAATTAACAATAAAAGATAAATACTCAAGTGTTATAAAACACTAAGTACAGCAATAAAACAGGTTATTACCCTGCTGCCAAAACTTCTGTTGAATGAGTAATAACTCAGAAGGGCTAACCAGATTTTATACACGGTTCTTCCAATCCAATTAAAAGTGTTTAATTGATTGGGGGGGTTTTGGTTGAGGAATTTTAACTAATGAAGATAGTATATAAATAAAGGCCAGTCCTCCTTACTTACAGGAGAAGGTGAGCGCCTTTGTAGCTTATAATAAGTTATCTATGTATGTTAAAATTGATGGGGAGTAATCTTCATTTTAGTGAAGAAAACTCCTTCTTAAATAATAAAATAAATATTATTTCACAAGCTTCTTTTGAAGCAGTGATCAGGGCAAGATCACCAGGGGGAACTGATCATCCTGTTCGTGATCTGAGGTGAAATATGGTGTCATTCCTATGTGGAATGAACCCATAATTATTTCACAATAAATGGCTTAGTGGGAAATAATTATTTCAACATAAAATAATTATTTCACTAAGATGTGCTTGTGAATAAATTTTCTGGGGGCTGAGGCTTAGAAAAGCGCTTGCCCTGAGTGATCAGTAATGTAAAATCACATGTACTTATGTATTTAATAAATACTACATAGTTATTTAATTAAATACACATGTAATCTTATAGTATATATTACTATGGGTTATGCTGGGATTTTCCAGGGTTTTCAAGGAAAAAACTATAACAATACATGGTTCTTTATCCATTTATTGCGTGTTTGCAAATTGATTTGCCAAGGATTTTCCTTAATTAAATTTCCTTGGATTTTTGGTAAAAAAATAGATATAATTTTTTAAATAGTTTTATTATTATATTTTACGTGTAGTCATGAGTGTGGCTTGAACACAGAGCCTTATGTATCAACCAGATATTTCTAGGCTTGTTCTTAACTGTTACACTATACCAATTGTTGGAAGAGTTAAGTATAATTTCTGTTATAAACAGAAGATCTAGTAAAATAAATAAAGTAACAAATAAAATAAAATAAATAATAATATAATTAAACATTATTAATTATTCAGCTTGCAGTTTCAAGTGTTACATAATGTATGTAATATCTTGGTGGCTGACAAAAGGTCACTTTTCTCCTGGTGCTGGGGCGAGGTCCGGTCTGCGGGATAGGGCGTCGGGTTTTGTCGATTGGCGTCCTGGTCGGAATATGATCTCGAAGTCAAAACATCCCATGGTCTCCGCCCATCTTGCCTGTCTTCTCGTGAGCTGCTTGGTTGTCATGAAGCTTTCCAAATTACAGTGATTGGTGTATACAATTGCCGTCAAGCGGTGTGGGTTCCCCTCCAGGTATTGCCGCCACTCTTTGAAGGCAGCCACAATAGCCAGTAACTCTTTGTCAAAGATCTCATAGTTGCGTTCCGCCTGTACAAGGGATCGGGACAGGTAAGCTACTGGGTGAAGTTCCTGGTCCTTGGTGCAAACCTGGGACAGTACCGCGCCAAGCGCGAAATCAGAGCAATCACATTTGAGGACAAACGGTTTGTACGGGTCCGCAATTTTCAGGATCAGAGCAGATGTGAAGGCGGTTTTGAGGGATTCAAACGCGGAGTTGCACTTGGCGTCCCACACAAAGGGGGTTTCTACTCTTGTCAGGTTGTGGAGCGGTCTGGTCTTTCCTGAGAAATGGTCGATGAACCGGCGGTAAAAATTAGCAAATCCAATGAATCATTGAAGTTTGGTGACATTCTTCGGTGCGGGCCAGTTGGTTACTGCTTGCACCTTTGCGGGGTCCATTCTGATCCGGTTGCATGATATCAATAATCCTAGGTATTCTACTTCCGGCCTTGAAAATTCACACTTTTCGGGTTTCAGCCACAATTGGTGCTTGCTCAATGTGTCCAGTATACTGCCCACCACTTCCGCATGGTCCGACCCTTTCCGTGTGTAGATCATGATGTCATCTAGGTATGCAGCGGTGTCTTTCCCAATCCGTCCAAGGAGTATGTCTTGCATGAAGTATTGGAAGTATCCTGGCGCTCCCGTGGGACCGAACGGCATGGTAAGCGGGGCAAATTGTCCTGCCCTGCAGATGAAAGCCAGCTTATCTTTGTTGCCTTCCGCAACTCTGAGGTTTCCATATGCGTTGCGGAGGTCGAGCTTTGTGAATGTGTCCGCATCCAAAAGGCTGTCAACTAAGTCCATTGTCAGTGGGAGCGGGTACTTGTTCTTCACCGTTACCGCGTTGAGTCTCCTGTAGTCAAAACAGGGTCGCAGGTTTCCGTCCTTCTTTCCAGTGAATAGTACCGGTGCTGCCCACGGGGATGTGGTCCGTCGAATGGTCCCGCTCGTCAGTCCTTCGGCAATCATAATATCAAGTGCCTGGTTCTCTGCTGGGGATAGCAGGATGATTCTTCCGGCCTGTGGGGTGGCTCCTGGGATCAGATCTACGTGGAAGTCATACTTTCTTCGCGGGGGAAGTCTCATGGCGCTTGATTTCCGGAACATGTCAAGGTGTCGGTGGTAGCACCGCGGTACTAATTCTTCCGTAGTCCGCTCCGCAGTCGTGGCTTTCCCTTTTGCTGCCAATCGGGCCGATGTCGACCACGATGTTTTGGCCGTGCTGATCACTGCAGGGGTATGTCCTAGGGGGGAAAGAGGCTTGCCAGCTGTTTCGGGATTCAAATGCGGGGGAGATCTATCAGACTCACATTGCGGGGGTGTTATTGTGCTAAAAGCACACACCCCCTCGTCACTAATCCTAGCTTTCCCCATGGGCCTGTAGACCGTATGCGGGGATGTTGGCGGAGAGGACAATACTGCCTTGGCAGTAGCAATAATTTCATCGGGTACCTGGTCAGAGTGTCAAGTCTTGGGGTTCTTGGCGGGGCTTGCGAATCTATCTACAAGGCGTACAAGCTTTCCAGCTGTCTTGGGCGGTAAAGTATGGGGTGGGGGGTTGTCAAACTCACATTGCGGGGGCGTTATTGTGCTGCAAGCACACACCCCCTCGTCACTAATCCTAGCTTTCCCCATGGGCCTTTCAACCTTCTGCGGGGATGTTGGCGGGTAGGACGATACTGCTGCCGCAGTCGCACAAGTTTGATTGGATACAGTTTCATCGGGTACGTGGTTGGGGTGTCGGGTTTTGGGATTCCATGTGGGGTTCTGGGGTCTATCTACAGGGTGTACAAGCTTGCCAGCCGTTTCGGGAATGATGTGGGGGATAGGGATATCGAACTCACATTGCGGGGGCGTTATTGTGTTCAAAACACACACCCCCTTGTCAATCTTCCTAGCTTTCCCCGACTCGCCGGTTGGGGTGTTTTTCGGAATAGACAAAACCGCCGAAGCGGCCGCAATATCCGGGGTCCATAGGGTACGGTTTGTCCAGTTGATTTGGTGTCCATATCGGCTGATCCAGGGCATCCCTAGGATCCCATCATACGAGTCTTTCAGTTGTGTAATGATGAATCAGGACGGGCGGGGTTCGTCGTTCAACATTAGGTCTATCTCATGGGTTGCTCTGCTTGCGGACCCGTCAAATCCGAAGACGGTTCACCCCGAGGCCGAAGCGGCCTCGAGGAGTCCCCATTGGGATGCGTACAATTCACTCAGAACGCCGTGGGTTTCTTCAGAGTCTATGAGGAAGGATAGGGGGGGATAGGGGCTTTGGGGTGTGGCTCTGGGAGTTGTGATGGTGCATGAAAGGAAACATCGGGGATCAATTTCATTTACATGTAATGTCTGACTAGCACCAATACTGCATGGCAACTCCGCTACGCTCGGGAAGGGCACAACCTTCATTCCCAAGCGTCTCCATTTTTTGACTTATCGGCCCGTCCCTTGTTCACCTTGTCCGCCTGTCCCTCCGTTTCAAGCGCCGCCAATCCATCAGCTAGCTGTCGGATCTGGTCCTCGAGTGCGGAGACTGAGGCAGGTGTCCGTCCTTTCCCTTTCTTGTTTGGACACTCCCGAGAGATATGTCCTCGCGTCCCGCAGCGGAAGCAAAGTCCTTCCCGCATCATGCGGGCCTTCTTGTCCTCGGACAGTCGGCCGCTGATCGCAGATGTGTCCATGGCGTCGGGATCTGGCTGAGTCTTCGCAAATCCAGTGGTCGTTTCCGCCCCGTGCATCTCCGAATCAAGCTCCATGGCTAGACCCGCTGCCTCATTGACAGTGGTGAAAGTGGTGCGGGCCAGTACTAGTGCTGTCCGAATGTCCCGTTTTAAGCCCTGCCGGTATTGGCTGATGAGGGTCGGGACTTCCCATCCGGTGGCAGTAGCGTGGGTTTAGTCGGCCACTGTCCTCGTCTGTTGTAGCGCTCGTAACGCCCGTTCCGCCTTTCCTTTCTTCTCGGAGTCAAAATACATTGTTCCAAAATCCTTTGTCCACCCGTCGGACGAGAAGTCCGCCCCTTCCGTGACTAGGTCAATGTACGGGGCGGACCACACGGCGGCGGGTCCGGTAAGGTAGGACGCGGCGAATAACAGCTTTGTCCTGTCGTCAGGGAACATGGTGCTGTTGACCGATGTATAAATCGCCACTTGGCGGGCAAACGTTTCTGCCTTCGTCCCGCGTTCACCATTGAACTTGTCGGGACATGCAATCTTTGGTCCACGGGTTGGGGTGGAACCGGTTGGTTGGGATGGTTGGTCCCGTTGTGCTTTGGCCGCTCTTCGGCGGGATCGTTTGTTCTCCCTTGCTTGAGTCATCTCCTCAAGCTGTCGTCGGAGTTGCTCTACTTCGTCCATCTTTTGGGTGCGGGTGGAGTTGGGATCGTTTGGGTTGTCTGTCTGGTTTTGTTCAGGTGTCTGGGTGTTGGTTTCTTGCCTTTGTCTCCGTAGTGTTAGATCCTGCAATATGTTATGGTCTGATCTGTGGAGAGGAAGGCTCTGGGGTTCTGGGGTTTCGGGGGTTTTGGGATCCTATAATGTAGATTGCAGGATGAGGAAGAGATGTGGATCCTCGTCCTGACAGACTATATAGTGGTCTGTCTGTGACATGTACGTGATAGACTATCTACATGTGGTGCGGGCTTTGGTGCGGGCAGGCCCGCAATACGGCTCATGACAAGATGTTAGAAAACAATCCTGCTCCAGTAAGGAGAATAGCCAACCCTTGCTTGCATCAAGGTGGCCAACCACTTGAACTTTAACCACCCTGGCATCTAGCTTCTTCATTTTCTCAGCAGGCACATGAATCTAAGCAAACTTCCAAAAGCCCTGAAGATTGAGGTTGTGTTCCAAAGAGAGTCTCATCAGGGGTCACTTTCCCACTGGACTTGTTTGGTATACAATTCAGCACATGCACCACCCATAAGAAGTCATAATTCCAAAACGTCTTAGGGAGGTTGCTATCAAACAGTACTGTTTGACCCATGTCTTGAACTGTGTGATTGAAATGCTCAACCACTCCGTTATGATAATGGTGGTAAGGCAGGGCACACTTGGTGTGAATACCCTTTGCTGCAAGGAATTCTTGAGGAATATTGTTTGCAAATTCTCCACTGTTGTTGCTTCACAGAACTTTCACCATGAGGCCAGTGAAACATTCCATTCTCATAATCCAATCAATGATTGCCATATTGGCGTTGGACTTGGCTTTCAAGACTTTAACATATGAGTAACCAGTCGCCGTGTCACACACAGTCAACAAATAGTTGCCACCGTCTAACAACTTAACCTGTAAAGGACCAATGAGATCCGCAGCCCATGTTTTCATTTTCTTGATCTTTTTATTTGTGCTTCTTAATGGATTTATCTGTGTACTCTTGCTGATAATGCAAACCGGACAGTGAATTCTCCCAGGAGGCAATTGTGTTGGTAAACCCAATCCCAATTTTTCTTTTATTTGTTGCCAATTCACACACTAACCAGCATGGCCAAATAACCAATGCAAAATAAGGGTTTCTTTTCATTTTCTGTGAGACTATCAAGGGCGTTGATAAACGCACGCCCATTGGCGCACGCCCACGCCAAGCGCACGCCGATAAAAAAAAAGGCGTGCTACCCGCACGCCTTTTTTTTATTGGCGTGCGGGCTGCACGCCCATCCCTGGGCGTCAGCACGCCTGTAGATGGGCGTGCAGCACGCACGCCCATCTACAGGCGTGCGACACCGCAGGCGTGCAGTCGCACGCCCCGTTCAGAAAAAGGCGTGCGGCTCGCACGCCCCTTCAGAAAAGGGCGTGTGGGTCGCACGCCCTTATTATGTGTGTAGGCAGGGGTGTGCCCCCTGCCTATACACATAAAAAGGGCGTGTGACCCACACGCCCTTTCTATGTATATAGGCAGGGGGCACGCCCCTGCCTATACACATAGATCGGCGGACCGCCGACCTATGTATATAGGAAGGGGCGTGCCCCCTGCCTATACACATAGAATCGGCGTGCAGTCGGCACACCTATTCTATGTATATAGGAAGGGGCACGCCCTTCCTATATACATGCTGATGTTATGCGTACAAAAGAATGTACGCATGACATAAGCATGCCCCCACCTGCCCCCTCCCCCCATCCTTCGCCGATCGGCCCTCCCCCCCCTCCTGAAATCCCTCCCCAACCACCATCTCACCAACCCCTCCAGCAGACCGACCGCCCCCACCCACGTACCAGCCGGCCGCCAAACGACCCAGCCCACCCCACCCTCCCCGATCGACCAACCCGAGCCGCCGGAACGACCCAGCCGCCCGACAACCTCAAGCCAGCCGCCAGGACATCGACAGGTAGGTCGATGTCCCTTTTCCCCCTTTTCCCCCGTTCCCCCGTTCCCCCGCTTCCCCCCTGCCCCCCACCCAAAACCCCGCCCGCGCCTGGGCCAGCTGGGCCTGGCCCAGAGGGGCCAGATGGGCCTGGCCCAAAGGGGCCAGATGGGCCTGGCCCAAAGGGGCCAGATGGGCCTGGCTCAAAGGGGCCAGATGGGCCACCTGGGCCTGGCCAAAAGGAGCCAGATGGGCCACCTGGGCCTGGCCAAAAGGGGCCAGATGGGCCAGCCAAAAGGGGCCAGATGGGCCACCTGGGCCTGGCCAAAAGGGGCCAACTAGAACCAGTGGCCCCTATGGACACATTCAAGGTGTGAATGTGCCACTAGGCCCCCTCCCAAGCCCCCCATTGCACCCAAGGCCCCGGAAAAATGTGCAAGGGACACATCTTGGCCTAAAGGGCCCCAGGGAAATGCCCCCAGATGCATATCAGGCCCCAAGTCCCCCGTCTAAGCCCCCTACACACCCAAAGTGCCCCCCCAAACCCCCCGCAAGGGCTGATATTCCCCTTACTCGTATTCCCACTGCAAAAGGTACTTAATCCCAGGAGCAGCAGCTGACATCTGTTTTACTTTGCAATCCAACCACCAGCAACACCATTTTCTCCTCCTCCATCAAACTTTAGACGTATTTCCACGCAACAACAATGTCTGGTAGTCATGAAAAATCGCGTAAGTTCTGTTTCCTCATAAGATGTATGACAATAAACCTCCTGCTTACCACTGTCCACCCGAAAACACTGCAAATCAGGTTTGGACTTCTGGCAAAAATGCACTGAGGTTGCTCAGCATCCCACATGCAGTCCCGAGGAATACAAGTATCTGGAAGTTCTCGCCAACAAAATAAAAGCCGAATACGAGCAGTCAGACGATGAGGGTCATGAGTCCTCAACTCGCCCAGCTCCAACAAACACGTTTGACCCCCCAGCTAGCCAAACCATCCTACATTCCACTCCTAACGTCAACCAACCACCTCCTAACCTCAACCGATTCATTCCTTGGTTTCCTGATCTTCCCAAAGACCTCCCACCACCTCAAACAACCGCTCCACAACTGTCAGATTTTATCTCAGCAAACAATGCGGCACCAACACTTCATTGCACACCAGAACCCACTCAAATTAACAACATACCAGCTCAATGGGACAACGAACCCGCTCCATTTGACAACGGCTTGCCCAACGTTATGAACCCGGCATATGGCCCCATCCACCCATTAAGGTCGGGCGTTGATAAACGCACGCCAACGGCGCACGCCAACGGCGCACGCCAACGGCGCACGCCAACGCCAACCCGCACGCCAATTTTTTTGGCGTGCGGGGCCTACACGCCATTTTTTTTTTGGCGTGTAGGGTTTACACGCCAAAAAAAAAGGGCGTGTGAGACCCACACGCCAAAAATGGCGTGTGGGCCCCGCACGCCAATTGTTTGGCGTGCGGGTCCCCCCTCGCTCACATAATCAAGTGGGAGGGACCACTCGATTACGTGAGCGAGGCCGGCCGTGCGGGTCCCCCCTTGCTCACATAATCGAGTGGGAGGGACCACTCGATTACGTGAGCGAGGCCGGCTGACGAGGTTATACAACCTCGTCAGCCGGGAGGACTTCCTCCCGGCCGGCGAGGCTATACAACCTCGTCGGCCAGGAGGAAGTCCTCCTGGCTGACGAGGCTGTATAACCTCGTCAGCCGGGAGGACTTCCTCCCGGCCGGCGAGGTTGTACAACCTCGTCAGCCAGGAGGAAGTCCTCCTGGCCGACGAGGTTGTATAGCCTCGTCGGCCGGGAGGACTTCCTCCCGGCCGACAAGGTTATACAACCTCGTCAGCCAGGAGGACTTCCTCCTGGCCGACGAGGTTGTATAGCCTCGCCGGCCGGGAGGACTTCCTCCTGGCCGACGAGGTTGTATAACCTCGTCGGCCAGGAGGAAGTCCTCCCGGCCGACGAGGCAATACAACCTTGTCGGCCAGGAGGAAGTCCTCCCGGCCGACGAGGCTATACAACCTCGTCGGCCAGGAGGACTTCCTCCTGGCTGACGAGGTTGTATAACCTTGTCAGCCGGGAGGAAGTCCTCCCGGCTGACGAGGTTATACAACCTCGTCAGCCAGGAGGACTTCCTCCTGGCCGACGAGGTTGTATAGCCTCGCCGGCCGGGAGGAAGTCCTCCCGGCTGACGAGGTTATACAACCTCGTCAGCCAGGAGGACTTCCTCCTGGCCGACGAGGTTGTATAGCCTCGCCGGCCGGGAGGAAGTCCTCCCGGCTGACGAGGTTGTATAACCTCATCAGCCGGCCTCGCTCACGTAATCAAGTGGTCCCTCCCACTCGATTATGTGAGCGAGGGGGGACCCGCACGCCAAACAATTGGCGTGTGGGCCCCGCACGCCAATTGTTTGGCGTGCGCTCCCACACGCCAATTGTTTGGCGTGTGAGAGCGCACGCCAAACAATTGGCGTGCGGGGCCCACACGCCAATTTTATTTGGCGTGCGGGGCCCACACGCCAAAAAAAAATGGCGTGTGGGAACCACACGCCATTTTTGGCGTGCAGGTCTCACACGCCAATTTATTTTGGCGTGTAGACCCTACACGCCAAAAAAAAATGGCGTGTAGGCCCCGCACGCCAAAAAAAATTGGCGTGCGGGTTGGCGTTGGCGTGCGCGCTTGGCGTGCGTTTATCAACGCCCATTAAGGTCACCCAGGCGCAACAGCAAAGGCGAAAGCACCTTTCTCACCACCTCTAATGAGGCTTACCTTGATGCTATAACTACCGCCATGGAATCCCAAAATGCCAAACGAGCCTTGCATAACTTGTCTCAAAACCGTGATGACAATATAAACGACCCGGATGCCGAGGGGGAGACCGACCCTGAAGAATTGGGAATCAGCCCTCCAGCCTCACAAGTCTCTTTGCCGTACAACCATCGTGCAGCCCCACACCCACATTCCACTATTGTTGAAAGTCACCCACGCCGGGCTTGCTACCGCTATCCAACTGCAATATTTGTTGATCCTACATCCAATGATCCTACATCCAAAAAATCCCGGCATCACACCCCAAGTCCAGACGATCCTCCCTCATGTGGTGCAAGCCCAGTCCCTCAACAGGGCTCCTCTACCTCTCATCAACAGATTGTGCATATCGACCCAAGGGAAACTGGCCCAAACTTCCCAAGCCACCTATTCACTCCTCACCCAACTGTCATAACGGCCGAACACTTGAAAGGCATGAAGTTCTCGCGCAACCCAACCACTAGTGCAGTGGACAGTTCCAGTTCAATTCCCAGCTCCAGTTCAAACCCCAGCAAGAGGTCAACAGGCCCTCCTCGCCCTGCAAGGTCCACACGGGATGCATGTGAGTCATCCCCCTCTCCTCTAAACATTAAACACTTCTCGAACTCATGTCTGTCTGTCTGTTGCAGCTGTAGAACTATTTTTACCAGGCCCACTGCTTCCAAGATCAGTGGTAGAAAACTTGAACAACGATTTGGCGTGTGGCATTGCATGGTCCATCACATCAGCTGAGAAGATGATAAAGAACATCACCTATGTCCTCAATCACCTCCCCCATATGCTCTCTCGTCATGGCCCAATGGACCACAATTTCAAGGAAAGAGTGTGGCGGGACGTTACAATAACTCTGGCTGCTTGAAAATCAGGTAATTCTCCTAGTTACTATCTATTTAATTAAAAATTACACTGACTAATTTTTGTGGTGCGGTTAAGAAAAAATCCTCCACCCTGCTACTTCAATGTCTCTGATCACTCATGACATGATCAACATGGATCAGATTGAAGTTGTCCGGGCCAACAAAAGCAAGACAATAACCAACCAAACTCAGGTACACACACTGGCCTCAAACATGGCATCATTCATCTCTCCTCCTGACATGGCATACCTCCGACTCAAATCTGCTTTACATCAATGCTGGGCTTTTTGTCATCTCGAAAAGCAGGGCGCCCAATGGGAACCCCTTCCACTAGATACAACAAAGGTCCACTCTGCTCACTGGGGCTTCCAACGAACCTACGAGAACCTGGGGACGTTCGATGCCAATTCACCAAACCTTGGCGGCCTCATGCTTGTGTCACAGCACCTGGTGGGGGCAATGTCCGCTCTGGCGTATATCTGCAGCTTATCCGACTTTACCCGGCCACGTCCAAAGCATACAAGGACGGAGGAGTGCTCCACAAGGAATACACCCTCTCAGATCCAGATGCTAGCTGGTCTGCTCGTTTTTGGTCCAACATCAGTCTTCACATTCAACAGACAGACTGCCAGCAATGCCAATGCTTCAGCCTTGCTAGAATTTGGGGCCAAAGTCCTTAAACAAAAGGTGGATGGTGGTATTACTCTCCCAATGCCCCACCAAACTTTAGACAATCTTTGTATATATTTTCTGGACTTCTTGTGTGCTATGGGCTTTGACAAGATTGGTGAGAATGGACTCCCCCAAGTGGATTGGGAAAGAACCTACAAAGAATTTCACCACTACTTTGCTACTCACCACCTACTCCACATTTTTTCTCAAGATATAGAAATAGCTTTGTCCAACTATCACTTCTGACTTGTATGGTATTTAACTCCTATCCTGTGTCTCCAGCTCTACATGTTGCATGTTCTATTGATCACTTCCCCCCAAATGATACATTATTTGCCTTTTGGTTTATCTTTTTCCTACATTATAGGTGTCAGTCTTGGTGTGCAACTAAAACTTATTATTATACATATGATATGATACTAATAACTGAAAATTGTATTAATGATCAGTTAAAAGTATGATTACCTAACTTTATGCTTATATACTCATATACATATGCTTAACCCCAATTTCCAGTCACGGAAATGAGGTGTTGTCTAAATTAGGGGAGATAGTGTAAATACACCGTGTTTTACTCAAACCCTGCGTACCACAGTCCGCATACCTTGAATTTCAACCCGCGTGACTGAAAGCCCGGGCCAAAGTTGGAACATAAGCCCCGCGCAAGCCCCAGACCCCTCACAGACTCCCAGCTTGGCGCGTGGACTCCAAAGTCACCCAAGGTACACCCAAAGCAACAAAAACACGCCCCAGTAACTTCATTAATGAAGACTACTGGGGACTAAATAATTAATTATATTAGATTGTATTATTATTTATACATATAAATAAAATTATATTGACTGAACAAACAGTACAAATAATACTGAGGCTTATTATAAAATACAAATAAGCCACTAGTATTAATCTATAACAACCAGGACTAATGTACTACAGACTGTAAGTCAACATAAATAAATAATTAAACTAATAAAATCAATTGGTGATGTGTATTCAAAGCAGGGGCTGCTGAAGCGTCACCACGAAAGCAACAATGGCCAAAATGTGGTCCAAGATCCCACATGTTGGCCAATAATACCTACAGGGACCCCAGAGGGAACTCAAGACTATTTAAGGAGCTCTTCAACCGCCCAAAGAAGGCTCCTTTCCCCCGTTTTATTTGGGAACTGTAACCTTCTATCCTTACCCAGAGTAATATCACTCTTTCCTCATGTCCTTGCACCACTTGTTGCTAGAAAGACTTGTTGTTGGCATCAAGGAGGCTGACAATATTCAGGAGTAATGTTGACAGCCATTACTCTACTTTGATTTATGGAAACAAATTTAATATAGTATTTACAAATCAGAGGAGGGGTGTTACATTGGCTTGCAAGTTTTGGAGTAAAGAAGTGTGGCTGGTTCAATGATGCTCAACCAACCAGCAGCTTGGCTCTTTGGAAATGATCTAGGTATGGACGGTGGAGGGAAAGGTACTAGGCCACGCTTGACTATAACATGTAACCAGTGATTCCCGTTAATTAGTGCAAGGTAGATTGGGCTGGCTGGTTTGGGGTCGGGTGCAACAGTTGAAGGGAGAAACGTCATGCAGCCAGCTGCTCGGTCGTTTGTGAGGAACACCACTGGCCTATTGTACGCATTAGCCAGAATAGGACCACCATCAAGCCTGCCCATCCACTTGGAAGTGGGCACTGGTCCCTTGGGATTCTCTACGCGAATGCTGTCGTAGGTCTTCTCAAACATTTCTAGTCCACCTAGCTTCCTTGTCCAAAGTGCCCTGTTGATGTCCAGCTTGTGTAACATGTCCAATCGCACTTGATACCACCCATTGTCTCTAGCATACGGGCCCTCGGGTTTTTCAGCAGCCAATGCATGTGCCATACAAGAATACCCACAGTTGCCATCCCCTTTTGGGTTATAAGTTGATTGGACATGCTTAATGACCCATGGAGGTAACTGATCAACCTGAGGAAGATGAGGGAAAATTCAGCATAAGCACAAGAGAGTGAGTAAATTGCTTTGCTCTCATGACTAATCATAATGAATTCACACTATGTTCACTTACTGATTTATCAGACAGAACCTCTTTAGAGGCTTGAGCCAGTGTCCCTAAGGTGGGACCACTTTTTACAACCATACTTTCATCCTGAATTCAACCAGAAAAGCCAATCAGTTATAATGTTGACTCATTGAATGGGCTCATCCTAACCCTTGAATTTACCTCCAAAGTGGGTGGCCTGGGGGGGTCATTGGCCTGATAATCACCTTCCGTATGCAACATAGGAATAGCATCCTGATTTGCCAAAATACAACAGAACAATTAGGCCAATCACTATTAGGAGAATCTTGTTGGTTTGATTAAAGGGGCTTACCAGGGAAGTTGACATTGAAGTCCCGGCAAGAGGAATATCAATTGGATTTTCCTCTGCAAATTCACATGCATCTCCTTCTGACCCAAAGGGATCTCCATCACTGCCATCAGATTGATCATTGGATGAGTCTGATACTCCACTAGATGACCCAGAATGACTGCCTTCTGCAGGGCTCCCTTTTGCCAAAGACATCTGACTCAATGCAGATGATACTGAGGGCTTTTCTTCCATACGGCGTTGGGACTTGGGCCGGTTGGAAGTGGGGGGACTTGCTTTCCGCTTATGTGATGTGCGGCCTGGCTGGTAGTCTTTGTTGGCTGCATACGTAGATGGTAGCTGAGACTTTGGAGGTCGGCCTTGGCGCTTGGCCACACAAGGTGGGCTCTCATTGTCTTCTTCAGAATATTCATTGTCTTCTTCAGAAGATGTTGCGGGATTGGGAGCCTTTCTTGGTCGGCCTCGGGGTTTTGGGGCGGTCAGTCTGGCCAACATGGGCAGCTCATCAGGGTCTTCCATTGATGAAGAGCTATCTTGTTGCAACTTGTCCGTCCTTCTCCGGGCCGCTTGATTCTGACTGGTCCTTGCGCGCTGTTTCCCTTTGGCTGTCTGTTCCTTTTCAATCTGAGACTCCACGATTTCTGCCTGAGTAGGATCTTGGGTTTGAACACGGTGGCTTCCATTCTTCTTCTTCCAAGGTTGATTTGGTTTGGTTTTTTTTCTGATGGGGTCTGGCTCGATCAGTGGGACCACATGTGTGTTTGCAACAACTCGACGGAAATTCTTCATCAGTGCTGGCAAAGCTGTGGAGGGGTGAGATTCCAAGATCTCCTGCTTTAGCGCCTCAAAATCATCGTCAAAGTTATACGGCTCCTCATCAAGGTTCTGTAATTTAAGCAAGGTCAAACAGGATTAGCCAAAGGGTTATGGAGGAGGGGGCAGATTTATACACTGACTGGTCCATCTGGGTTGTAACACAATTGCCACTGGGGATGAAAGTCCGCTGGTTCCACATCACCCTTCTCTTCAAGCAACTTTTCAATCAAGTGTGCACATGGGACCCCCATTCCCGCGTTGAAGTTCCCCGTACACTGCCTGACCGGATCATCATGTTTGGCCTTCTTCATTTTCAAGTACTTATTGTACTCTCCAATGGCCAATTTGAGCGCATGGGTGGAGATCTTGGTGTGAAGCGGCTTGAAAACGTTTGGGAGTCCGGATAGCCCTTTGATCCTTTCATGGCCAATGGTGACCTGTGCTTCGTCCAGTTGCCGGTCCACAGCTGACGAAATGGTCAGGAAGAGGGTAGCAAAGTTGATCTTGCCAGATGTCACGTATGGTTTGAGCCAGCTATGAGCTGATTCACCTCTAGATGACGTCAGATTCCCCAAGTGCGAGTTTTCCCAGCCCATGCAGACATGAATTGTTTGCGAAAGGGCAGAACATGGTTCTGAAGGTATTCCAGAACATTTGCTCGTTCCCTGAGGTCCACCTGAAGCTTTCCCCAAGCTGTGTTGAATGAGGGTTCGTCCAGAGCATATGTAACCTCGTGCCATAGCTTCATGAAATTTGTCCATTTGTCTGCCTCGGATGCAAAAGCCTGTTTGCAGTTGGTGACAATGTTCCAATCAATGTGCCAGGCGCATAGGTTTGAGGTTGCATTTGGGAAGTGGTCTGCAATTGCATTTTGGAGAGCCACCTCTTTGTCCGTCACAAAGACCTTTGGAGAGCTCTCTGGTTCCCATACCGACCTGCAAGAATTGATAGGTGTATGTAGAATTACCATCAGATTATCAATCTGATACTAAAAAAGACAATCACCACACTCACTTCAACTTATTCAGAGCCCAAGAGTATGCCGCATTTTTCTCATTCCTCATGAGACAAAATCCAATTGAGAACGAGTTGTTCGTGCAGGTCTGGCCAACAACATGTAGTAAGGGGTACTTGCAGAGGTTGGTCTTGTAGGTGCAGTCAATATTAACCACATGATGGAACTTGCGAGCGAGTAACATTGATCCAGGGTGCGCAAACCATAGGTAGAGGAGCTTTCCGTCATCATCGTAAACTTCATCGTGAACCCAGTTGGAGCCTTTGAGGCATTGTAGAAGATGGTTGATGGGGGTGTCGCCGGCCCTCCGCTCTATCTTCTGCGCTGCTTTTGTGTTGTAAATTGTCCTGTTTGTGACAAAGCGTCCCTCAGTCGTACTCAGCTGCCGGGCAATTGCCTGTGGTTGCAAACCAAGAGAGGCCAGTCAAGCCACCTCTGCTTGGCCCTCTGCCCCAAGTGTCTTGTGGATGGCCTCGTAGTTGTGCTGGATGACATTGTGGTTGTGAGGGACAGTCTTGCTGCGGAGATCCCAATAGTTGTTTTCACGGTTCTTGGCACATGAACAGTGGCCAGAAATCTTGAAGGCGCATCCAACTCGCTTATTACGTGATTCACGAGCCCGACAGGAGTCCACGGTGGTAGTGTCTTCTCCAGCGAGTGAGCAGGCAAGGTAAATGTTCTTCCCCGCCTTGGATTTTGAGACCGCCAGCCGATAACCATGCTCGGTGGCCCATGTGGACACAAATTTCTTCAGATCGACAACACAGGTGAACAGGTATTCAGGTGGAGGGTCCATTGGCTCTACAAAATTAATTCTCATGAGCATCCATTGGAAACAGTATGATAAATCAATGAGGCACTGACCTCCCACAGAATAGTCAAACAATCTGACATCCTCACTGGTCAGTAGGGCTTTGGGCAAAGCATTTCCATCCGGGAGATTTGGGGGCATCAACAAGTTGTTGGTGTGGTGTGCAGACGCACTGGGATCTGTACAATAAAACATTGGTAAGAACACCGCAAAGGACTTTTTGAAGTGAAAGCTACAATCACCTTGGGGATTTTCCTCAGTCATTGGAGAGGGAAGGGACATTTCCAGGGGGATTGGGGAGGGAACAGACATTTCCTGGGTGGTTCTTGCAGAAGCCAGGACTGCAGACGGTACCACAAATGTTGTAGAGTTGGAACCACCTGAAGAAACTAAGACCCACCTTGAGCTTGATCCTCATTGGTTTGGGTGGGAAAAGAGGGAGCAGGCAGGTCATTTGCAGAACGCAGGAAATCAGGGGGAAAAGCTGATGATTTACAGTTTGTCAGCTCTCAATAAATATACATTACAAGAGAAAGTTAGACCTACCTTGAGCAGTATTGTCAGTCATTTGAGGGACAACCAAGGAAGCCAGTGAATCAATTGATGTAGGTAGTTGCGTGGATGGGGCAGGCGGACTTAAGGAGTCAAGCAGAGAATTGATTTCGACAGCGGATTGGTTGGTGTTGTTGTCCCAGTAGTATGTGGGCTGGTTGACGGACGGGTTGCTGGGTATTGATGCAGATGGGTTGCTGGGTATTGATGGTGGGTGTTGGATTGGTTGGGGGGCATTGCAGTTGTTGGAGTACATTTCCTGCTGTAATGTATAGGAGCTTGGTTGATTGGGTTGGTGGGTGGGAGGAATGTTTGACGTCTGTTGCAGGGTGATTGCTGGATTGGTGTAGTTTGGAAAGTTTGGATTGAGTTGGCCGGTGACTGGAATGTGAGGAAAGGCTGTACTATTGTTATAGGAGGCCGTTTGGGATGATTGGTGGGGCGGGAGGTTGTTGTATGGGTTGAAAGATGGTATTTGGTGGCCCATATGGGGTGCAGGTTGCCCGTGATTTGGAATTGGAAAGGCCATTGAGTTTGACGGGTATGCGGGGTGGCCATGGTTGGTGAAGCTGGGGTGTTGGTTTGTGGGATTATTTGTGATTGGGACAGAATTGTGTAGGTAATTGGGGAAGCCGGGGAATTGATCAGACGTTTGAGGAGGGATGGGGGAGTTGGATGGGGCATGGAACCAAGGGGGTTGCCCAAATGGAACTGGTGGTTGCGGCTGATGGAGGCGGGAGGAAGGACGGTGTGAGAAAGTTATTTAAGTAGAAGAATTGGGCTGTGTGTGCTTACATGCTGTGCCAAGTGAGACTGGGTGACATTAGGCTGACCACTGGCATGCGTTATTGCATTATGGTATTGGGGGTGCAGCTGATTGTGGACGCCATATGGGTTGGGAGATACATGGTAGTAGGAGGGGTTTTGGCCTGGCTGAGACATTTTCTGCTGTAAATAACGGCCAGAGTGAGTAATTTTGGATGATATTTACTTTGATAGACATGCACTTACACTGCTGGTGGGTAATAAAAGTTGATGCAAAGAAAACTTGCTGATATCTGTGCGTTCAGAGGAACAAGAAGAAATAATCAGCTGGCATGAAAATAATAATAATGAAGATGTGGAGAGATTAATTGGATCTGAGTGGAAGAACATCAAGTTCTGGTGTGCCCGTCCGGGGCTTGGACAAGGGGAATGGGGCCCTTGGATACCTATGCGGAGATATAAAGGGGCCCTTTGGCCTAACATGTCAAACTTGGGCGGCTGGGAAGGGCACAGTTGGCTCCTTTTGGCCAGTCATACAGTTGGCTCCTTTTGGCCAGCCATAGTGGGCCCTGTTGGCCCCTTAACTAGGCCCTTTGGGGCTTGTCCCACTGTCAATACAGGCCCTGATCAAATTCTTAGTTTTTGTTATCATTATCTTTTTTTTTTGTTTTTTTTTGTTTTTTTTTGTTTTTTTCTTGTTTTTTTCTTGTTTTATTTTATTTTTATTTTATTTTTATTTTACTTTTATTTTATTTCATTTTATTTTTGTTTTGTTTTTGTTTTTATTTTATTTTTATTTTATTTTTATTTTATTTTTATTTTATTTTTATTTTGATTTTATTTTGATTTTATTTTTATTTTTATTTTATTTTATTTTTATTTTTTCTGATTTTTTATTTAATCTTACGGGGGCACAGGGGGGCACGGGGGGGCACGGGGGGGCACGGGGGAACAAAAGGAAAAATACCCACTTAGGGGTTCGTCCGGTTGTTCCGTGTCGGGTTGGTTGGCTGGCTCGCTTGGATCGGGTCGGGTGGGTCGGCTCGTCTTGTCTGGGGGGTTGGTGTGGAGGGCTGGCTGTGAGGAGGGAGGGGGGAGTGATTGTTTGATCGATCGAGCGAGGTGGTGGTTGCGGTTGAAATCCGCTGGGGGGGAGGGGGGGAGGGGGCAGGTGGGGGCATGCTTATGTCATGCGTACATTCTTTTGTACACATGACATCAGCATGTATATAGGAAGGGCGTGCCCCTTCCTATATACATAGAATAGGCGTGCCGACTGCACACCGATTCTATGTGTATAGGCAGGGGCGTGCCCCCTGCCTATATACATAGAAAGGGCGTGTGGGTCACACGCCCTTTTTATGTGTATAGGCAGGGGGCACGCCCCTGCCTATACACATAATAAGGGCGTGCGACCCACACACCCTTTTCTGAAGGGGCGTGCGAGCCGCACGCCTTTTTCTGAACGGGGCGTGCGACTGCACGCCTGCAGTGTCGCACGCCTGTAGATGGGCGTGCGTGCTGCACGCCCATCTACAGGCGTGCTGATGCCCAGGGATGGGCGTGCAGCCCGCACGCCGATACAAAAAAGGCGTGCGGGTAGCACGCCTTTTTTTTTATTGGCGTGCGCTTGGCGTGGGCGTGCGCCGATGGGCGTGCGTTTATCAAGCCCCGACTATCAAAACTCCATAATTTGTCTTTGGCAGTAAGGACAGGTTCTTTGAATAAGACCAGAGAGCTTTTAAATTTTGCAGAATTTGCGTACATACTGAGTCCAGGATCACTCTTTGTATTTGATTCAAAATTTGAGAAGGAATTCATTCCTGTTGACAATTTAGGTTTTATTGAGACAATTGGCTTCTCTCCAATCACAGAACGAGTAGGAAACATTGAGGCATAAAAATCAGATTTGGTTTGAGAGAAATCAGAGAAGTATAAAGGAAAATTAGAAGGAGCAGGTGAGGGAAATATTGCAATAGCAGTCAATGGGCTTCAAGCAACAGAAGAAGAAAGAAGAGTTGGTAGCCAGAGCATTTGCAGCAGATGCAGAAAGAAGAGGGGTCAGAAGGGTCCGCCTGTTCTTTTGTTGATCAAAATTGCATTCAAAACAGGTGCACCCAATCTGCTGGAGACAATGAAAATGTCTTTAATATTGTCCTAAAAGACAGAAGCATCAGCTTGAGTTAAAGATGCTATCAATATCAAAGTCAATCGAGCATCCTTACAGAATAAAACACCCCGTAGGACAATCAACTGTCTATTTACTTGGAGAAAGTGCAGGTTTCCAACACCTGTGATGAAATATCTTCCTGAATTGGTAGCTACCAATATGGGAAGTGGTTTAGAAAGGGGCTTGAAATCATGGAGATGGTATTTGAGGCCAGTGAAATTATGAGACACTCCGGTGTCAAAAATGGGGGGATACCTTACAATTTATTCTCCCAATGCCATGTTTTTGAAGTCCAGATGGTCCAAATCATCTGGCCAATTATCAATTTCAATGAATTGCGCCTCTGCCGGAGTCCCAGTCTGTTGATGGTGATTTGTATTGTTAACTGAATAACTTGGGAAATATTAATCAGCAAGGCATGTTGAATTAACTTAAAGAGACTTTGATGGGGGGGGGGGCAGGCCAAAAAGTTGAGAACAAATTGGAAGGTGGGGGAGGTTTGGCGTACAGAGAACCAAAAAAGGTAGCCTGTGAGCAGACACATTGTGGCTTGAACGGCAACACCCCAGGACCGTGGGGTTTTCTGTCAAGCTGAGTTGATTTCACGCGGTGAGGGCAATAACGAAGATAGTGGTCTGGTGCCCTACATCACCAGCACTGGTGTGCCGTCACAGCATAGAAATCCAACACATCAGGCCAGTTCTCCGAAGGTATGTCACTGAGAAAATCCTGTATGCTGAAATGATTTCTATCTCCAGAAGCTAACAACACTGAGGGTTCTAGACCGGAAAATGGCTGTGAACCATTGGAGTCCAAGTGCTGTTTCTTTCATACATCAAAAAAGCTGACCAGAGCATCACATTTTGTCACTGATTTTGAGTTGTTGTTTTGAATAGCCTGCTCCACCCATTGCTCAAATTCTTTCTTGCACCAGGAAAAATTAATTGTCACCTGACATCTGGTGACATCACAAAACAATGGCTGTAGCTTTGTCCTAGCTCTGGTTCCACTCCAACTAGGCTACAATGGCCCCTTTATGTCCTACAAAGGGCTGTACATCAGGCAAACTGTACTACTCATGGGTAGCTCATTGAACCTAGGCTGATGTCACCTGTAGTCTAGTGACAATTGATTTTTCCTGGTGTTGGATGGTGCAAAAGATTTCACTACAGCCGTTTGGAATATAAAACAATAAAATGCATTGGAGTGGATCCATACGTTTAAGTTTTTCCATTTTCTATACAGGTTCCTCATCCGGGAAGAAATTCCCATCACATTGCTTTTTTCAACTGAGAACACAAGAA
This sequence comes from Puccinia hordei, assembly GCA_007896445.1. Taxonomy (NCBI): domain Eukaryota; kingdom Fungi; phylum Basidiomycota; class Pucciniomycetes; order Pucciniales; family Pucciniaceae; genus Puccinia; species Puccinia hordei. The sequence goes on along the minus strand of RDRW01000058.1, from coordinate 268,521 downwards.
ATTTCTTGAAAACACTCATCTGTGCCTCCCTTGACACAACAGCTAGAATTTCTTCTTGATGTCGGAACAGATCTCAAGGGTTGAAGAGAAACACTGGGCATCTATCACCAGAGCCGAGTGAACCCCAGAAAGAATGAACATCCAAGCAATCTTCTTGAAAGTTGATTTCTCCATAGCTTGGAAGAAGAACAAAAAACTGGTGATGTGCACTGCACCAATTTCTTCAAGCTACACCAACCAACGTCACTGCCATCATAATTGCCTAGGATGAAGTCATCCCAGTTAAACTGGGATGCACTCAACCAATTTAAACTTGGTTGAAATCAGCTGATGAAATATAAATCCAAGGGACCTCCCTTGGTTTTATATTTCATTGGTTGAGGTCAACCTACTTTAAATTGGTTGTTTGCATCCTAGTTTAACTGGGATGAACTCAACCTAGGCAATTATGCTGGCAGTGCGTGCTAGGTTGTTACCGTCTACAGCCAATCTTGTCAATTCTGACCACCGCACATTGATAGAAGTAGCAGTCTGATTAACTAATTTCACCTGCTCTAGTTTCAGCTTGGCGGCCAGAAAATCTTTTTTGCTGCATTGTCACTCATAATTACCGGGGAAATTTGCGTTTTCTAGATGGGGGGCTGTTTGACCTGTATTGGTTGAATGTCCAGGAGGTCTATTTTTTGGCCCAAAGGTTGAAGCACAGATGGTTTCATCTTCCAGTTTTGTGTTGTTTTTATTTTCCAATACTCAGTCAAAAGGATTTCTCATTTGAGCCTGGCCATCCGGAATAAAGTGGTTTGACTCACTTTCAGTCAATGAAGATTGAGATGCTCCTCAAGACATGTGGATATTGTTTTGACACAAGAAATTTTCAAGCAAAAAATAAATGAAAGAATCACAATCAAGCTAATAATCAATTGGAAACCAAGTAGGAAGCATAAGACACATATTATGGATCCTTGTTAAACAACTCCCAAAGTCCCGGGATTGCTATTCAACCACCTGGGGAACCATGTATTGCTTTTCAGGGTCCTCAGGTGGTCTGGGAGCTGTTTCTCAAAAACAACAATTGAAAGACTGTTTTTGAGAAACAACTCCAAATAAATATAATAGGGGGTATCAAATATGACTAAATCCACAATTGAAACCAGTGAATTAGGATTTTCCCCAACATTTCAATTTTGAGAATTCTGAACCATTTTATATAGATATCCATGGTTTTTAAAAATGGTGGATTTTCAAAACCAGTTGATTAGATAATGGTGGATTTGGTCATATTTGATACCCCCTAAATAAATTTTTTTGAGCCCCCCCCCCAGGTGATGACATTACCAAATCCCAACTGGGATTTGGTGATGTCACCCCTCCTTGAAGGATGGGTTTCTACTGGCTGTTGAGGTTGGATTTGACCTCATGGCCGGGTTTCTCCCAGCCATGGGGTCAAATACAACCTCATGGCCCGAGAAACCTGGCCATGAGGTTGTATTCAACCTTGCGGCCAGGAATTTCCGCCGTCAAGGCCAAATGAAACCTTGGTGGTGGACCCAGCCACCATTGAGGTTGTATACAGTCTCATGGCTGGGTTTCCCCTGGCCATGAGGTTTTATTTACCTCACGGCCTGGAGAAACCCGGCCATGAGGTTGCATTCAACCTCATGGCCAGGAACTTAATGGCTATCAAGGCCAAATGCAACCTCATGGCTTGGAGAAACCTGGCCATGAATTCCAATCCAAGCTTGATGGCTGGGAGGAATATGGCCATCAAGGTGGGATGACATCACCAAATCCCAGTTGGGATTTGGTGATGTCATCATCTAGCTGGGGCTCAAATAAATATTATTATATTTATTTGGGATCTATTTCTCCAAAACTGTCTTTCAATGGTTGTTTTGGAGAAATAACTCCCAGGTCACCTGAGGACCCTGAAAAGTGGTCCTCAGGTGGTTGACTAGATGTCCCGGGAATTTGGGAGTCATTTCCCCAATTGCCAGGACTAGTATAACAAGGACCCTATATAATTATATTAATTAAGTGAAGATAGAAAAAAGGAATGAAGATAAAAAATGGGTGTCAAATGTGGCCAAATCCACTTTAAGACCAGTCTTTTCAAAAAAAAAAAATCACCACTGGGTTTTGAAAGGGTGTAGGGACAGGAATGAAATTTTTTCAAATTTGTGAATTTCTTGAAACCATTCAATTCAATAATGGTGGATTTGGTCATATTTGATACCCCCTGATGAATGGTAAATATAATAAGCCAGGAAAAATCTTGTGTCACTTGTTGTCAGCTGCTACTAGTTCAGAGACAAGCTGACTAGAAAAAAATAATGAATAAATAAACAAACAAACAAATAACTAAAAAATACATATGAGAGAAATTATCAAAAAATTGTATAATGTATAATGAAACATAATAAACACAAGAATAAAAGGAACATTTTATAAAAGAGGCATCATTACATAGTAATAATGTAATAAATAAATAAAGTAAATAAATAACATTAAAATAAATTATACCTCATTAACCTATGAAATGAGTGAGAATATCATTACACATTCTGATAGAGAACACAAAATAACCTAGGACACCTCAGCCAAAGTACCCTAGAAATTAAGAGATTTTGAAGCAAAAATTAAAGGTTTTATTTCAGTAAAGAAAATATAAGAGAGAAAAAAAACAGAAGACAAAGTACCTAAGGGATCACAAGGCTGGATGTTTAGATGATTAGAAAAAAAAGGGAAATAGAAAAAACAAACAAACAGAAATCCTCCACACTCTCTCTCAGATACAAATACCAAGAAACCAGCATCATTATATTGACAACAAAGAAAGAAGAAGAATTTCATAGTGGCCTGTCTGTGACATGTACATGATAGACTATCTACATGTGGTGTGGGCTCTGGTGCGGGCGGGCCCGCAATACGGCTCATGACAGGGAGAGCAAACAATCTACAACAGGATTTCTGATGATGTACTGTGGTGATGTCATTGCTTGGGGTACTTGGCAGAAAACTGTGCTTTCACTTTCAATGTGTGCAGCTGAATATCTGGCACTCTTGGAAGGCTCTCATCAACTGGTGCATATAAAGAACATAATTGATGATATTGAACATTATCCTCATTGTTTGATTCACATGGATAATGAAGCAGCAATCTTAATTTCCTCTGACAAAACATCTAAAAAGAAGACAAAGTATTTACAATGGGCTTTCTATTTTTTTAATGATCTGATAAGGGCAAATGACATTGGGATGAAGCGGACAAGTATGGTAAATCAGTTGGTGGATGTGTTGACTAAGGGTTTGGGGGCAACAAAGATGATGGAAGTGGGGAGGAAGCTAGGATTAATCAAGTAGTTTTTGCAATCATGGGAGGGGATGTTAGAGTAGTATATGATTACATAAACTACACTTATGTATGTACATAGATCAGCACATACATAAGCCTTAACCTAGTTGGTGATAGGGTCAAACCCATAACCCTATCACCAATGTGTATACATCAGTCCAGGCAATCACATGTACTGGCCACTTTTTTCTCTTTCCTTAATGAGATTAAAGACCATATTTGATGTAAGGTAGCTTACCCCACTTGTGGACTGTTGTATGCAGGTTAGTCTAATCCATACTATGCAATTCCAACCAAGATTATAGACTGTATTTGACGTGTGGTAGCTTACCCCACTTGTGGACTGTTTTATGCAGATCCTGGGTTCCAATACATCCATTCTGTGGGGTCATGCTGACTCCAAGCAAAACTTGAAAATTGTTTTATTACTCAGTGGTCAAAAATAAACAGGATGGGATAAGCAGGAGATAAACAGTAGGATAAGCATGAGATAAAAAATAAGACAAGTGCAAGATCAACAGTAATATAATTGGGGGATAAAAACTGAGATATGCATAAGATAAGCATGAGATACACCAGGAGCACCCTCATGCAGGTGAGACCACTTTTTCTGTGGTGTAGGGTTTTCAAAAAATTTAGGAATAGCCCCCAGAATTTGCTTCAGTGATAAGTCCAGATTTCACATCACAATGAGAACAGAGTTTGTCTACAAGGAAGTTTTCATTTTATTTTTCTTTCTGGAAACTTGTTTTTTGCAGAATTTAGTAAGAACATGTGTACAGAACGTCCAGATTGGGTAATTGAGTATGGAGAGTACAGAAGTTTGGTTACAAATCACTTCTATTTCATTTCATTTTATTTGGAAAACCTGCTTGCAGACAGGCACAGGACCTCGCAATTGATAATTTGAGCATGCAAGATATGAAAAGGGCAGGGTAAGTTAATGACTTGACATATTGAGAATCTTTTTTTTTCCTGATGGATTCACAACGACATGGATTGTTCAAGAATGGAAGGATGATAGCAAGGCAACAAGTTGCGGTCGCGAAGTGGCAGGCCACGATGATCGCAAAGTTTATGTTTGGTGGCCAGTGGCAGCGGAACATAAACAAGAAACAAAATCAGGGTGAATAAACAGTAATGCATGATGCAGGGCATATCCAGAGCTCCCATTTAGTCGTCTGCGTCAAACGATTCCTCTTCAGGGTCATCAAGGCGATAGGCACAAGCGCGAGTTATTTCGACAAATTGTCTGATGTGTTCATCGTCTTGTTCAAATCGCCGAACATCCGGAGTAACACTTAATAGCTCTTTCAAGGCGATGGAAATTTCGGGTGTGAGACAAGCAATGTTGTCCAGGCCATGGAAAATTAGAGAGCCGCGATGAGGGATTTCTGGTAGGGTGTAATCAGTCCACTTGGTTTTAAAGCTGAAGAGAATGATTAGATATGGAGTTTCTCCATCGAGTTTGACTTCGGCATATTTGGCATCCCACTTGGGACCTTCCTCTTTGAATGGAAAAGTGGTGTTCTTTGCCTGTACTCCGCAGAATGAGATGCGGCTTTTGGTAAGGGGAGACGAAGAAAGCCCCGAGGCAAGGTAGATGGGGAACATCTGGTCAAATCCCCTTTGATTTGGCTTGCACTGTACCGCTAGGCCTCGATACAAGAACTTCAACAAATCGGCCGGTTGCGGTGTATAAGTAATCTGGCTGAAATGGTTCCAGAAGATTCGACCTTCGCTTAAGAGCCGAGCTTGGTGATTGTCGTCCATGTTTAATTTGAAGAAGCCCGGTTCTTTGGTGTTTGTTGGGTTTCCTGTTTCAGCTGCTGTTCGGTGTCCGGGTCGTTTTCTTTTTTGAGATGTTTTCTTTTCCCCGATCGGTTCGTCTTTTCCAGTCAAGGCCTTCAAGAAATCCGCCAATCGAACTGAACACCCATACGGAATATCCGCTTGCTCGGTATGTATAGGAGAGATCGACATGGCTTTCTGCATTGCCCGCAACAAGATGATTCTAGAGACCAGCTCTCCAGAATTACCTGAGGAGATCAGTCCTTGGTGCATAATTTCAGTGAGAGCCTTGATGCAGGCAATGAGTCTGGAGTCGTCTTCTGCGAGGAAGTGGTTGGCCGCGACAGACAAAGCAAATTGTGATGGGTACTCGCTGATCAATCGTTCCCGCGTGGGTGATATGTACAAGCAATGTGCCATATGACTCGAAACCAGGTCGGAATTCAGCTTGGCGGCTTCGTATATCTGTGGCTGGATTGTGCAACCTAGCAAAGCGAAAACTTGACCCTCGGATAGTTGTTGGGACGCGGGTGGGATGCAAAGGAGCTTTTCGATAGCCATTTTTCTGACGTTTTCAATAATCACCTCGATTCTTAGGGACTGTGGCGGTTTTTCGACCGTCTCGACATAGATTCGAAAAAATGGGACACCGTAACTGAAGAGTCTTCTCGGTGATAGCAATTCATCCCACGTCTTGGGTGGAGAGGAGGAAACCTTTGAGTCGAAGGTGCCAATCGCATATATTGGCGGGTACAGCTCTTTGGAATCCGGCGGAGGTCTTGCGCTGGGATCATTGCGCAGGGTAGGCAAGAAATTCGCAACAAGTGATGTTGTGTCCGTAAAGGTGACAAAGAACTTGAGCTTGGGTGGTACATTGGATAAAACCCGACGAAGTGCACGAAAGTACGATAAATTTTGATCGTCCTTTGATTCCAGTTGGATAAGAGCCCGTGCCTCATCCAAGGACAACAGCACCTTCAGTTCAGGATTGCTAATGAAGGTTGTGCTTGATTGCAGCTTCTTTAACTTCTCCGTGAAGGCGATAGAAGCACTTGATTCGTCTTGGCCAACTGCTTTCATTGTGTCTCGAACTCGGGTTGCGAAGTCACCGCCTGATTCTTGATTGTAGTTGTACCATTGCAGCAATCGTTGCTGCTCACCATCTCCAGCGATTTGACAGGAGAAAAACTCTGCCACCACGTCGAAAATAGCAGCCAGCAGTCGATAAAAGTGTACTACCAGTTGGGGTGCTTTTTTATCTATAAGTGCCATTTCGTCAGCCAGTACAGACCTTGGGGGTAGTCCATTTGAATCAGGCGCGCGAAGGCAGATATAAACAACGCATATGCTTTCCGCAAGCTTCATGATTAAGCGAGTCTTTCCAATCATGCTTGGCCCAATCAGGGTGGTATACGGGGCGAAATACTTGGTGGAAGTCCAATCTTTCGCATATTTAATGAGACGTTGGAGGATTGGTTTCACAATTATATCGTTCCTCAAGTAGTCATGCTTGTAACCTTCCTTGAGGGATGCGAGATGCTGGGGGTCGGGTGCTGCTAGTGGTGCAGGATTTAGAAGTTCCTCTCCCGCCGTACGGGACGGGGCTGCAAGAACTTTTAGCATTCTTTGGAAAGAGACCGGGTCATCCGCGGCAGCCCATTTTGGATACTGATAAAAGAACGCAAGCCGGATGAATTCCCGATTCAAGTCTTGGTTTATCGTCCAAATTTGTACAAGCCAGTCAGGGTTATTAATTGGTCCGGAAAGAAAAAAATTCCAGTGGGAATTGCGAAATTGTGGAGGTAGTTGGGGATCTAGTTGGCCAAAAAGCTTTGGCAAGATCATCAAGATATTGTTTGACCTTGTGTACTTCAAGTTTGAAAAAGTGAGCTGATGCGTGCAAGGCGGGATGATTAACGTAATTCAACCTACATGAAGTTTCTCGGACCAACCTTGAGACCGAGTCTCGAGGGTTCGGATCCTTTGGATGGAGTTCTACATACCGATCATAAACGATGGCGTGCTCTGATTGCAAACGTCGAGCTTGTGGGCTCGTTAGGTCCTCTGGTGATGGGTTCATTCTGGTAATCTGCGGGAAGCTGAATTGAATCAGAATTTATTCTATACCGGATATGGTTTCTGTCATGAATCCATGAAAAATAAACTTACAACTAGGAAACGTTACAAGGATGGCGGATTGCTCAGGGATAATCCAGCAAGATAGGTTGTTTCAATCAAGTTCTTTTGAATGACAATTGCTGGGCGACGGGTCGAGATTTGTTGGAAGTTCTGGGGTACATATCAAACCCAGAAGGTTAGTTAGTTAGTTATTGCCAAAAGAAAAGTCAGGATGTGGGCCTTCGCACACCAGCCTTAGGAGCAGTTTGCCAGTTGAGGTTGTAAGAAAACTGCTTGGAATGGGTATGATGGTATACGATGTAGAGTCAACGGCCGGGTATAAACAGTAGTTGAGAAGAAACGTATTGATTTAAATATTTCGCCACTCTGCAAAAGCGACTTTTTTTTTTTTTTTAAGTGTAATTTCGCCGGTGGCATTGCACACTATGAATATTCAAAATCGGACTACATACAAGATATAGGTGACAGGTTGTTCAGGGATAACTACCATGCAGTTAACACAAAAGAGTACGCGGCAATCAGAGACAGGGCAGAGAAAAAATTAAAACAAAGGAGAAGAGGAAGAAGAAAGAAAAGAGAAAGAGTAAAAGAAAAAGTGGCTTTAGAAAAAAGGTCAGGTTGGGGGACAACTTAATAGGGGAGATAAAAGGCGTGAGAGCACCATAATGACAAGTCAAGTCATAGGAGAAAATGATGGGTGTCGCTATACAGAGATGTATTCAAATCTCTTACAAGATTTGATAAACTGAAAAATGGCAGGGTGTGCCTTCTGATGATGGAGGAGGAGGTGAGGTCTATTGGGGTCAACCACCGCCTTGCTTTTGCGGGCCTGTTTGATGAGGATTCTGCGTTGGATTTTGTATTTTGGGCAAAAATCAAAGAAATGGATGGTCGTCTCCCGCCCTTCGCAGTTAGGGCAGGTGGGGTCCAGTCTTCGTTTGACCCTGAACAGATATTGATTGAGGGGTGCATGGCCCGAGCGGAGTTGGTTGATAATGGCCGACTGGACAATGGGCAGCGGGGAGATTTGTTTGTTGAGGGTTGCGGTAGAGGGGATGACGAGTTGTTCCTTCAGTGTCGAGGAGACTTTTGAAGCGCTGGCTGGCAAAATTCGATCAGGGGCAGAATTGCGGTCCGTGGCTTCTTTGGCTATCAGGTCGGCTACTTCATTGCCCCGTATTCCCCCATGTCCCGGGCACCATACAAAATGGAGTAACAAATCAGCTGGTAGATTCAAACCCGCGCTTAGAATGTCATCAAAGAGGTACTGCCCCGGTTTCTCGGCGTGGAAATTATTTAGACGTTGCAAAACACCCTTGTTTTCGGTGAGGATGAAGGCCCTAGAGAGTCGTGTCTTTGCCCGGAGGATGTCTAACAACTTGAAAGCTAACAAAACTCCAATGGCCTCACACTCATGATTTGAGATGAGGTCATTCACGCCCAGGGCCGACGTGACAGCCATGTCATGAGTAGGAGACACTGCTGCACCTGCACCACCTTTTACTGTGTCGTACGAGCCATCAGTGTAAATCACAAGAGTATTCAGAGAGTGTTGAAGTGAGGATACTAAGTCATTCGTTTTCATGATTGCCACGTCTTTGGGTAGATCCATGTTTAAAAACACCGGGTCTTTCCATAGCTTTGCTTTTGCTATGCCGTAATCGATCCGGATGGTCTCTGGGTTCATTGAAGCGAGTCGGTCAATCACATTGGCAGCAAGTGGGACGTGCTTCCCCAGCCAAGCGGGTCTGATTAACCCTCGCTGGGCCAGGATGTGCTGGATCTTGTTGTCGAATCGTTTTTTGATGAATTTTCGGGTGTAAAAACTGACTATTGAGGACTTGCAGAAAGCTTCAGCATCTTGCATCGCCGTCCGGTCCCTGTGCCATTGCTTCGGGGTTGACCTAAAGGTACCTAATGTGAATAGGGCGGCTAAGTTGTTGGTCTTGTCAGCCAATCTAATAAGTTTGGAGGAATTAGCAGAGGAGCCCCAAGTGGGGGCCCCATACGATACCCTGGGCAAAAGTACTGATGACATCAGTCGGACCCGATCCTTCTCCCTGAGCCCCCATCTTGAATTTCCAAGGCAACGCAGTTGGTTAAGGGTGGTTGAGGCTCGATGTTCAAGGAGGTTGAACATTGAGGAGTACGTCAGTTTATTGTTGAGCAGAATACCTAGCCATTTAACCTCCCTGCAGGGGGCCAGCAGCTGATCCCCAAACAGGAACGAGGAGGGTGGGTGAGCTTGTCTAGTAAGCCAGATGAATTGGGCTTTCTTCCGATCAAACACAGCCCCAAATTTGGCGCCCCATTTTAAGGATTGGTTCCCGCGGAAATCCAGTTTTTCCCTGGTCTTGTCCGGCGTATCGGCAGCCACCAGATGTACCACGTCGTCAACGTAACCTATGGAGACTTCGTCTGCATCGAGGTCAAAAGATTGGATCAGTAAGGAGTTGTTGTAGAGGATGTAAAGTATAACCAAAAGGGGGGATCCTTGTGGCAGGCCGATTGCAATATCAAAAGGGGTAGAGATGCAGTCGTCCATCTTAATTGTTGTCTTCCTGTTGGCTAAGAACGATTCGATGATTCCTACTAAGTAAGCTGGGCAGCAAAGATGGGAGAGGTAATGGATGAGTCTTTTAGGCTGAACCAAGGGGTAGGCTGATTTTACGTCTAAGAATAAACCCGCCACAAATTTCTTTTCGTTCCATTTGTGGCGGACCCACATGTCTAGAAGGACCTGAGTGTCTTCGGTCCCCGTTCCTTTCCTGCCTCCAAGGTGTCCGTCAGCGAGCACCCCTCGTTCTTCAGCCCATGCGGTCAATCGCCGTGCAATAATTAGCTGAAACAATTTTCCTGTGCCACTCAAAAGGGCAATGGGCCTATAAGCGTTCGGGTCAGTGTAGTCCTCCTTGCCCGCCTTGGGGATGATGGCTGTGACAGCACATTTCCAGGGGTCGGGAAAGGAGCCTTTTGCAAGGGCATTGTTGAAGATATCACATAGAATGGGGGACAGGTACTCAGCTCCCATTTTAATCAATTCGTTGGCGATGCCGTCGATGCCCGGCGCCTTTTTTGGTGATATCTTCTGTATTCCTGAAACCACCTCCTCCCTCGTTGTTGATGGGTAGCAAACAATTCGCAAATTTGGCCTAGGTGGGATGTCAGAGAGATCAACAGGGGCCAGGATGCAAGATGTGCCAGTGAAAAGGAGCTTAGCCTGCTCCGCCTTGTCTGTGGTGATTGTTCCATCTCCACGAAGAAGCGGGAGGACCGAATTAGCAGGGGTTTTCTTAGTGAACCGTAACACCTTGAATACAGTGTCTTCCGAAGGATCGTCAAGGAATCGCCACCAGGAGTTTCTCTTGAGTGTCTTGATGGTGTCGCGGAAAAACATGCGCCATTGCTTGTAGCAATCAGAGGCCTCAGGGCTGCCAGTCAGCAAGAACCACTTCCTAGCCCTATTTCTAGTCTTGATGATGGAGTCAAGAGTGGTCTTGCACCACCACAACTTGGCCTTAGACGCATTAAGGTTGATCGGCCGTTCTAGCTCGTCCTGCAAGGTTCACAAACTTTTTGTTAACGCCACCACCTCGTCCTCCCTGGAAGCGAAGCAGCGAGATCAGTGGTCATCAGCCATCTGCTTAATTTTAGCGCGAATTTTAGAGGAATCCAATACTGCCCAATTTGGTCTGGAGCGCCGAACCTCTTGTGGGGGGCCTCGCAGGTTAAGATGAATGATGATTGGTTGATGGTCGGAGCCGTGATTTTCCAGTGGGACTTCTGTTCTGGAAATTAGTTTTGAGGCTAAAAGATTTGACCAAGCCAGGTCAATTGTATATCCTACCCCGCGAGATGAGTAAAAAGTAGGAATATGCTTAGGGGAGGCAACACGAAAGCCGTGGTTGCCACACAATTTGAGCAAGTCTTGGGCCTGCCAATGATTGGAGCGGATGCCCGGGGGATTCCAGTGTGGGTGATGTCAGTTGGCATCCATACAGATGATGCTTGGGATTTTTTGGCAGTTGTGGATGTCGAGCCATTGCTGAAGGAGTGGACCCACTGGAAAGGTCCTAGGGGTGTTATAGATGTTAATCAGTCTGATGCTGGTCTTGTTTGAAAGGGAGATGTCAAGTGCCAAGAGGAGTTGCCCGCAACCACTTAGCTGGTTTATATTTCCAGAAGGAAATTCCTTCTTCACATAAATGCACGTTTGATGTCGGTCCGTCCATTTGGTGGGCCTGTATTCAAAAGCGGTAAAAGCTCGCCACTCCGGATGATCCGGAGGGGAAAAAGAGAATGGGCTAACCCACGGCTCCTGAAGTAACAAAAAAGAAAAGTCGTTGGACTGCTGAAGGGCACTTAGCGTGATTTCTTGGGAAGCGTGGCAATTCAGTTGGAGGATTTTCACATCTCTAGAGAGATGGGCCGTAAGTGGGTCAAAATTTTGATACATTGCATATGAGGGTAGAGCTGGGCTATAAACAAGATGGGGAACTGAATTTGGGGGGGGGGGGAGAGGGAGAGGGGATGGGGAGAGGGGGGGGGGGAATGTAAAACATGGGTTAATTCGGTTGTATCTATCATTGGAGTGAGATATGTTTCTTTTCCAGCCACGTCTTCTTAAAGAAGCAGGTGACATTAAACGGGGTATGGTCAACATCCTTGAATCCTTCAATTTTCATCTTCAGGCCTTCTTTGCATAAAACACATGTCTTGATACCTCCAATGCCTTCAGGGCAATCTTTGGTTACGTGTTCATCGCCACACTTGCCACATCTTGCTTTTTCTCGACACCATTGACCGAAGTGCCCCATCTTGAGGCATTTGAAACATTGCGGAGGGCGGGGTTTGAATCTTGCAGTGCGGTGATAATCATAGTCCAGGAATATTCCTGATTTTTCAACTCTGTTTGCGGTTTCTTTGTTGCTGAATGATAGCACGAGAGATCCAGCTTGCTTGGTCGTCTCGGAATTTTCTGAAAGCCACTTTACACAAACAAGGTCCCCTTTGGAGAAGTTGTTCTCTCCCGAAATTTTTGAGATGGTGGATGGCGCCAAAGGATTGAGGTTTTTTGGGATGCCGTGTGCAATAATTGAATATGTGCTGGGGGTTGCTGCTAAGTGCGGATGGACTTCTTTCGACCATCGGTGCTTATTCTCCATTAACCACTTCTGATGAGACTTGTTTTTCGAGAAGAAACAGACATTGCCAGACTTGAGGACCTGCGGCGCCCGGATTGAGATCTTCTCTCCCTCAATTTGCGCGTCGATCTTCTGCAACGCTTCGTTTGCTCGTTGGACTAAAAAACCTCGGGGGATCGACTGAAGCTCAGTTTGTTCCGGATCTGAGTGTATGATGGCTTTCCCCGGTTTAAGGGATCTAAGAAGGATCTGTTGCGGAAGGGCCTTAGTCGGGGCTCTTGGCGTGGTAGACAAGCCAGCTACTTTCGAGTAGGACTGTTTTCTCGCCGGAGTTGGGATTGCTTGGGGAGGACTGAGCCGATTATTCTCTAGAGCTTGCAGGCGAGTCTCGTACGATTCCGTCATCTTCAACAATTGATTCATTCATTGTTCTAGTTGATTCAGACGCGTGGACTCCGCGTCCATCATCATTTGAATGGCTCCCAACGAACTTGGGTCAATAATGATTGCCCCATCGGGCGCTCGGTTTTGCAGGTTACCAATGTAACTGGCTAAGAAGGCTAGGAAGGCTGACGAGGGGGGAGATCCTGGTGGTCTGACAGGAAGGTGCGTCGTAGTCGCATCTGAGTGTTCAGCATTGTTGTCCATTATCGCTTCCAACGCGTCAACGGTTTGATTGGGGGGGTTGGGGGAAGAGGAGGGGGCATGGGCCCAAGGGGGAGGTGGCTGTTGGTAGGATTCAAGGTGATTGAGGTGATTTGAAGTTCTTTAGGGGGGTGTAGATGTTGAAAAGGGTGGTGAAAATTTTGACTTGAAGTCGTAGATTGCTTGGAGACATGAGTTTTAAGTAGAAGTTCATGTTCAACTCAGTTTATGTAATATGTGGGCCGGAACCAGTTTGTGTTGTAGCTAGATACGTAATCATGACGTACATGACTACTCCTCACTACATTAGTCATTAGCTGACAGTCTCGACAAGTGACATTCTCACAAGTCCATTTCATTTCCTCCTTTGTACATAATCTTAAACTATAAATACTCATGTACTTATAGCTAGATTATGTTCTTCATCGCTTCTAAACTAATATTGAGAAATATATAGTTTTATCCAAACATTCCCTAAGTTTGGATACTTTAGTTTGAAACTGTTCTGGTTATTTAGTGAGAAACTATTGTAGAATTTACTTTGAAATGAGGGATGAAATGGAATGAAGGATTACAAAGTTTCTCCCTACAATGTGGAGTGTTCAGAGACATCACCTCCGCAAATCCTGACTGTAAGCAAATGAGGAGATGCAACATTATAAACTAAAATCAATCACATAATATGTAGTTCATAAGTACATATTATGTCAGCAAACCTACACCACGGGTGCACCTGGTTGAAATCTGAGTTGTCTTCAAGACAAACAGACAACAAAAGTCGACTTGAGGACAAAAATTGGTCATCAGGTCGACTTCCAGACCAAATTAAGCTTTGGCCTGGGAGACCTGCTACCCATGGGGTCTTCAGGTTGACTTGAGAACCAAAAATGGTTCTCAGGTTGACTTGAGAGCCAAATCGGGGCCCTCAAGCCGACTTGAGAACCATTTTTGGTCCTCAAGTCGACTTGAGGACCACCGAATGCTCTCACGGTGTGATGCAGTCCGATTGAGCCCCCCCAACGGTACTCAAGTCGACCTGAAAACCAAAATGAGGTTTTCAAGGCGACTTGAGCACCATCCACAAGTCGACTTGACTACAAAGGGGGGTGCTCATGTCGACTTGAGAGCCATTTGAGGTTCTCAAGTCGGCTTGAGCTCCCCATTGTCCTCAAGTCAACCGTAGATCTGAGTCCCGGTTGACTTGAGAACCTTGTGTGGATTCCAAGCCGCTTGGAATCCACACAAGGTTCTCAACCCGACCGGGACTCAGATCTACGGTTGACTTGAGGACAATGATCAATTCGGAGCCGGAGAGAGCGGGAAGGAGGGATGAGAATGGTTATAAAAGGACTGCACTAAGCAGTCTTTTTATAACCATTCCCATCCCTCCTTCCCGCTCCATCAGCCCTTATGGCTAGATCCACCAACCTGGTTGAAATTGTTTTTGACCCCTGGCTATGCAACAACATCCTGAAACTCTGTGCGCCTGAGAAGGCGCAAGGTTTCTGGCCAACCAATGAATGTCAGCTTATGCCGGTCAGCCAACACACCACCCACCGGCTGTGCCGATTCAAGAAAGTCATTTTTGATTTTCTTGATTTGGCCCGCAGCGACTTCATGGTTGGAGGCATCCTGAAGTATGAGGATGCCTCCCGCCATCTCGCTTGGACTGGCCGCGTCCGCCACGGAGGACAATACCACCTCTACCCCCTGGTATCCGCTTTGACGTACCGGCACTTTTGACGCCTCATGGTGAATATCCCCAAGAAAGGGGATATTTCTGCCTCAGTTTTAATCAATTTCTCCCCTGAACACAAGGAGAGATTATCAAAAATTCCTGTAAGCTATTTAAATGATTTATCTTTCAAAATAGAGGGGCAACTTGACTAATTTAAAGTTGTTGTAGTCCCCCCCTAGCCTCAGCACCACTGAGTCTGACTACACTCACATATCTTGCCCCCCCTCATAAGATGGGGTTGAAGTGGACCCCACTGATGAAATAAACACCAACCAGGCGCCAGATCTCCCCCTTATCCCTCCAACTGGGGCCAATTCTCACTCAATTTCTGGTGCATGCCCCACCAGCACTCCATGGCGGGGAGAAGCCAATCTCACCATGGCGTAATTTTTCCTCATTTCATACTTGTCTGAAAATGACAGACACACTTTTTCTGTAATGGCTGAACATTCTTTCTCCCACTGGTCTGCTTTCAAAGGAATGTCTCAGAAAGAGCTCACAGACCTAGGATTCCGTGTGGGCCCGCCTCGTTTGATAATATCTGGTGTGGCCAACGTTCTTAAGCCGCTGGGATCTTACAATCCTCCATGCTGACCTCTTACACTTCTAATTTACTAGATATACATATATATGTTATATTTTTATTTGGTTTCATAGCTTTCAAACTTCTCACTTGCAAATAAGCCAGCTGGGCCAAATCTCAGGATTGTGTGAATCTTGTCATCTATTTTTGTGTCAAATGTTAGGCTTCCAATATAGCATAATGGGATCCATATGTCCTTTTGTGATTGTGTCATAAATGGGAACTACACAAATGGTGTGACCTGTCAAATGGGAACTACACAAATGGTTTGACCTGTACAACCAACTTAGGTCATTTGCCTCCACTCTGGGGTGAATCCTGCCACAG
The DNA here is from genome assembly GCA_007896445.1 of Puccinia hordei. NCBI lineage: Eukaryota > Fungi > Basidiomycota > Pucciniomycetes > Pucciniales > Pucciniaceae > Puccinia > Puccinia hordei. The sequence continues at coordinate 252,802 of RDRW01000058.1, read as the reverse complement.
ATGTGGCATTTCTTCATGATTACCTCCAATGCCCATTTTGTTTTTTTAGATATAAATGATTTTTTACTAAATATCATCATAAAAAAATGATTTATCTGTATGTTTCTAATAATTTTGGCGTTTAATTGGCCATATCTACTAATTGACGTCATAAAAACAACAGCAAAGTGTAATTTTTGCTTTGAAAAAAGCTGGGGTGGCAACAAATCAGAATGCATTAAAATTGGCCATGTAATGACATGAAGAATATCACATGTAGTACTTTGGGCTTGAGGCAGAACGGGGGCTATAATTTTGGTGACTTGATGCCACGTGAGGTCTGAATTGAGGGTGATGAGATGACCTTGAAGGAACAGGAACATGGGTGTTAAAGTTTGGGTGGTGAGATGAAGTGGATACAACACCAGGGCTGTGATTTGGGTGATAAAGAGTCCTTGATTCAACATGAGGGCTGAATTGAGGTTGGTGAGATGAAGTGGATGCAACAACAGGGCTGTGATTTGGGTTACACAATGACCTTGATGCAACCTGGGGGCTGATTTGAGGGGGGTAATATGGCCTTGGAACAGCATGTGGGCTCACATTGGGGCAATGAGATGAAGCGCATGCAACACCACGGCTGCTATTTGGGTTATACAATGACCTTGGTGCAACCTGGGGGCTGAAATGTGGGTTATACAAGGACCTTGGTGCAACCTGGGGGCTGAAATGTGGGTTATACAAGGACCTTGGTGCAACCTGGGGGCTGCTATTTGGGTTATACAATGACCTTGGTGCAACCTGGGGGCTGCTATTTGGGTTATACAATGACCTTGGGGCAACCTGGGGGCTGACATGAGGGTGATACAATGACCTTGATGCAACACCAGGGCTGCAATTTGGGTTAGAAAATGACCTTGGTGCAACCTGGGGGCTGGAATTGGGGTTATACAATGACTGGCTGATTTGAGGGTCGTGATGAGTCCTTGGAACAGCTTGAGGGCTCACATTTGGGTGGTGAGATGAAAAAGACACAGCACCAGGGCTATTAAAAGGGTTATAAAATGATTGTGGTGGAACCTGGGGGCTGAACTGAGGGTGGGTTAATTGCCTTGATCCTTCCACATTTTTTCCTTTCTTATTGGTCATACTATCAATCCAAATTTTTTGACCAGAATGTGCTGCATCTGTTGGAATAGTATGCATGTATGCATTATCTAGTATGCTTCTAACCATAACACAAACAATCCTGTATATAATTCATACTAGTTTGTTACTGGCGTTTTCCCTCTAGTGAATCAGAACCATCCTTTTCTCACTCAGTAGTGTCACAAGATTTTCCATCTGTGAACTTCAGGCAACTCAACCTGTGTTCCCCTCAACAGCATCATGCATTTTATGTTCTGTGATTTGTTCATTTTCCAATTTGGAAAAGCACTGGTGCAATGCAGCTTGGTGATGTGAGAATGCATTCAAGAGATAGCTGTTATAGGAAGTTTTATGTATTTCACAAGATACCGTGGTTCCCTCTTGTCTGATCCTTCTTGATCTATTTGACACCCCTGCCTGACACCCACCATCAAAGCAGTTGTTTTGCACATTTACACAACATAGGATTTTCTAATGAGTAGTAATACAGATTGATCAGATTGGGTAGGTTGGGATGGACATGTGGTAATCAATTTGACTCACAGATACAGGAACACATGTAAAATTTTATTGTTCGTGCACAATTCTCAATGAGCAATCCTTTTGTAAGCCATTGAGTTTACATTCAGCCATTTTTATGAAGTAAGATTTGGGGTGGATGACTTCCCAAATGGAAATGACACAAGAGATTCCTGAATTACCATTATTTTTTTCTTCCTGGATGTATTGGATGACCTTTCAGCACTTTATATCTCATAGGCAACATGAAAAGAAGATAAATTTGACTGACAATGAAAAATGAGTCCTTTTGAATAGATTCCTTATCATTGATGTTCAGTACCCAAAACTGTTGGATTTGGGACATTGGGTAATACAGTCTCAATGCATCTGGAACTTGTTCAAGTCCAGCATCTGGAATTGTGGATGATTTGACGTAGGGGTATTGTCCAATTGTCATGACTTTTTGGTTATTGAATCCCATGGCTTTTTGAATGGCTGGGTTTCCTGAAAATATACTTCTCACTTGGTTTGAAGCTTGGAAATACTCTTTTTGATTATGGTCAAACATGTAACCACCTGAAAGGATTAATCTCATTATCTGATAGTTACTGAAACTGATGGCAATATCATGTCCTGGACTGAGCCGATTGGTGTGAACTGCAGTGTGCCTGAGAGGGCCATTGAAACTCTCAAACTTCTCAGTGGCAAATAATGTTGCTGGCCCAAATCGTTTGATGGACTCGGGGAGATGTAACAATATGTGAAGCTTGGGCTTATTTTCCCATTGTGCTGACATCATGAGAATGTGATACATGAATGTCTGTATATTCATTTGAAGTTCTGCAATATATTCATCCATGCTTTCTATAGTGGTCTGGAAAATCTGGCTTCCTAGTTTGCATAGAGGAATCCATAATTTCTTTTTTGTTTCATCCATGAAGGGAAAAAATACAAATGGGGCCCTTTCCAATAAAACTTTTCCAGTGGGTGACCATGTATTTACCTTGGATTGGTGGAATGTTTAGGCAATCCAAGTTAACTGAGTTGAAAAGGGCCTCCATCTTTGCAAGGTCTTTCTGTTTTTCCATGAAGTCCCTGACCAAGTACTTGACAACACCAAGGGAGAAAACATGGAGAATTTCAACAGGTGTGTCTTTGCATCCATCAAACTCTAGGAGATGTGTAAATACATTGCAGAGTCGGTGAGGTTCAGTATTTTCAATTGCCTCTATTCTTTTCCGGTCATGAGGATTATTGCGTCTCAATTCAATGAGTGTATCTTGAATTTTGTCCACCAAACCAAATTCATTCATGTGTTTGTCATATTCTGCCTTGGATTTTGTTTTGAGTACTTTCCAAGAACCATTTGTTTTCTGAACGGTTTCATACCACCTGCGTGGGCAAGGTAACCCTTTTATCCCAAAGAAATCATGGATGTAACCCAAACTACTCCTTTCTTTAGCTTGATCAACCCGCAAATGGCATATTCTGCAGGGATTCTTGCAAATTCCAGGAATTGGTGTATTTGTAACCTCTGCTGCCATAGGCGAGTCACCCAGATAGCAAAGAACCATACTCATGATCAAAACTTCATCTTGGATACTGGAATCATATGCAAAGATACCTTCTTTGGTCAAAGAGCTGAATGAAATATAAGTCAGTGAATAATGTCATACTCCCATGTTTCACTTTAGACTGGACCTACTTCATCTCTTTGACAATTGACTCTCCCAATTCCAGTGGCCCTGCAACATTAGATGTAGAAACAAAATGGCAGTTATACTCCATGTTGCTATGTGAGGGGGGTAGACCACTAAGAGTAAAATAATATGAGACATGTTGATTCCATCTCTTGGATTGGTTGCCAGAGGTATCATCTGAGTATAGTGCAATAGGAACATGGCGGATAACCTTGCCTCTTGCCTCATTCCTCCAGGGGTTAGGTACAGGAATCAAAAAATGGTGGCCATGATCATCAACTTCAATAATACAATGGCATATTCTATTTATGAATTGTTTTCCATCAATATCTGGCATTTCATAATAAGTCAGGTCAAATTGATCAACAGGTATAGTTTGAAGCTCTGGTGAATGGTAACTGAGATGACCAGGAATTATTATGGCCAGCTGGGGGGTTCCATCATCTAATGGGTTATAATCATTCAACTTTGGTGAGATGCATTTGGCATGTAATATATTTCCCACCTTGAAGAAAAAAATTGGTATGACAATGTTTTGTTGGGGCCCTTTGAGTGTGATGGGCTCAAAAATGTAATAGTGTTTTTTACATACTTCAACCATCTGTACTCTTCCTTTCCCAGACAAACATTCACACCATTTAGTACTTTGATAGAGGGAATGTATATTCTTTCCATATGTCTCATGTGGATAGAATTCTAGATGATCATTGACATAGGGATTCCCCACTTCCTAATAATTGGGTCCAAATGATGCATTGTGTCAGTAATCCTCCGGAGGGCATAAAAGGTCTAATGTATCTGATTCAAGCCTCACTCACATGACTAATTATGTCTTTCAAGCTAAGTGAATAACACTTGTTATTCAAGACTGAAAGATTTTCTATAACCTTTATATTCAGCATGTTGCGAATTTTCTCCCTTCTTCTCCTGATTGTGTCCCAGTGGGGAATAATCACATTGCAAAGCTGTAATATCAAGCGGATCTGGTGATACATGGCTCTTGACATGATGTGATGCAAATGACCAAGTATGAGAGCAGCCATGAGATACTACACAGTAATAAGTAGGATATCCAATGACCAAAATATTTCATGAGTGTGAGGTTAGAATTTATGATGAAAAGTAGGTGCATAAATACCACATACCATCTTTTCAGGGAATGGATACCATTGTCCATTTGGATCTAAGTCATCATCATTGGCTGGCTCTTCATCATCCCCAGGTAGCCTCACATTGTCACCAACCGGTAATTGGGACATAGTTGATAAGGGATCATCCATCAACCAGTCATGCCAGTGTATTTCACTTTCTGAACCATCATTAGAATATCCATCTAACCCATCAAACCCCATTCCTGATTCTTCATTCATTTCCAATGGAGGTAAGGAGTATTCATGTTCAAATGGATGTTCAAGCAACTCCTCTGTCTGGACATTCCAAGTTGCATCTTGAACCTCCAAAGCATTCAATTCATGTGGGGTAATTCTGGTGTTGCATGAAACTGAAGCTCCTCCCTGAAGGACTTGTGATTCAGGTAGGTAAAGTCTGCTTGTGCCTACGCCTGACTCTCCATATGAACCACCAGTTGAATTATAAGGAGCAGATGATTTTTGTGTGTTTTCATAAGTTATTCTTAGATTGAAAGCCGCTTCCATCTCTTTATGAAAGGGTTTCTTGATGTGTCGGGGAACATTTCTCAACTCTAACAATTTTCCCCCACAAGAAGCACACTGAAATTTTTCATTACCATCAGGTTGAAGCACCAAGTGAAAACCTAGAAGATAAAGTATTCAAAAATCAGCCATTGTCATCTCATCATACATATCCACCCTGTTTAACTGACCAGGAATTGGCATAATAAATAAATGTTTTGAGGAATAAATCTTTGAATGGTAGAAATTTGGGCTAATTGGAATGAAAGGAAGACCAACTGTATACAATAAGTGCTTTAGAAAAGGGAAAAGAGAAAAAACAGTTCCCCATGTTTATACATGAGACTCATTTTTCAAGTTTCCAACTTACCTTGAATAATACAGTTTGTACCTCTTCTTTGAGTCCAAAATGGCCAAAATTACTCAAAGAGTTTCACATCCAGGTTGAATATTTGGTATTGTATAAGATATGTAGGAGCATGTGCTTTATTTTATCATGTATTTCATTACAGAGGGAGGTTTTACTGTGATGTATATTTCACACAGGTTTCAGAGCAGTTTCACTGACCCGCCCCCTGTGACAGTATTTGGGTTTCAGAGCAAAACCGGGGGATTTATAATGAAACTTCAGCCCAATACCGGAGATATCTGAATTTCACACAAGTCCCGCAACCTCCACGATATCAACCCCTCAAGACAATTCATCCCCATCAATCCGACCTCCACGATATCAACCCCTCAAGACAATTCATCCCCATAAATCCCTTGGAAATACTGCCAGGTAAGTATTTGATGAAGCAAGAAATACATTATACTAATTACCCCTGATTTTTGTTTCCCCCAGCCATGTCAACAAGCCCCCAATGGCTGGACATCAACCTGATCCAACCCCCCCGTATGGCTATGGCGCACCGTATCATCCACAGGTCCCAAACCCCGCCCTGGCCCTGACAAATGAAACTGCACCGGTGCCACCCCAACCGAGTCAAGTAGTGTCAGTCACTGAGTACATATCACAGTACCTGACATGTACCACGTAACTGCAAATATTATTAATCATTATTATCTCTAATAATAATTACTATTCTTATTTATTATTATTATACATTCATTATTATTATTATTACATGACAATTATTATTATTAAAGTACATTAATTACATTAATTAATATAAATACTTTAATAATATATTCATTAATAACTCATGAACAATTCTGGTTAAGCTATGTACTCCTGTTATACAAGATACATAACTTGTAGGCCCTTTGCCCTCCTTTCACGTGAAATATCCAGAGTAACAGATGTCACTCTTTCCCCTCTGATTACGCCCACATTCCTTCACATTGGAATATTTCACGTATAAGATATGTACTTTAATATCTTATTAATAAAAGAACTTATTAATATTATAATAACTAATACTTATAAGATGTACCAATAATAAATGACATCATTATAAGTTAATAAATTTATTAATATTAATAACAGATCAATTAATACAAATGTCATGATGTGATCCAATCCCACTAAGGACTACTGATCAAAGATGTGTCCCATTACACAGCCTTAGTAGAAATCACATCATAAACATTAACAGATCCTCCCAAAAGGATCTGTCTTGCCCCTGAAGCTCCACAGTACCTCCCAGGTCATGGAAGCGCTCACAGTTCCCCCCTGAGGAGCTCTTACAATATATAAACAGACTGTAAACAGTTTTTTATCCCCCAGAGAATATTTAGAACACACCAGCACAGTATATAACTTAGATTTATTTACCTTGCTTAGTTCCTCTTTCTCCACCAAATACCCCAATTCTGGATAATATATAGTTTATTACTGTTATTACCTCAAGAATTGGCCACAACCTACCTTCAATAAGGTAGAAACCCGAACCCAAGTGAGTAACTCCTTGGATGCCTATTAATACTTTGTATTGATTTGGATGCGCCTAATTAGAGCAATTAGAGCAAGCCTCTCAGAAAAGACTTACTGATTGAGGAAGTACCTTTTTTACAGGACTTAACCATTACCCAAACCACTTCAAACTATCAACCTAACTCAGTTACAACCCTTAACCACGGTTAGTTCCACACCCAGGCTGACAAGTAGACCCCGTCCAAAACCCCCCAGCATCTCGATTACCGCGGTCTCCTGCCATCTATCACACACCTACCCAGCAAACTATGTCAGATCCGGATGGATCTGACGTTACGGACGTCTCTGAATCCAACTCAAGCATCCCCCCTAGCCAAACCTCTTTGTTGTCATCTGCAGGTGGCCGGAGGTTAACTACACGATTGATTGAGGCCGTTCAAGCACGGGCACAATCCATCGGTGAACAATCTTGGCTCAGTGATGAAATGCTTTGATGGGCTCAAGGCCTCTTGGATGTGAGTAGTACATGCCTTCTTCCAGCAAGCATGTACAGTAGGTATTAAGCTAACATTCAATTCTTCTTCAGATGCCAGAAGAAGAATTGAGGCTGATGACTATCCTGATCAGCCTAAACAACCAAGTCCCTTGCAAAGTCCCTCCCACTTCTGACACAGTTGCTTCACACACTGGGGAGAAGATCCCCCCAACCTTTCGCGTTTTCATTCGGAACACCGTCCAAGAAGTCTTACTACAACCCAATATTGAAGCGTATGGTCGACGATCAGCTAAAAAGCTATCCGTGGAAACGACCCCCTTCGTGATTGTTATGGTAAGACCAATGATGTACATCCTACACATCATCTTGCTAACTCGTTTGGTTTATTACAGGAAATCATTGACCAGACTAGTCCCAACTTCAAGGCGGCCAACATGCCGGAAATTTACACTCAGGACCTCGTGTACAAAAACAAATTAAACCGTCACGTTGCAACAGTCATCAAGGGTGAGAAGAACATTTTCTCCAACCACCTCTGCACCGGCTTTGCCGGTGAAACTCCGGTCATACCCCCTCCCAAGTTAGACAAACTAGTATCCAATGCCTACATTGCCATGGACCAACACTTCAAGGGCCTCACCCACTCTCATGTCCAAAGCAGCCCACAAGTCAAACAACCCCGCCGCAGCCGGCTGGCCTACCTCAGAGCGATGTTTAACATCAACCGCCTCAGACAAATCTCGAATCCCGGCGTGAAGGTACCGTGTGCCTGGGAAGAGATTGACCGGGATATGGAGGTCCGCCGCAACCATTCCCAAGTTTACAACTCAGTGTTTGGACACCTTCTGCTTGAAAAGGATGGCCGTCTCTGGAATCGCATGTCTAAAGTGGATGACTGGACTGAAGAGGACCAACAGCTCCCAAGTAACGACGAGGTCCTGGCACGTATTGCAATGGAGACTCAAAACAACTTGGTGCCTGGTAATGCTGGGGGGGAATTAATCTGAAATCCAATTCCTCCCCCCTTTTCTTATATTGTTGTCGCTGTTTTTTCTTCTCCTCCTATCATCTATCCCCTTTCTCTCTTTTGAAAATTCCCTCCCCCCTTCTCCACAACATTTTCTCATAGCTATGTCGAATTGCAAACATGATATCTTCTTGCTGAAATACACACACGATTTCCCCTACTTATCTACATGAGAATCTCCGGCCGAGCTTCTCTCAATGTACAACATCAGACAACCATTGAGAATAAGCTTGATGGGAATAATAACAGCTCCGCTGCCCATTCCCCGTTGGACCCGGGTGATATGCAGCGGTTTCCAAACCACCGTAAAGTCGTCTTGGGAGTGGTTTTCAAGCCGCCCCAAGGACGACTTACCCTTGTAGAAGTTTTGAAGTCGGTCACAGGCCGACTTGAAGGCGCCTTACCGGTCATCTTCAAGGCAAAGCATAAACCGCCTCAAAGACAACTCAAAGACAACTCAGACGACTCAGCTTATTGACGTTTCCAAGTTGATTTGCAGGTCGTCTGAGGGGCGCCCCTCAAGTCGACTCAAAGACGGAGACCTGTGCTAACAGGTGCATTTGAACTGGGAATTGAATTGGCAAAGACGACTTTGAGGCGTCAAAGAAAGATGAATCGAAGTCGCCTGAATGCGTCTGTGGTGTAATCATCATGCTATACATAACTAAATACTGCGCTGCATTCATGTATATAGTTATGAGTGTATAGCCCCCAATTTTGGGGATTGGAGGGAGTTTTAGAAAAGGGGGCTTGATGAGAAAGGTGCACAATATTTTATTTGTGGAAATATAAGAACAAAGATAACATGTCATGTTGAAATCAAAAAGCAATGAAATTATGAAGCAAAAAAAACAAAAAAGATGAGAAACTAAAAATATTAGTATAACTATTGCCTCTGTACATTTGAAAGAACCTCTTTGTAAACAATATTTGATGTTTCATATGAAGGAAGGCCAAATTCAGGTTGAGGGACTACCTTTGTAGTACAGCTGGTCTTAATTCATGACAATGCAAGAGTTGTCCATGACTAAATACAGGATCATGAAGTACAATACCTACATTTCCAATTTTCTGACCTTGAGAGTTTTTTATAGTTAGTGAGAAAGCCAGATTTGCGCAGAATCGTTTCTTTATGAGCTTGAAAGGCAATCCATACTCATCAGGGTCTGATATGAAGGGAATGGGTGGTATAGACACCAATTTGTTGACTCTATTTCCTGAAATTACCTTTGCATAAATAACATTTGGGCCCAGGTTTTCCACAATCAATGTAGTCCCATTGTTTTATCAAGGTTCCTCAGCATTATTATTGGGAAGCCCCTTTTCAATTTCAAAATATGAGGTGAAAGCCTGAAATTGTTAGACTATTTATTTGTTCCTGTAAGTATAGGTTTTGGGGGTCATCTTCCACTGAATCATAGCTTGTATAATTCCTGCCTTCTGATGGAATATCTTGCAAGATCCTAGCATTTATATGGTTGACTGAAACATTCTTGCAGCAAAGAATAGCCCAGTCCAAAAAGTAATCATGTTGGGAGAAAGACCTGGAAATATGTGGGAATAGTTGTGTGATGAGATGATCCAAATTTTCCTTGTGGGATCCACCATGAATTACCATTGAAGCAGGCATCTGTATCTTGTTTGAAAAATAAGTGATACCTTCCACGTTCCCAACAGATAGACAATCGGTGAAAGTGAGGGTCCCCAGCTGCACACATGTTGATGGATTGCAGAAGGCCAACTTGCAAGCATAATAGTTCAAGGCATTTGAAGGTGGCATTTCCTTCTTGAGTTCAGGACTCTGACCAAGATCTCCATTTGGATGTAAGAGCACATAATGGAGAGGATCATATTTGCTGTCTAATTCAGATACTTTTGCAAGGGATCGACCACAATACTTTATGATAACATCCCTTGTGGCTGTTTTCAAAGGGTCATTGCCTTCAAGGTAAGAGATTTCAGAGCATGACAACTTAGTGAAAGTGAAAAAGAAAGAAATACCTTCTACCCAGATGGCTGCAATTTGGTCCCCTGTTGGGAGGTGATAAACTCTTTGGTCCACATTTTTTGCCGTTTCTGTAAGCCTTATTGAGCAGTTTGGAGTGATTTCAGATGCTAAATGCTCAAACTGGCATATGAGAGGATTGCACCAGTGAAGTATTTCTTGAATCCTTGTTGTGATAATTTTGAATCTTATTTCTTATAAACTAAAACCAGACTATTAGAAATGTTACAATGAGATAAGTACCGTGTTGAGTAATAGGAAGAATAATTGAGAAGAAGAGAAATAATTTGAGATATTTACCACTGGGTTATGTGTATGAATGAGTTGACAACCAGTACTAGATAGATAATATAGAGAGGGAGGCACAGGAAACTGTTGAAAAGATGATGGGTCGATGTCAGTTGAGGTGAAAGAAGAATAATAAGAAAAAAAGAAATTATGCTTGTTGTTTTCTCACCAAGTTGGAGAGAGGCCGTGATGAATTGATGAGAAATGATTCAATCAAGGTTGAATACAGGAATAGGAGGGAAATGTTTCAGAGTAGTCGAATGGAGTATGGAGGGAATCTTTGAACTAAGTCAAAGCAGGTAGTCAATCAAAGTTGAATGAGGAGTTTGTGATATTTAGGAGAGTGAAGATAGAAAAGAGATGGAGAGAGGGAGTATAGGAGAGAAAGGGAATGGAGGAGAGTATGATTATGTAGGAGAATGTAGGTGGAGAAGTAATGGTGATAGGGAATGAAGGGAATGGGAATGGATAAGAGTGACCGAAGTGAATTAGAGAAATCAGGAAGGGTGAATCTTAATCATACTGAGTTCTTGTAGTCGAGTGATGTCATTATTCAGGCAAATGAGAATTAAATGTCACAAGTGATTTCACGGCATTGAAAATTCAACACTTGTCATCAGCTCTGGGAGAAGATGTTGACCATGAATATGAAGATTTTCAAACTCATGTCTGTTATTGTATATGTAGAGCTGCAAGAATTTTGGGACTTCCTGAGACATTGGCATGAAGCTTCCAATGTTGTGGTGAATTTTCCCCTTCACCTTGAAAGTATATATACCTTGTCCTTGGTTGTTCAAAGCAGCTCTTTTAGCGCAATTTATACCAAGTGAAGTAAATGCATAGTTGCTATTTATAAAATGTATGGAACTTATCAGTTGATTTCCTTGAGGCAATTTGTCTTGAGTTGCATCTTTGAAAAGCTGGAGTAAATCTGGAGGAGGGGGTGGTTGATTTATGTTGATCCTCCCAGAGAAAAAGAAGAGGGCATTGGTCTTGCCTTTAAATAGTATGCCCTGGAATAATGGACATTGCCTCCCCCTTCTCAGTGTGTGTGGTCTGAAACTTGGAACCTAACCCTGCAAAAATTTATCTGGGGAATGTTTTTGGCTACATAGTTTTCATTTTCATTCATTACTGGATGGTCATCCAAAACAGCACCTGCAGGATTTTCAAATCCAATCTGGGGAAAATGATGATCAAACTGATTTAGAACCTGTTCCCAATTGGTTTCTGGAATATCATCCTCCAAGTGTGATGTTAGCTCTACAGAAGGAAGATTTGAGGAGTTATTATAGTTGGTGTAGATATTAATCTGATTGTTGGGAGAAAGATTTTGGGAATGGACCAAGTTGGCAATGGAAACCCTGGAGGGGCATTTAGGAGTTTTATGAATTCTATTGGTCTGATTGGTAATTCCATGGGTGTGGTTATGAGGCATCAGTTGAGTGATTTGAGATAATGGATGCCTTTGTGATGGGACATGATTTTGATTCAATTGGATTGGGGAGTGAGTTGAATGGTAGTTTTGATGAGGAGTAAGTGAATGGATATGATGAGATCTCTGATGAGAAACTGAGGATGGTAGTTGATAAGATATTTGCTGGGTTGTTGGGGATGGAACTTGCCGAGCGATTGGACGGGACCTTGAGGATTGGAGTTGGTGAGAGATTTGATGAGAATGTTGAGAGAATTGATGGGAATGTGGATGGTGTGTTTGAGGGTCATTGTGTAGATGCTGAAGATGGGAAGGGTGATGATTAATGATTAAACTACATTGGAAGTTGTCAACAAACTGGACTCTATTCCACAAATAGTGGCGTGTACAGTAAGGAATAAAAGGTCTTACACTTAAAAAAGTGTAATAAAAATAAAAATAACCAATATTACTTTGGTGTTTTGTTAAAAACACTAAGTATTAAAAAAAACAGGTTACTACCCTGCTGCCAGACTTCTGTTATGGGAATAAATATCCTCAGAAGGGCTAACCAGACTTTAACACGGTTCTTCCAATTAAATTAAGAAGTATTAATTTAATTGGGGGGATTTGAAGAACTCTAACTATTAAAGATAGTTATAAGTATAAAAGGCCAGTCCTCCTTACTTACAGGAGAAGGTGAGCGCCTTGGTAGCTTATAATAAGTTATCTAGTAATGGTTAAAGTTGATGGGAGGAGGATATCTTCAATTTGGTGAAGAGACCTCCTCCTTAAATAATAAAATATTTGTATTAATTCCTCTGCAATTTAATTGTCAGTGGGGATTGGGGCACTATTGACAGGTGATTCTGATCAGCCTGTTCGTGGTAAAAGGGAAGCATGGTGCCATTGTTAATTAGAATGTCACCATGGTTATTAATTAACTTAATTTAATGTTTATTTTTCTTAATTAAACTAAGTAATTCTTAATCACATGTACATGCAACTTCCTTTGGGGTTAGAGCTTGGAAAAGCGCTTGCTCTGGAGAGTTAAACATGTGGGATTTAATTTACAAGTCTTTACTGCATAATTAATATACTTTACATAAAGATTTACCCTTATTCATGTGTAATTTTATACTATGAATTACTATGGGTTAATCTTGGATCTTCCAGGATTTTCATGAAGAAAACTATGCCAATAAATGGTTCTTTATCCATTCATTGCATGTTTGAAAATTAATTTTCCAAAGATTTTCATAAATTAAATTATAACTTAATTTTAGTAAAAAATAGATATAATTTAAATAAATGATTTTTATTCAATGTGGTCATGATTGTGGCTTGAACTCAGGTCCTGGTGTCAATGACAGTTATTACTGAGCCAGTCTCTTACTGTTAGACTATTGTACCATTTGATAAAATGATAAGGTCTAAATCCCCTTTCGTTTAGACTATAAAAATAATAAATAAAGAATAATAATAATTATTCAAGCTTGCAGTTTTCAAGTATTACATGTTACATGTTACATATATTACATGTTACATTATTACATGTTACATAATACATGTAATATCTTGGTGGCTGACAGAAGTGCTGATGACTTGCAGAATTGTGAGAGTTGAAAAAATAATAATTAGTTACAGGAGATGATGGATGTTGGAAATGATTGGGGTTAGGGGTGGTGGGCAGATTGAGTAGAGAATTCAGGGGGTTGATAAATGCACGCCCCCCCGGGCACGCCCACGCCGAACGCACGCCAATAAAAAAAAAGGCGTGCTGCCCGCACGCCTTTTTTTTATCGGCGTGGGGGCTGCACGCCCATTGGCGTGCGAGACTTCAGGCGTGCGGTCGCACGCCCTGTTCAGAAAAGGGCGTGCGAACCGCACGCCCTTTTTATGTGTATAGGCAGGGGCGTGCCCCCTGCCTATACACATAAAAAGGGCGTGCGACCAACACGCCCTTTCTATGTATATAGGCAGGGGGCACGCCCCTGCCTATACACATGCTGATGTCATGCGTACACAACAATGTACGCATGACATCAGCTCCGGTCGAGGAGGCTGTACAACCTCCTCGACCGGAGGGGTTGAGGAGGTCGTACAACCTCCTCGGCCGGAGGGATGCCCCCTCCGGTCGAGGAGGTTGTATAACCTCCTCGGCCGGAGGGATCCCTCCCGGTCGAGGAGGTTATACAACCTCCTCGACCGGAGGGAATCCCCCTCCGGTCGAGGAGGTTATACAGCCTCCTCGACCGGAGGGATCCCTCCCGGTCGAGGAGGTCATACAACCTCCTCGGCCGGAGGGGGATTCCCTCCGGTCGAGCAGGTTGTATAACCTCCTCGACCGGAGGGGGATTCCCTCCGGTCAAGGAGGTCATACAACCTCCTTGGCCGGAGGGATGCCCCCTCCGGTCGAGGAGGTTGTATGACCTCCTCGACCGGGAGGTATCCCTCCGGCCGAGGAGGTTATACAACCTCCTCGACCGGGAGGGATCCCTCCGGCCGAGGAGGTTATACAACCTCCTCGACCGGAGGGGGCATCCCTCCGGCCGAGGAGGTTGTATGCCCTCCTCGACCGGAGGGAATCCCCCTCCGGTCGAGGAGGTTGTACAACCTCCTCAACCGGGGGGCATCCCTCCGGCCGAGGAGGTTGTATGACCTCCTCGACCGGAGGGAATCCCCCTCCGGTCGAGGAGGTTATACAACCTGCTCGACCGGAGGGAATCCCCCTCCGGCCGAGGCGGTTGTATGACCTCCTCGACCGGGAGGGATCCCTCCGGTCGAGGAGGCTGTATAACCTCCTCGACTGGAGGGGGATTCCCTCCGGCCGAGGGGCTTGCAGTCCTCCCCGGCAGGGCGTGCGGCTGCACGCCCTCCTTGGGGGTGTCGCACGCCTGTAGATGGGCGTGCAAACTGCACGCCCATCTACAGGCGTGCCCACGCCCAAGGATGGGCGTGCAGGACGCACGCCGATAAAAAAAAGGCGTGCGGGTTGCACGCCTTTTTTTTTAAGGGCGTGCGTGGGCGTGGGCGTGCCCGGGGGGGCGTGCATTTATCAACCCCCGAGAATTCAAGTCCCTTTGACAAAACCTAGAATTTCTTTCCCTGTTGTATGCTCTTCTCAGTTCATCAATATTCCAGTTCATTTTAGATTAATGGGAGTGTAAAAGTAAAATGCAATGAGAGTATGTGTCAGATGCAATAAGAGTATGTGCTGGATTATTACTTTGAAGAATGATGGTAGTAAAAGTGGGATATTATTGGGGGGAATGGAAGATTTTAGGTGAAGAAGAGCTCTATTTATGGCTGGAGAAAGGGTAGCAGCAGTTTGATCAATTAGTTGTTGGTAATTAAATAATGTTACTTGGTTTCCAGCAACAGTTTACAATGTGTGTACTTTGGTTGGTAGCAACATGATTGGTTGTTATAATGTGTTATTGGGTGTTAGCAACAGTATTGGTTGCTTTAGTGAAGAAGTGTGCACAATTTCAAAACAACCCCAAATAAGTATGTAAAAAAAACAGAAAAAGAAAGAGCAAAACAAAACAAAAAGAGGGAAAAAAGACAAAGAATACAGTTCATGCAACAAAAAAAAAAGCAAGAGAATTAAAAAAGAGCAAAAAAAAAGGCAAAGAAAACAGCAAAGAAAAAAGAGGGAAAAAAACTTCAAAAACAGAAAGCAAAAGCACAAAAGCAAAACAAAAAAGCAAAACAAAAAAGCAAAACAAAAAAAGCAAAACAAAAAAGCAAAACAAAAAAGCAAAACAAAAAAGCAAAACAAAACAAAACAAAACAAAACAAAACAAAACAAAACAAAACAAAACAAAACAAAAACAGCAAAAAAAAAGGAAAAAAAAGCAAAAAAAAAAAAAAAAAAAAAATGAAAAAATGAGCAAAAAAAAGCAAAAAAAAAGTGAAGAAAAAGATTCAAAATTAAGTGAAGAAAAAAAAGTGAAAAAAAAGTGAAGAAAAAATGAAAAAAGGTGAAAAAAGTGAAAAAAAGTGTAAAAAAGTGTAAAAAAGTGTAAAAAAGTGTAAAAAAAAGCGCAAAAAAAAGCAAAAAACAAAAAAACAAAAAAAAAGGGCATTAATAAAAAAACCCAGATTTTCCGCATTTACACCCGGTTTTCTGCGCGGTGCACCCGGTTTTCCGCGCAGGCACCCATTTTTTTGTTATTTTTTAATTTTTATGGAAATAGCATATGGAGGGCGGCATTTGATGCGCGTGACCTCCCCAATCATCATCATTCAATATTTTATTTAAAACAAATAAAATAAACAAGTAAAACAAGTAAAACAAGTAAAATAAACCCAATAAAAAAATAATGGAGGGTGGCATTTGGGGTGTGCAACCTCCCCAATCATCCTCATTCAAAATTTTATTTAAAACAAATAAAATAAATAAGTAAAACAAGTAAAATAAACAAAACAAAATAAAATAAATAGAATACATGAAATGAAATGAATAAAATAAATAAATAAAATAAATAAAATAGAAAGCAAGAGGCATAATTGCAAGTTAATAATTTATTAACAAATAATAAATGTAATAAACAACAAAGAGACATTAGTACAGACTAAGAATGTGCACACAAATAATAAGTATAAGAAAGAGAAATTTTTATAAAAACTACTGATAAAAACTAGAAAATGATTAAAAATTGTGAATCTACGCCTGAATTACATTCCTGAACCCATATGTAATGTGTAATAATTATCTTACATATAACACTTCAAAGCATCATACAATGTACCATACCTCTGTGTATCATTATATTTCCATTTCTTTGTCATGAAATCTGATAACAAGTTAATTTTATAATCAGTATTTGTTTCCAATGAATTATTCACCCGCTAAAGTTTATGAATCCATTTAAAAACTCCCCAAATGTAGTAATCTCTTATCAGACAAAGATCTAATTTCAACTTACAAATAATGAGCAATGAGCTTGATGAAGGGATCAGGGAAGTAGATAGTGGATGGATTGTTACAGAAAGTTTGACAAATGGAATACAAGCCTTTGTTGGAATTGATGAGGAAACAAGTATTTATATGTTTATGGTTTATTTATTTCTTTTGATGTAGTCTGCCGAAATGAGTAAAAATATGCTTTTGGTATAATGTGAAATATTCAAAGTCTTGTTCCCTCTTCCTTAACCTTTAGTTAAAAGAGCACAATTTTCCTTTTGTTTCTTTTGTGTATTTTAAACTGATATGAAAGATTTTGTTGTGGGTCACCTGATTAAGATCACACTATTTATATGAATGAGTAATTTTATTTAGTTTGCTAGCTAGATGATGGGGCGTGGGATCCAAGTGGGATGCTACTGGGATGATACCTGGATGATTTTTTTTCTGGGAGGGAAAAACCTCCCCTTTCACCAGGAAAAAAAAGTTGGCACCTCTATGGAGGTGCCTTCGCTTATCTCTTACCCATCCTCAACATATCAACACTGTATCTTGACTGTATCCCCCACTTCAACAGAATGTATCAATGAGGTATCTTGTTTTCACATGACTGCTCCAAAGTTGAAGTATTTCCATATATTTAATTAATAATTTTTCAAATGGTAAGTAAATCCCTGACAAACTTCATGAAATTTGACTAGTGATCATGAAAAACCACAAGGAGGGGAATTCACTGTATGTCTCCATTTTTCCCCCACATGTTACGTCTTGCTAACTCAACTTTGATCTTCAGCGCTTGATACAACAACATGTCGCCACCCTGATAGGGTCAAAAAGCAAAACTCTACCTCATCATGATGAAGAGGAATTGCGCATGGATATTGATGATCAGGTGGAGGATCTCTTGAGTGATCCAGACTAACCGTATCCTCATGGTCCTGGTCATCCATCCGCTACCCCCGAAACATTGGCCATCATGCGCAGGATGATGACTGCCGCCGGAGTTCATTCCTTCCGCCCAAATTTCAACCAACCAATCAACAGTCCTGATAATGAGCATCTGCTTGATCTGGCCGTGAAGACATTTGTTGAGCTGGTCAAATGCAAAGAGTACACTGGAATTGTTCCCAAAGGTCTGAAAGAGGAAAGCATAAAAAATGCCATTCATCTCCATGTTACCCAGCGACTCAGAAGATGGTCAGTTTGTTCCTGATGCTTTGTTTACCTATCATATTGATTCACGTCTCCTTACTAAACAAATTTCATCAGGTATCAACAAGAGAATAAGTGGTCCAACAGTCAACGAGAAGCACAAGACAAGACTGCTTGGCGCACTTCTAGATTGGTTAATGTAAGCAACAATTGAATTGACCGCTTGAATATATTCCCGGACTAACAAAACCAAACCTTTCTTGCAGCTACAACACGCCCAAATTGCGACCTTAAGCAAGTATCAAAAGCTTTTGGGCCTTGTTCCAATTGTTGAAGGCGCATGCAGTGACAGTGATACCAATGATGAAGTATCTCAAATGATCCAAATCGCTTATTCAAAAAGAAATCCCAAAAAATGCACCGTTTGATCAATCCCATGGCAACATCACAAAATTTCTCGCATGATGCGTAAAATTGATGATTTGAAGGCTGCTATGATAGCAGCAACCCCGAAAGGCTCTTCTGGTGCTGCGGCCTGGGAGCGTCGGAGTGTTTCTTTGCCAATTGAAAGCAAGCTCAAACCACCATCCAATTTTCCAAAGGCATGCTTTGATTGTGAATGGCTTGACTCCCTCACCGAGCATCAAAGATCTGCTTTGAAGTTGCGCTCAAAACCTGATATTAGAGCCCTGGTTAAGGAACTTGAGGAGATGGTCCCCAGAAATTAGTTCTCATTTATAATCACATTTTTCCTTGTACATGAATAATTTATTTGTAAAAACTCGGAGATGGTCCCCGGAAATTAGTTCTCATGGATAATCACATTTTTCCTTGTACATAAATAATTTCTTTGTAAAAACTCCTGTACATACTTTATTGTAATTGTATCTAATTTAACCTATCAAAATTTATCAAATCTAACCAACGCTTGACTCCGAGAAATATAATTCAACAAAAACTGTGAATCAGAGAAATGGGAAATGAGTTGATAAAAATTGAAAAAATTGATTACACATGGAGTTCCTGATAGGGATGGTAGCGCTGCCGCATGAGGAAAAAAAAAAAAAAAAAAAGGGGGAAAAATTGAAAAGTTGATCAATATACCTGATTTTTTGATCAATATACCCTGAGGAAAAATGAACAATCTTTGTAGTGAAAGATGGTGAGGGGAAGAATGAAGATAAAATGAAGCAATTCACAACTGTCAGGTCAAAACTGATGCAGCTTGATTTTAGTAACAGTTATTCCAACAAACTCCAAATCCTGGATAATAAATTAAATATATGGTTATTGTGAATTGATCATAGCTAATAGGCGTAATTCTATATTTATCCTGAAAAATCCATGAAAAAAGAGCTTAAATTTGAGTGGAATTCAACTAATCATCCACAGGACCTGCATATTTAGTTCTTCAATGGTTAAAATTGGTCAATTTTGACCTGAAACTGTGTTTGGTTTTCTAATCATGGATCCTGATGGAATTTGAAGCTGGAAATTTCAGTAAAATGTCACAAATTTTCCAAAATATGACTGAAGTACCTCTATCCAAATGCACTCTATGGGTATTCCAAATTACTAAGGAATCAGGGACTGCTTAATAGCGGTTTCTCTGTTCCATGCAAAATTGAGAGATTAAATTCCATGATTCATCAATTTGGTGGAAATAGTTACAATGGACAAAGAATATCCTCTATGTCAAATCATGGCCTCCAAGCTCAGCTGGATCGTGATATCAACCATGACTTCAAATGATAAAATTGCTTCCTTAAGAAATTGAACCTAATAAAACTGAGACTGTTTATTTAATATTACTTGAAGATGAAACCAGAAAACTACAACTTGTGATCAGAAGGAATATTTATGATATGAGAAATGAGAAAAGAAACAGAGACCAACCCTTAATGGAACTGTTTTCTAATTAATGGGAAATGAGGCACTATGATAAAGTGACTAAGTGAGGGCTTGTAGACTATGTGTTAAAAGGGAGTTAGTGATTGAGTTTTTTTATAGACAGATGTGAAAAGAAGAACAAACCCTAATGATAGTAGGTAACAGCTAATGGATGATTGTGGATTTTTGGATAAGATCAGACTGGAAAGGGACTGAGTTGAGAAGGGGAAATGATTAGTGATTGTTGATGAGAGTTTGATGAAGAGAAATGTCAATGGTGCATTTCTCACCAAGTTGGAAAGCTACACAGGCTGTCCAATTGTTAAAGCTTGATGGTGATCTTGATGAGTCTTGTGGTCTTGAGAGTTGATAGTCTTGATCTTGTTTCTTGAGTTGACTTCGAGTGGGTGGAAGAGAAGGAAGTGAAGAGAGAGAGACAGGAGTTTGAGATTCTTTGATTCAGTTGTTGTGAGATGTCACAACAGTGTCACAAAGTTTCAACAGAAACCAATGTATTGCTTGGTATATATGGGATATGGTATCCAATTTAGTATCCTGAATAAAATGTAATTCAAGTTTGACAATTGGTGGTTTGTCTGGAGGATGATGGGAGTATTTAAGCAAGGCGCTTATGGGGTGGTTTTATTATCCAATCTTTGAAGTTTGTGTATCTGTTGATAGAGAAGGCTGAAACAGGAAATTGCTTCTGAACAGTAAACTCCAAAGAGTACTGTAGAGCAGATGACTTTTGATAGAGGAAATGAAATACATGAGCTAAATTTCTTGGCCCAAAGAGCTAGTGTGCTTGAATTTCACAGCAATCATGGTTTCAAATGGATCAAATAAGAGGTTTATGATCCAAATGAACAGCTCTAAATTTTTCATATGAAAATCAAAGCAACTGAGCATATACTCAATCAAAATGTTTCATCCAGCACAATTTATCTGTTTATCAGATGTATAATTGATTTGAGGGATTTTTAATTCCTCTGTGATTGAATTTCCTGGGGATTTCACCTGTAAGGTTAAATTCTTGATGTTGAGTTTCAGTTACCAACTGAAACCCACAAACAGTGAAATCTTCTGTAAATATCATATTATATCATCATTCCTTGGAATATATTAAGAGCTCAAAAATACTGGATCATACATGAAATCACTCAGAGTGTGCCTCTTTTTTTAGCGGTTCTTCAAAATTCAAAAGAGGTCAGAATCTTTATTTCTACTATAGTAGAGTTGCTGCTGGGGGAAATTAAAACTCAAGTGGAATACCCTGGAAGTTATATCTTGTAATTTATCATCTAAGCTGAGTGAATTGAATGGATAGGTTTTTCAGGCGGTTTTCTGTGAACCAAAGTTGTAATGTATTACCCACATAACCCTTCAAAATTTATTTAAAAACTTCTTGTCAGAGTTGATCATAATTTATGAAGCCTGAGATGGATTTGCTTCAGGGAAAACAAGGTCTTTGTATTTCACCACGCTGTCTCCACTTTGTATCCAACATATATCAATCACTTGATCAAAGGGATATCAGAGGGATACATATGTTTTATGCCTGATTTCTGGCTATCTGAATCCACTCATATGTATCCAGTTTCGAAATATATCATACTGCAGGGTTGAATTCATCATTTTCTCATGTGGTCTCTACCAAATAAGTGTCTTGGGTTTGATCTAACCTACCCCCCCAAGGCTAGTGAAAATAACACGTGCAAAGAGAAGCACTCTCCTTGAAAATGTCCAATCAGTTATTTTAATGCAATATTTGAGCTGCCTTATACACAAAATCATTGAAGTTTCATCAAACCAAAAATAAATATTTTTGTGGGTGGTTCTTTATGCAAGAAGCGTGCAGCTTGCATGTGGTTATTCAAGATCTTTTCATTCAGGTAAAAACCAGATGAAAAAATTTGCAGTTGAGTTTAATTTTCACTAAGTGTTGGAATGTCATCATTCACATATCTCATTGTTTTCTCTATTTCCGTATCTATCACGCCTTTCACTTCCTGTCACTCAATTCTCCCCATAAAGATTGAAGTTGCATGTAATCCACCATCTTATGTCCTACAATCTGACCCCAAAGTTTTTGTAAATTTCAAACCTAATGTTTATATAGAATTTCCTCAAGGTCAATACTTCTTGTTGGATGAGTAATTTTCTGCAATGCAACCTAGAGGACTGTATTTCTTTGTTTTCTCCTGACTCGGGTCTTAGTATCCAGAATTCCTGTCCACATCCTCTTTATTTTCCCTTGATAAATATCTCTTCAAAAATTCCTGGAAGATCTGAAATTTCCACTCGTACTGTAGCATAAAAGTATAATTATGAGCTGGGGCTTCATCTTAGTGATTCAGCCCGGCGGGCTTAAGGATGGTTGGACCAAAAAAAATTGAGGGTCAGGCCAAAAATGACAAGCTCAGTTAGGATTTAAGCCCGGTGGGCTTAATCTATATCAGAAAATTGTGGCAGTTTTATGTCTCACCAATTAAGTAAGTTTTGGGAAACACATAAAATCATAGAATCTGGACAATTGTTTTTTTGAATCCAGATTGATTGATATTAAGCCCGGCGGGCTTAAGAATGCTTGGACTAAAAGACTTTGAGTGTAGGGCAACAAGGAAGCACAGGGGTGTTTTTAAGCCCGGCGGGCTTAATCTAAAAAAGATATTCCTGGGGGGCTTGTGCGTCACTAGGTAAGTATGATTGGGTCCCGCATAAAATAATAGAATAAATCAAAATTGTTTGGTTTTAATCCAAAATTCATTGATATCAAGCCCGGCGGGCTTAAGGATGCTTGAACTAAAAAAAAATATTGTATGTGCAGGAAAACAAGGAAAATCAAGGGTTCTGTTTAAGCCCGGCGGGCTTAATCTACAACAGAAAATCCTGGCCGGCTTATGAGTAATTGGTTAATTAAGATTGGGGTTCGACATAAGATCATAGGATATGGCAAAATTGTTTTGTTTGAATCCAAAATTTATTGATTATTCATGGAAAAAGAATGAGATTTTTCAAATCATGTGAATCATTTCTCACCAAAGTTGATATTATAAAATGACAGATGGAAGCTGAAAAGGTAATCTATAAATACAAGACCAGTGTCAACCATTCTTTGTTAATAAGTAATCTTGGGTCTTAGTTGCAAAAAAAGAGTGTGATGATAGGAGGTGAGATCAGAAGGCTTCCAGAATTAATTGGTAAGAGATATGGTAAGAAATATATCATCATGATTTTCAATTTCTTGCTCTTTCTCAGTAATTTTGCATAACTTACCGGAGGACTTGACATGGTTTTTGAAAATTATCTAAAGTATCATCAAAGGATAATCTAGGATTCAGAGCAGTAACACCAAAGCAGGATGGTATACATATTTCAACAACACCACGAAATTATACAGGAGATTTGATACCCAAGAGGGCTTTTCCATGCGGGAAGCTTCCAAGTAAATGACTTAAGCTGTTTTTGTGGATATTTAAAAATTCTCATGTAATTGAGTGGCCAAATTTCATTAGGATCAATAACATCTTTTCTCTTACAATTCTTTTTGGGACTTGACAGGGATACATTTAAGCAGATTTGAAGAGAGAATCAAAAAAGAAATTGATCCCCACCTGAAATCTTGTTGTGTCTAAATTAAATTATGTGTTAGGTTGAAATTTATTGAGACAGAAATGAGAGATATAGTCTATATCAAATTAATAGGAGGTTGAAATGGTGATTCTCAAATGGATATTAACATATGTGGGGGAAAAAATGATCCTACACCTGGAAAGTGTTTCCTGATTCCAACTAGGGCATTCAATTTGATTTTAGAAAAATCTATAACATATTTATGAATGTGCAATGTGGCACCAAAATTAATGGAATAATCTTTTGTTGATGTTTTGCAGAATTCAAGGCCCACGTTCCATAGATGCTTTTTGATAGGAGATTTTTACGCTTGTGTTCTTAGTTCAACTTGCACTTACCATAATTACAAATAATCTGATGAAGGAAAAAGAATATGATATCACTGTTTTTCTGAAACTTGTGAACATGGAGGCAGTAAAAAAATTGGGGAAACCAATGCCATATTGGCTTCAAATTGAATAGCTGATGGGTACAAAAGAATCATTCTTAACAATGCAAGGTTTCAACATAGACAAGGAATATGTAATACGAATTTTGTTCCTTTTCAACGGGAAAAGTTGAATTTTTCAACTTAAATTTTGCAATAAATGGCTTATAATGAATCATGTTGTTTACTTCAAGTTGATTATCAAGATTGGTTTTATTTCCATGTTTAATCCCAAAATATCAAATTTATACAAAATAAAATATTAGTTGTGGTTGAATGACTGTGCAACAATTGTACCAGAGTTGAAAACCACAAGGAGTTCATTTTAGCCATGTTGTAAAGAATATTTTTGAAACCTTGAATTTCACTTGATCAAGCTACTTGATGTTTTTTTTTTGGATTTTGAAGCTTGTGCATATCAGAAATTCAGCTTCCAAGGTGTTGGCAGTGGGGGTGGTGGATCTCCTGGGGTGATGTATGCACTTTTCAAATATAACTGGCTTATTTCAGAGTTCTATGGTCATGTTTTCCAAGAACTTTAGTAATAGATAAACCATGGTTGGATATAATTTTCATCCAAGATCAAACTATAGTCTCCATTTCACAAATTATAATTTGTTTGATTTTATTATGAGCTGTCATTGATTAAACATTGGTTGTAATAAAAAGAATTTCTTGCCTGAGAAATTTCTATAAAAACAATTGGATCTTTTGAATTTTTTTTGAAAACTCCTCTGATGTATCATTATACATTGGTGATACATAATAGATAGGCATGGAGATAACATTGGTGCACACCAAGGATACATAGTAGATAGAGTTGGGATAAGTGGGGGATATAGAGAAGTCACCTCCATGGAGGTTCCAACTTTTTTTTCCTGGTGTTTATATAGTAAAATGTGAGGGATTTTTGCTGGTGGGATGTCTGATTGAGGTATTTATGCTGGTGGGTTCTCTTTGTCTACACTGCCTTCATGCGGGGAGTGCATAAAGTGAGCTATTTCTGCTGGTGAGGTTATGTACTTAGACTGTGCCACAGATCATGTGCTGCGTCTTGTGACCTAAAGTGAGCTATTTCTGCTGGTGAGGTTATGTACTTAGACTGTGCCACAGATCATGTGCTGCGTCTTGTGACCTAAAGTGAGCTATTCTGCTGGTGAGGTTATGTACTTAGACTGTGCCACAGATCATGTGCTGCGTCTTGTGACCTAAAGTGAGCTATTTCTGCTGGTGAGATTATGTACTTAGACTGTACCACAGATCATGTGCTGTGTCTTGTGACCTAACACTAAACTATATACTACTTCTATATATATACTATGTACTTATTATTCACTATAATTCTTTTTAACTGTATAACTTTTGATTTAGCCGTGCAAACCCAAACATAAATGGGTGACTTATAGATTAAATTTACCCTAGATTTCAATTACGCACTTATATTGCTACTATTTTAGCTTCTGAAAGATAATGAAAGAATATAATCCTGCCTGATACTTGAAACAGGGTTTGGAATACCACAGCGTGAAGGTGTTTAGAAATACATTCTGTCCAAAAATCATAAAAAACAACCAGTGATTTTAAAAATAAAATGTTTTTCACATTAAATTTTACACCCCATAAAGTGTTTTAAAGAGATTTAAAATTTTGAGAAATCCTGAAATTTGAGCTGTGGGGATTTTTTTTGAAAAAACCGGGTGTATGGGCAAAAAAAAATAGAAGCCGTGGTTTTTTTGAAAAACAAAAAATGCTATAAATTTTTACACCCCTGGAAGTATATTAAACAATTTTACAATGTTGAAAAAAAATTAAAATCCGCCCGCAAAAAAATAATTAAACAAACCGGGTGTGCTGCGCATCAAATTTGACATTGCCGCTGCGTAAAACAGGGTGTAAACGCGGAAAAACCGGGTTTTTTTTATCAATGCCCAAAAAAAAGCAAAAAGAAAATGCAAAAAGAAAGCAAAAAAAAAGCAAAAAAAAAAGCAAAAAAAGCAAAAAAAAAAAAAAAAGCAAAAAAAGCAAAAAAAAAGCAAAAAAAAGCAAAAAAAAAGCAAAAAAAAGCAAAAAAAAAGCAAAAAAAAGCAAAAAAAAAGCAAAAAAAAGCAAAAAAAAGCAAAAAAAAAGCAAAAAAAAAGCAAAAAAAAAGCAAAAAAAAAGCAAAAAAAAAGCAAAAAAAAAGCAAAAAAAAAGCAAAAAAAAAGCAAAAAAAAAGCAAAAAAAAAGCAAAAAAAAAGCAAAAAAAAAGCAAAAAAAAAGCAAAAAAAAAGCAAAAAAAAAGCAAAAAAAAAGCAAAAAAAAAGCAAAAAAAAAGCAAAAAAAAAGCAAAAAAAAAGCAAAAAAAAAAGCAAAAAAAAGCAAAAAAAAAGCAAAAAAAAAGCAAAAAAAAAAGCAAAAAAAAAGCAAAAAAAAAGCAATCAGAGATGCGCCTTGATGTGCCCTTGTTCAAAAGGCCAACAAGGCCCTTTTGAAACTTGACGCAAAGGTTGATGGCAAGACAGTTGCCATTTGAGGTATCAGCATGTTACCCTCTGGCAATGTTTCATTCTACATCAAGAATTGATCCCACCAGAAGTGGCTCATGGAGAACAAACACCCTTGGTCCAAGGAGGTTCACCCCGGCCTAGAATCTACACTGAGCATGTTTTCCATCATGGCTCATGGTGTCCCCAAGACGTTTGAAATTGGAAAGGCTTCCAATATCTCTCAACTCGCTTCAGAAAACAGTTTCCAGTTGTCCGATCGTATGGGCTCAAATGAATCATCAGCTAAGAAGGCCGGATCTCTGATTCTGTCTTTCACCAACAAAGACCTAGCCCTCGCATTGAGAAGGCCGGAATGTTCTTGAACTACAATTTTCACCGCACGGACAGATTCAAACCCCGCCCCCCTCAATGCTTCAAGTGTCTCCGCATGGGACATTTTGGGAAGTGGTGTTGAGAGAAGGCTTGTTGTGTGAAATGTGCTGCAAATCATTCCACCAATGAATGCCCTGAAGGCCTCGGAGGAGTCATGTCTTGTATTCTTTGTACAGAAGGTGTCAAGAACAAGATAGAAGGCATCTCATCTGTTGATCATACCCCCTTCAATATGGGCTGTCCCTTCAAGAAGGCATGGTTTGATAAACGCCGTCTATCTCCTCAATGATAGATAGGCCCACAACAACCCCTGATCATCCCTTGCTTCAAGTCCGGGCTTCCCCCAATACCTCTGACGCCTTCGGTCAAGAATACATCACCTCATCTACTCCCCCACCCCTCTCCTCAGCTTCCCTTTTAGCTCTCCAATTAAACTGCCACGTCTCCAAATCAGTCACGCTAAGTGTCATCAAATCATCCATTCATTTTGATTATCTCATTTTACAAGAACCTTGGGTTAACCCCTTTAACTTACTCCCTCCTCAGCACCCCGCCTGGCGTGCGTATTTTGCCTTTGAACACTCCCCAAGGATGTGGAACCAGCGACACAAAGCCGTCATTTATGTTCAACGTTCCATCCCATCTGAAGCTGTCTGATTTCTCAAAGGGGGCTCCCAGACCCTTGTGGGGGTGGAAATATCCCCTTCGACGGGCAAATCTTTTCAATTCTTAAATATTTACAATCCCCCTCCCTCTTTCTCCGCTGTTGCTGAAATCAAAGATTGGCTAACTAATTTTTACTCTCGGCAGCAACCTGTGATCCTGTGCATGGACACCAACCTCCATCACCAACACTGGAATCCCCCAGGCTGTAGGAAAAAGGAATCTGAGGCCATAGATCTGCAAGTTCCCTTTCCGCCTTTGGTTTTAGACTTGCTTCCCCCAAACACATTCCCACCTTTTATTCTTCTAAGGGAAAAGGAACCACCATTGATCTTGTCTGGTCCAACTTCCTTGGTTCCAAGGTAATTTCCAATGTCAGGGTTTCCAGCGACAATTTTGGATCCAACCACCAGGCTCTCCACTTATTGCTCACGTTTCAACGCCCCGCCCCAACTTTCCACTGGCGGCCTCCTGATTGGTCAACGTTAACAGCTGAACATCTAGACCATTTTTGAGCTAAGTCATTGAGCTCGTTGATTGAGCACATAGCAGACCCAAATGACCAGATCTCCCGGCTGACCTCTACCCTTCAATCTGCTTAGCAGTCTCTCAGCTGAAAAGTTCAGTCAAACGTGGCTTGGGCCAAGCCATGGTGGTGTCGTAGGACACTGGACCTGGTTCTCCTTACTCGGAACCGTGTGCGGCAGTGGATGATCTTGTCCAAGTCACCTGAAGCTTGAGAATGCTATTGTCAGTGGAATGATTAATTCCTGTCCTTGGTCCAATTCTTGAAACTGCATAACTGGCGCAAGTTTCTTGAAGATCCCTCAGAGGGGGATCTCTACCGTGTTCTTCGTTTTTCCAATAGGTTGTTGGGGGGAGAAGTCCTACCGTTGCAGAACAGGGAGGGTGCCATCATTCATGAAAAACAGCAACAGGCTAAGTTACTCTTTGAAGGCACCTCTGTCACACAACTCCTATTTATCTGTTGGATGTTAGCTTTGACTTGAATGTTTGCTTTGTCAGCTACCCCAAGGTCTCCAACTCAGAGGTGATGGGCGCTATCACAAGGATAAGCCCCAAAAAGGCTCTGGGGATCGATGGGATTGCCAACGAGTTACTTAAGTCTTTCTCAGCCCCCCTGTCAAATTCTCTGGCGGTCGTGTCCAATAACATTCTAACCAGGAGTGTTTTCCCCTCTTCCTGGAAGGTAGCAGTCACGGAAATCATCAGGAAGCAGGGTAAACCTGATTACACCAGTCCCTCGGCATACCGACCCATTGCACTCCTCAGCACAATGGGAAAGCTCTTTGGGCTGATCATTGGCCGGCGACTCACAGCTTGGGCCGAGAACACAGGTGTCCTAGCCAGTGGCCACCACTTTGGTGGCAGAAAAGGATCTGGGACCAAGGACACCCTCTTTGCATTTGAACATTGTGTTGAAAACTCCTCAGTCTAGTCGAATCCAACGGACAAGCCCCTATCAATTCAATTATTCATGCGCAGGGGGGCTTATCAAGAAGACACTCAACTAGGGGTCTTCTGTCTCCTGTTCTCGCCGAACCCTCTCAAAATCAACCATCAAGTTCCTAGTGACTCGATTCACTCTTGGTTCACTCTCCGTATCGGTTGACATTTCTCAACCTCAACTTCGATTCACATCATCGTCAAGGCGGTAGTAATGTACTCAGCGAATCTGCTTCATATCACCCTACATCAGATCGGCTTACACTTTTCTTTATTTATTTTTTGTTTCATCCTTTCTCTCTCAGATCTATCTATACTACCCACCTCGTCATCTATCTATTAAGAAAAAAACCCGCGGCTCTTTAATTCCTTGTTTGTTTTCTCTCAACTGACTCTTTTATCTTTCTCTATTTGTGCTTGATGTCTCTGCTGAACCTTCATCTATATTTTCTCCCTCTTACATTATAGAAAAATCTTCTTCTCTTCTCTCCACTACTCACAGTACAGTCTTTATCACTACTAATCCATCTAGTACAAGTGGTACAAAGGTCTCTTTTATTTTCATATTTCTAATCTATTTGTCTCTGATCTTTCTTTATGTTTTCTAGTCTGGTTTTGGTTTCTTAGCAATTTCATCAAATTATAATACATTGGGTCAAAGCCAAATGGAAGGAAGGCAAAGTGGTTGCTGCCTTGTTTCTTGATGTCAAGTCTGCTTACCCTTCTGTGCACCCCTCAAGGCTGATTAACTACCTCTTCCATCTGAAATGTCCCACCTACCTTGTTTTGATCATTGCTGACTTCCTCAAAGACAGGTCAACCACAGTTTGACTCGATGACTTTGCCTCTGAAGCTTTCTCCATTGATTTGGGCCTCCCACAAGGCTCTCCCCCATCTGTAATCTTATGCATTTTATACAACAACTCTCTGCTGAACCAGTTTTTCTCTACTTTGACAGATGTAGTCTCAATTGGTTATGTTGACAACATAGTTCACCTTGCTTTGGCCCCTTCAACTGGCAAGACCAAGGAGAAACTCTTCAAAGAAGGCCTCCGTTCACTCAAATGGGGAAGCACCCATGGTGCTATCTTTGATACGGCAAAGGCTCAATTCCTCTGGCTGACTAAAGGAAAGCCCCCCAAGGGTGATTTCTCATTTGGCGATCAACAACTCAAGTCCATGTCCAAGGTGAAGTGGCTAGGCATTTGGCTAGACCGCAAACTTCTTTTCAACCACAACTTCAAGACCTTGGAGGAGAAAGCAGGCAGAACAATCAATCAGCTAAGAATCTTTGGCAATTCTAGATGGGGAGCGGGAGAAGCTAACCGCACCAGATTGATCAGATGTGTTTTATGTTGATATTCATGTGACATCCCACATGCCATCCCTCTAGAACTTGCAAGTCCAAGCATTCAACTTTATTTCTCAATCCTCATGATCTCAATTCTCATCATTGCTCAGTTCCCTCAATCGGTTCCTTGGTCGCTTGGTCCCCTCAAACAACTCACTTTCCTCGCTCAAACCTCCTCAAGATATTTCCTATAAAACTCAACCTTTTCCTTGTCGCAACAAGAATCAAGAACGGCAGAACATTCTTCCCTCTCATTATCATCCACCGGTCTTCTCTTCTCCCCTCTCATTCTCATCCTCCATTCTTCCCTAACATTCACCCTTGAGATAAATCCTCCCATCGTCTCTTCTCAGCGCTTAGTTCACTTCCCTTCCTTTATCAACTCTCTAGCGCTTCGTTTGCTTCCCTTCTTAAATTTGACTCGCCGACTTTAGTAAAACTCTCTTAAGATCATCATTTCTCGTAGGTCTTATTATCAACATCTATCCCTCACCCACATCAACTAACCCATTTCCTTTTAGTTTGATTCCTCCTTTCTTTCTTCCTTTCTTCTCATAATTGTGCCTTTTTTCCATCGCGTCTTTGCCTTTAAGGTACCTATTATATTCTTTTTTATAAATGTGTTTTTATCTTATAACTTACATTTGAAATTTTAATCCTTTGAGTTTGACAATTAACAGATTTACAGTCTTGATTGGCTCATTATCCAACGACCCGATCTCGTTCAAACAAAGGCAAAGACATCATGTTAGGCACCAATAAAGGCGATTCCCCTGCTTCTAATGGCGTTCCAATTTTGGATGGAAAGAATTACACCAACTGGCACTCACGCATGTTCATTTATCTACGAGGAAAGAAGCTCTGGAAATGTTGCACGATCCCCATTGCTAATGATGCCTCCGCTGAAGAAAAAGAAATCTATGAAGAAGCTGGCGACAAAGCTATCTCAATAATTACGTCAAGAATCAATAAGCGGTGTTATAATGAAGTCGTTAACATTCAAACTCAATTTGATCCCATACTCCTATGGAAGAAAATCGCCAATCAATATGCTTCACACTCCGTAATCAACCGAGGATGCGTCTTCATGAATTGGTCCGCTGAATTGTATTCCGGGAATCTCCAAGATTACATTGATCAAACTCGAGCTCATTTACTCAACATTGACGCCGTTGGCATCACTCTCCCACCGGACATTATTTCTTATCTAGTCCTTGGCAAACTCATGAAAGACAACAAACTGGATAAAATTATTGACAATTGTGCCTTATCTGAAGACTGCACTTCATCTCCTTACCTTGTTCTCGATGCCCTTCAAGTCTGGCTCACGCATAAAAGCTCCAAGAAAGAAAATCCTCAAGGAACAGCGCTGGCGACTACAATGGAAAAATCAAAATTTCCGTTTAAAATCATCCATTACTGCGCTAACGGAGTCCACAACCCCAAAGCTACTTCCCACAAAGAAGCCAGATGCTTCAAAAAATTTACCCATCTTAGGCCTCCTGATCAAAATTCTTCAAGAAAAATTCCCAACACTAGCGCAAGTTTTGCTCAAGCATCCGCTTTCATGTCGTATACATCTGAAGGGACATCGAACAACATCATTATTGATTCCGCTGCCTCCCATCACATGCGTTGATCTCGGAATTTATTCAAATCATTTGTTCCTAACAACATCTCCATCAAGACAGGACATCCAGATTCTCCTCTTCTTGCATCCGGCCACGGGACTGCCAAAATCTTCACGAATGGCCGCACCATTCAACTCTTTGACTGTCTTTTGGTCCCGGATATCTCTCAACAATTGATCTCGCTCACTCGGCTTATCAAAACCTTGGTTACTATTAAAAAGACGTCTTCAAACTTGTTTGATATCTCTGATGATTCTGGATCGATATTTGCCGGAAAAATCATTGATAACTTGCTGCACACTAGTTTTAACAAATCTGTATGCTTAAATCATCATGTGTTGGGATTTCAATCTTTTGTTTTTCTGGGTGTTTTATTGCATCTTATGAGTATCTTACCTTTCTATTTTATTTATTTATTTTTCAGTGAAGTATTCTACTGCTACTGGCTGATAAGAAATAACATTGTCAATACAGAGTCTCTTTGTGATCTCCACAAGACATGTATGATGATTTGATGGGAATATCACAGTAGTGGTGTATTGAAGTGATCTATGATTCCCAATGAATAGGAAAAAACTGGAAAAAGGAAAAACTGGATAAATTTAGGCAACAGGTTCCCACTGAGTATCCAACTGATATCCCAAAAACACAAATCTGTGGAAAATAAAAGTGAAAGAGATTTGTAGGAAGTAGTCCCATGTGTATGACTTACTTAATCTACAATTATGATTCTTACAAACTAGATAATTCCAAGCCAAACTATTGAGATGGGTGCTGATTATCCCATAGTGTTCTAACAATCATGTGAGATGCAAGGTCTTGAGACAAGCCATCAGAATCACTGTCTTGACCTTTCAAGACAAATTCCAAGTGCCTTGTCTCCTTGGGCCTAAGGAAAAATGCATTTGATGGAAGGCCAGTATCCATATCTTTGAAGTAACCTTGCACACCTGAGCTCAAGAAGATTGGATAGATCCAAAAAGGTGGTAGCTTAGTCAGTAAAACTTTTGCCTTGAAAGCCTGTAACACAAAACATTCTTTACCTGGAGGATGTTCAACTGTTGAAAATTTCCGCAAAAAATTCAAAGAATGAGACCTTCTATTAGTCCAATAATCCCATTCACATACAATCCAGAAAAAAGTAAATGTACCATTGACCCAAACAGCAACTCCACCACTTGCCACTTCAACTGAAACCTGATTGTGGCCAATTACCCGAGTCTGAACCTTGGTTGGTTGCAGCTGACAATCCTTTAGGTCGACAGGGTGGAAAAACTGTTCATTTGTATGTTTACCATCACTGGTTGTCAAGGTGAGGTGCATCCAAGCATCATTTGGTGGGTGTCCATTGGGAACCATCTCGGATAGACCTCCTGCTTGGTACAACTGAGTTGAACTTATTGGTGCCACGGAGAAGCTCTTTGTTGTTTGGTTAGACAATGGTTGACCTGCAAAATCGTACCCTGTATATTTTGGGATAAAGGGTCCATTGAGAAATATAGTTTGTGGCAAATAAACGAAGATCCACTTACATGTCCATTTAGCTGTACCCTCAGCTGGTTGCCTGTAAACAAAACCAAAGTTAGATCGTTAGGTCGAACTAATATTAATCTACTAAACGCATGCAACACTTACCATAGGTCAGATGTAACATAAATGTCCAAAGTGTTGTTTGTCTGATGGAATATCGGAGAGATTATGACATGGGATTGAACGCGTGCTGCTATGTAATGGAATATCTTCCATCGACCTGTGTATTCTATCGATGACCAACTTATACCTTCCCATACATCGTTCACTTTACTTGCAAAATTGTCATTATTGTAGACATTTCAATGACTTTGTGTCCAAGGTTTAGATAAAGAAAAATCACTAACGTTGCCAATACACCGCCCCTGGAAACGTTTTTTCAGAAACATACAAAACAGCCTCATCAGCAAACCTTCACTAACTGATTGTGAAATTCGCAACTGACCCATGTTTTTTTCACCGCGGCTGGCACCAAGGCGGTAGTAATGGATTTGTGAAGCCATGAAGGCCGCTTGGAATACTGATGAAAAGCATGGCTTCTAATCAGCTCCACTTATGGGATTAGAAGATGTGGCGTTGCAGCACATACCTTGAGTTGAGTAGGCCCATTGGGCTAACTGAGTGTGAAAGTCACCGGTGATGTTTGGGGTGGGATAATGATTTGTCACTCCGGTGGTCATCTGATTTTGGCCGTCGTCTGCCGGCCATGGGTATGCTAGAGATTCAGCCGGGTTGTGCTGGGGCAATGTAATAGACGGAAAAAGAATATTGAGTATAGATGACGCCATCAGAGAATTGTCCATAAATGAAAGTGGTTTACTTTGTTATGAGCACGAATTACGGTGGAGTTGAAATGATACTCTTCTGGGGATTGAAGGACGCGATCCCATGTGTAAATGGAGGGCATGGAATGGAATCCAAACTGTTGCCCAAAAATGTTCATTGATGGTCAGGTTGGATTTATCACTAGCGAGCACGACTAATGATTTTTCAACTGACCTCATTGACAAAACGGCTGACCGGGTATGACGAAATGTTGAAACTGACAGATGTATCATAGTTGTAATGTTCCTTGTTGCCATATAACTCGCCGGGTGTGGAGTTGTAGTAACGGGCTATGTAAGGGTCAAGTGAAAGGTAACTGGTTCCGCAATATAAACCGTTAATAACATTGCATGAAAGCAAGACCAAGACAGAAAATTTACCCTTGGGTAGTTGATGACGGGATGTATGATATTGAGCGGGTGTTTTCTAACACAAGCTCACGCAGAACACCTGAAAGAAGAACGAGGTTCAGCTGTTATTCTGGTCCATAAATTGCACATGTTTACATACGGTTGTTAAGATGATCATATTGGTTAAAGTAGATTGATCCATTGGTCCAGGTCTTATTGACATCAATCAGGTACCCTTCGCCCTGTCAAAAAAACGTGATAGTGTTTGGAAGTTTATTACGACAACCTTCAGGGTTCACAACCACTGACCTCATTATTACCAGCCCAGAGAGCGGTACTAGGATGTCGGTTCAACCTTGCAACGTTCTCAGAAACCTCTGCGCGGATGTTGTCAAGGAAGGAGTCGGGAGACAGGGGATAAGCCCCACAAGCAAAGATGGTTTCGGACCAAGCCAGGATGCCAAGTTCATCACACATCTAAACATGATGAACGCATTATACAAATATGTAAATAGTGAGCATAATCGAAAACTGAATAGAGGCCAACTTACGTCGTAAAATTCATCTGTCTGATAGGAACCGCCACCCCAGATTCGGATGACATTTTGATGCGCCAGCAGAGCAGATTCAAGAATCCATTTTATAGTGGATGAATTGGTGCGCGCAGCAAAAGTATCAACCGGAATCATGCTGCCCGCCAAGTAGAAACACGTTAATGGATTGTCATCAGGTCAGACGCACGGATAAAGGCCCCATACCTTGAACCTTGAACATAAAAGGGCTTTCCATTGACGATAAAAGTGAAACGGGTACCAGGTCGGATTCCACTTGACACTTCTTGGTCTGTATAACGACTTTGATCGACGACAACCGTACGGAATCCAACCTTTTCCGACCAGGACAGCTCTTGGGTTTCTGAAGACGCATCTAATCCGTCAACTTGCAACTTCAACTCAAGATTGTATAGCCTAGGGCTTCCCAGGGTGGCAGGGTACCAAAGTTCAACTTGATTGGGATCAATGATGTATTCGACTGAGAGAGAATAATCGGGGCCAAAATTTCGGTAACTTGGAGTTTTGAGTACACTGAGTTGTTTGGGTGGCAGTTGAACAGAGGTGTCTGAAAGGACGCCGGACAATTTTGCAATCACAGGCTTTGGAGAAGTGATGGGGAGGGTGATGTTGATGACCCAGGGTGCGCCTTGATCAGGCATCAAATTATTCCGTTGGCCTAGGGTGGCAAGACAAACAGTTCATGAGTGGATTTTTTTTTAAAAAGGACATCCGGTGTAGCTGTCAAAAAAGCAAATACCCATTCGATAAATATCAATTATGGTCCTGTGGACCCAGAGAGAATGGGCGTCAGATGTTTCATTTGTGGCTCTCCTATATTTCTTCTCAATAGGTTTTTCAGGAGACAGTGATAATCCGTTTGAGATTATGCTAGTGGTAATTGATGGTTTGTCATGAACAGTTCTCGTTTGAGCCTGATGGGCTTTGACTTGGTCGACAAGTCCAAGGCTGGGTTGTACCGGAGTAGAAAGACCTATCAAGAAGGCTGGCTTTATCCTGTTACCAGAATGCCCCAAGGATACCTAGTTAGCTGATCTAGTCAGTATTCCTTAACCGCGAAGAGAAAAGTGCTCACGGTCCAGAAGGCAGGTATGCAGGACCTTAATCGACCCAAACGTAGTGGTAAGTCACATAACCATTTGAATAAATCGAGTGAGTTTACTCACCCCAATCCCATCCAAAATCCGATTGTTGTTTACGAGCCCAATTACGATAATTATACTCAAAGGGCTGAAGGGTAGTTGAATTTTTATGGTCTGCCGACTTATTCGGGAACCACTGATTACCTGGTTCATGCGCTAGCCTGGAGGCAGTGGCGTAAGCAGATGCGAAACGGAGAGACAGTGGAATTGTTTGATTCAGGGAAGATTTTATAACTTGGGTGGCTATACATAGTCAAGCATAGCATCATCATGAGCAAACATTCCATATTGATCAATTTTCTTAAACCAAAGCGCCCAAGCTTACCATCAAATACCCAGCTTCGGAACGCATTGTCTGTCGAGCCGATCCGTTGTCCGTTGACTTGGATGTCGCAGAACGTATCAAGTCCATTGAAAACAAGATAAAACTACACAAAAAGAGATTATCGAGGACGTGGAGTAATCGATTCAGTTTCAGTGTCAAGTTCCCCATGTTCGCTAGCGGGCTGACTCACGCGGTCCGCCTTTTCCCATTTACTGTCAGTATCGACTTTAAAATTCGTCTCCCAGGTCCAAGCCTCTTCTTCACCAACCCATCGAGTGGTCCCTTCATTGAGACCAATGTTAGGATCATCTATCAGGCCGGCCTTGATAAGAGCAAGGTGTGGTTGATTTAAGAAAGTGGTTGGCACAACGATTGAGCGATTGGCGTTCACAAGTGACCAGTTGAATGAAGATAAGTTGAGGTGGGTGGACGGCAAGGGTGGACCTCGCCCGGGGGTAGCGGCCGAGACCGAGAACGGCAAGGCATTCAACCCGATAAAACAGAATAGGGATGAGAATAACATGCTCAATGACCTGATGGAAGGAACGAAGGTTAGATCGCCGTGTGAGACGATTCGGGCAGGGCCATACATGAATAGACCAATACAAGTGGGTGATGTCAGACCCAAGAGTTCTTCAACTGTCAAGTGTAGGGTATGAGCGAAACTGGGTTTCAAATACCCTCGGTCTTTATGGTTATTAACTTATTGGCATCCGCTCCAGAGGGTCCCAGCGGGCAAGCAGTTGTAAGAGCAATGATGAACTTTTAACAAATCACCGTAAGGTTTCGAGGCCAAAGGTGTGATCTAGAACGCAGCATGACCTCGCAGCTCTCCAAACGGGGCACTTCGTACCGGCTACAGGATAGTTCAGAGCTTGCAAGACGCTCAGATCAACGGCCCGAGATTGAACCTCGTCTGGAGACTTTGCCACCGCCGTGACTTTTCAAAAATCGTTAAGG
Organism: Puccinia hordei; assembly: GCA_007896445.1. Classification (NCBI taxonomy): domain Eukaryota; kingdom Fungi; phylum Basidiomycota; class Pucciniomycetes; order Pucciniales; family Pucciniaceae; genus Puccinia; species Puccinia hordei. The sequence goes on along the minus strand of RDRW01000058.1, from coordinate 215,027 downwards.
AGTCTGGCGGTACACTTAAGCTTGAGTCCCAACCGGAGGAGGAAAGTACCCACATGATGTCAATCTGCCGCAGCGCCGTTTGATTTTTATGATGCACTCGAAGCAGAGTCAAGTCCCACAGGTAATTACAGTCGCCCATGTTTATAATTTAAATTTTTATTTATTTATTTATTTATGTGTTTCACGGGAAAAAATTTGTAAATCAAGTGCATGTGTACTGGCTGATAGGTTAACCTTTCACCAACCTGCGGGGGTAAGCTTTCAGGAGGACCGTTGCAAGCTGATACCAGCGAACGAAAAATGAAAATTGTGGCAAGCTGAGTTGACTACTCCGACCGACTCCGACTTGTGTGGCTGTCTCTGACTTTACCCCAATGATGTTCACTGAGGCCACTCACATAAGTTGGAATTGGAGGAAAATGGGTAGCTCGACATGACAATGGAGTAAGTATTAAGGTAATTCTTATTGTGGAGTAGACACTGAATGGGCAGACAACTTGCCTTGAAAAGGCTATGTATCTATAAACTACACAACATCTAAATGAACTCGCCACAAGAAAACATAGAGGGTGATGTAAAACCTTTCTTCATCTCATTTCATAACACTGCAAACTTTGAATTGTGTAACATCTCAGCGACTTAGAATCATGAGGGAGACATGGAGCATCTGATTCCGAACGACATATACTCATCTCCACACTGCTACCAGATTCAACCAAGTTCTCAGTGCGCTGGGTGGTTTGTTCTATGCTCGACGATGGGTGAGCTGGTCCTTCCAGAAGAGTATCCCTTGTCAGAGAAAAACAAAGGCAAAAAAACAGTTGGTAAAAGGACTTCATCCTCCGAGCGTTCAACTTCAATATAATTTCTTCCCTTGGAAAGCGTTCGACTCAACCCGATTTCGGTTGCGCAGTGTTAGAAAACAACAGCTACTGAGCGATGAACTCCTTCGTATGGGATGGGTCCCTTTGCTTTACTCAAGTAACTTGCGCACCTAAATCGACGGTTGAAAGCTATACCAGTCAATTATGAAGCTTTGCAGACTTTCGTATAAAATGCTTGCTCTTCTGGTGGACCACTCTTCTTACCACCTACCTATTTCTAAATTCTCTCTTGGCAAATACTAATTCTCTTCGATAATCCCCCTAATCAACCCTTACTTTGAGTTCCCGCTCTGGCAGCTTTGTGATTTCATCAACTACATTTTTTTCTCTCGCCCTCGAACTCTGCGAGTCACTTGGGTCAAATCGGTCACACTGTTCAAGGGTGGCAAAAAAATTCGCGAGTTACACTGTTGAACGGTTTATCTTCAAACGTATCAATCGGACAAAGCTCTCCAGCCGCTTTTACAACCACCCAAATATTATACTTTTCTCATTGGTTAAGCTTGTCTAACTTCGAATTCGGTTTACCTAGTGAGTATTTTAGACTTATTCCAGCCTTTCATTTGGATACACCATAAAATTTCATTTTTTGTATCTTTCCAGATTACTGTGCTGGTTCACGTTCTGGAATCGGAAAAAGTGAGAATGGAGACCCACCACGTCATTCGACTCAACAACTGCGTAACGATAGTCGTATGGCTCAAGACATTAGATCCGGCACGATCTTACCCTCCTCGAGAATTTTCGATGGTAATTATGACCGTACCTTCGAGGCTCGGATTGGTAATTTATAAAGTGACAAGCCAAAGAGTGACAAGCCAACGTTTACGACAGCGCCCCCTTCATCCTGGCACCTTACGAATTTCATGGGGGAATCCAGAGCTACCTGAAAATTTTCGAGTCATCTCTGAACGTTTTTTCCAAAGAGTCGAGTCTTTCACCCAAAGGATGTGGGGAAATCAAGAGGGGTACGAACGATTGGAATCAAGTGGCGCACAATGGTTATTGGATGTTTTGGGACGAGAGTTGGAACACGACTTCTTCGACTACCAAAGGCTTGTTTTAATAATGGAAAAGCTCGATGCCTTTTTGTATTTTGATTAATCAACTTTCATGTATAGTTTGAATCTTGAACTGGTGCTCGCATAGAATCTTGTTTCAAGAAATGCTCTTCACTGCCTGCTTATTATATAAGTAAAGTGAACAGTTCGTATATGAGATCTGCACAATAAATTACAACAAATCAACTACAACGGAATGAAAGATGAGATACCTAACTTCCTATTCATTGAACCACTGCAAGGGGTCTTCTTTTTTCATGATTGCTCTGTAAGAATGGATGCGTCCGGTATTCGCGTCTTTGACCTCGTCAGTCAAGATCGAGTGAAAAATTGCGTCTTGGTTCCCCTCACCGGGTGGATCATGTAACCTAAAGGGTCCAGTAATACAATATGGAGCGGATGTGAGTTGAGAATAAGAGAGACGACCTCAGATTAGTTGGATGTGACTGACCGGACATGTATGAACCCTTCCCCTGCATCATCCTTGAGGGCAGGAAGTCTAATTTTGCCGAAGACGACAGCACCATATGATGTTTTGCCCGACCTGATCAACACGAGGTCGTCTCTGATATTGAAACGGGAAATTTCTTGATCTGATAATGATTCTGCTCTTGAAAACATCCTTGGCTGGACATGTCGAAATGAGGTAGATTTCAATGGTACGAGTCAGCTTCTCTGAAGGAGAGGGGATTGATAGGTTCAAAACATGAATAATGAACAGAAGGCTTGCCTCGTGCTTGTCCCAATGATGCCTAAGCTTAACCAACTCGTGACGGATGGTTGCGGCACAGCGGTCAAACAGCTGGAAGCCATGTTCCTAGGCCGCATGGAGAAATCGTAGTTTGATATAGACTTGCCTGAGAAAGTCGACTACTTATGATAATGTATAAGTACTTACAGTAGGTAGATGAGCTTCGTTCAACGGTTTATACAAAGTTCCTTCAGTCGCCATTGTGATGTGCGATTGATCGGTCACCACTCCACACTAACAAGTGCCGATTTTGCTCGGTGAACGGGGCGAGCGCACGGGGTGCCACTGCGAAAGAGGGTCATGACATCATCAATATCATACTGTGTACAGTGGGTTGACGGAACCCCCATGCACCAATTTTTGGGGGTCAAATAATTTGTTTTTTCTGGTCAATAGTTTTTTCTGGTCAGGCAATGAAGGTTGAGGAAAGTGTTTATAGGGTTGATATCATTTCATTCCATATGTGAAGAAGAAGGTCAAACAAAATATGTGGAAATCAAGATTTGTCTAGTTTTTTAAAATGAGTGGAAAAAAGCAAGAAAAAAAGTGATAGCACTAGGGGATCTGGAGGCATTCGGAGAAATGATCAAAAGACAAAATCTGGGAGAAAAATCATAATCATTCCTTTGTAATTGAAAATCTGGATACAGAACGAATTTGACTCAAACCACTAAATAGATATATATATACAAACCTGACTACCAATAGATATAGTTCCCATATACATCTGTGTAAATGCTGTTTATAGGTATAAAAAATTGAATAGATAAGTGCCTCAAGCAACTGGGCACACAAAAAAAAAGATTGATACCAAGAATATCATAAAAATCAACTTTTATTGAAAATTTTGTCTGATCCCAAACATTGTCTTGGTTTTTGACAATATTCTGCCAAGGGAAGAGAGAGTGATACTGTTAGTCCTTCTGAGCGGAGGGAAAAGGGGCACATATGAGCCAGTTCCCATTTGGTTGGAAGGGGACAATTCCCTAGAAAGAGAGAAACCAGAGAAATAGAAACATCTGAAATTACGCCTTTTTTTTAACGCCCATTGGGCACGCTATGGGCGTGCGAATGCCCATCTACAGGCGTGCCCACGCCCAAACTGCAGCCGCACGTTGCAAGCCCCTCGGCCGGAGGGAACCCCCCGGTCGAGGAGGTATCGACCGGAGGGGCAAAAGGTTGTAACCTCCTTGACCGGAATCCCTCCGGTCGAGGAGTCATACAACCTCCTCGACCGGAAGCATCCCTGCAAGGAGGTTGTATGACCTCCTTGACCGGAATCCCTCCGGTCGAGGAGGATACACCTCCTTCGGAGGAATCCCTCCGGCAAGTATAACCTCCTCGACGGGGGGATCCCTCCGGTCGAGGAGGTATACCTCCTCGACCGGAAGGTATATTCAAGGATCGAGGAGGTTGTAACCTCCTTGACCGGAATGGAGGAGTCATACAACCTCCTTGGCCGGAGGGATGCCCCCTCCGGTCAAGGTTGTAACCTCCTTGAAGGGGGCATCCCTCCGGCCAAGATTGATACTTCGGAGGGATCCCTCCGGTAAAGTCATACAACCTCCTCGACCGGAGGGGGCATCCGGCCAAAGGTGGCCGGAGGGATCCCTCCGGTCGAATATCACCTCCTCGACCGGAGGGGGCGGAGGGAAAGGTTGTAACCTCCTCGGGAATCCCTCCGGCCTTACAACCTTATTCCCTCCGGTGAAGGTTGTAATTACCGGGAATAGGTGAGGCTGATGTCATGGTAACGCTGATCAGCTAGGCAGGGGCGTGTGCCTATATACAAAAGGGAAGGCAGGGGGCACGCCCCTGCCTTCACATAAAAATCGCACGCCCTTTTCTTAGCCTGAAGTTTTGCAGCCCCCACGCCAAACAACGCCATCGGCGTGGGCTGCCCGGGGGGGCGTGCCAAGGGGACAGATCTCTGAAGAGAGAAAACCAGCAGGTTTGACAAATGTGTTTACAATGTGACCAACAAAACAGGTGATCCTGGGGTTTGTGATGTGGTTCAGCAAGTCCCTTATTGAATAGACCACAGCCATCATGATACTTGTAGTCACAGGAGTTTAAGGAAAGCATTCCATAGCTGTAAAGAAGTGGGCTGGGTCCAAACAGTCCTACAAGACCAAATACACAAAAACCAAGACCAAGACCAAAACTGTTGCACCCACCACTGCAAGAAAAACTGGCTCAACTGCCTGCAGTTTAAATGCAAAATTAAAATAGCACCTTTGTAATTTTGCATTTCAACTGCAGGCAGTTGAGCCAATTTTTTTTGCAGTGCACAGTTCCTGCTGAGCATGCTGCAGCATTTGGAGTCATATTTCTCTTTTCCAGTGTGTCCAACAATGTCAACTTGGGGAGCCAGATCTGGTTGGCCACAAAAGTTTGGAGTAAAGCTAAGATGCAAAAAACTGAGAAGTACTACATGCCAAGTTAGTTGGGTGTGGTATTATTGCAGAGATGGATAATTTAAAGGTTGGGATCAAGCTTGTTAGCTGAAGGCAAGAGTGTACAGATGATGATTAGAAACAAAAACAATCCCAACAAGCTTCCCCATTATATAGCTTCTTGGTCAGACCTGATGACTCATCTTTGGGAAAAAGAATGGAGCCTTCTCCATCATATTCCAAACAATCACCTTCTCCTCAACCACCAAGCAGTGTTCCAAATTTCCATTCTGGTCAAGTTGGTGGAATTTCTCAAACTCTATGTTTGTGAAGAAAGTGGCAATAAAATGTATGAATCCTCAAAGTTGGTTCAAGAGGTGCCTTTGGGGCAATTTGTATCCATTGAAATTGGCCCAGATTCTCACTCCCACTTGGTCAAATCTAAAAGTGAAGGGTATCAAATCACTGTTGTGGTGATCCATTCCCATTTTAACCCTAGTCTCTCACTCCAACCACCCTCAAATTCCTTATAGTTCCAGAGCTACAGGCAAGCTTAGAATACCCAGCAAGATACAGTCTAAAGCAAGTTATAGTATCAGTACACATTATAAGTAGTTATACATTTCATATCCAAGGTACATAATACATAATAAAAAATACATAAGCTCTATACTTACTACATAACATACACTACATCATAAACTACTCTAAATAACCTCCACTTTCCCATTGCTCATCTTTCATTATTTTTCTTTCCCACCAACTAGTTGTCATAGCTTTGTCATTTCTTTCTCTCAGCTTGATGGCTCATCCTCTTTCTCAGAGATATAAGGACACTTGTCCCCTCTTTTTGTTCCCTAATGGACCCCTTGACTTACTAAATTACCCACTACATATACCAGCATTACAGATCCCATAAACTAGTATTCATACACAGTGCAGTTGCCATCAACCCTATGAATATAAATATACATATAAATACCAGTACAGCTCAGTTACGCAGCTAAAAATGAATATGAGAAGATTATACCCCTCTCTTTCTTGGTCCATCTTGACTCAAGAGTTATAAACCAATTCTCATAAGATTATCCCCCTCTATTGTTTGGTCCACCTTGACTCAAGAGTTATAAACCATTTCCTCACACCAAAAATACTTACACCCAATTATTGCATGTAATTTTCACATATCACAAACCCCTCTTCCATTCCTCCCACCTTTTGGGTGTAGTAGCAAAGCTCATCAGTAATATTCATCTAAGAATAAATAGAAATCAGCCACACCTTTATTTTATTCCTAGTGTTACTCTCATACTCTTAGCATTAGTCAGGAAGGCAGCTTTACATCAGCACCCTTGGTATAACTTACATTAGTACTAGTGTAGTCATCCATTTCCCTTCCAAGCTCTATTCTGCCCTTGAGTAGTTCCACACCGTCTATTTCCAATGTACTGGAGTTTTAATTTCAACAAAGTCCAAACATAGATCAAGCTCTCAAGAAAAAAAAAACAGTATTTGTTTTTCTCAATTGAACACCCTGATTGGAGTGGCCAAGATTTTCAGCTTGCTACCAGTTCAGAGACAACATGACTGGAAAACAAGAAACAGTATAAGATAAACACTGGAAAAATATAATATATAAAAAGAAAGAGAAATTCACCAGGAAAAATCAATTGTCACTAGACTACAGGTGACATCAGCCTAGGTACAATGAGCTACCCATCAGTAGTGATGTACAGCCCTTTGTAGGACATAAAGGGGCCATTGTAGTCTAGTTGGAGTGGAACCAGAGCTAGGACAAAGCTACAGCCATTGTTTTGTGATGTCACCAGATGTCAGGTGACAATTAATTTTTCCTGGTGATTATTAAACAACTAATGATGTGTAATAAATGAACAAAAATAATAGAAAATAACATAAAGTAATAAAATTTCATAAATGGATACATTTTTAGCTCAACAGTATCCCTGCCCCAAAAAAGCGGAAAAGGGGATCAAATCCCCTATGGATACAAAACAGATGCACCTTCAGTGCACAATGACCTGAATACAGTTTATTGATCAGGGATGTACACCTAGATGATTACAAGGATGAATCCTTCTGGCTGAACATGGTGCAACATTATAATAGTAAGGATAAAAACTCTTGTAAAATAGTTCTGGGGATAATTCCAAAGATTATGAGTGGTTTTTGGTATGTAATATAAGGTAAAAACAGTAATAATTAATATAATTACAACCAGAGGATCCTGATAAATGAGGGGTGTTTTAATTGCTCTAACTTATAGTGAAAAGTCAGAAGAATTATTTACCTTGAAACATTGGGTCCTGTAGATGGGTGGGTTTTACATCACAGAAGAGAAATGTTGGAGATTCTCAAGAAAAGAAGGGAAATCACCTACTGGTAATACTCCCAGGGATTCTTGAGGATATTGAGGTTATAAAAAGGACAGCTGTGGAGCTCTTCAAAAGGTTTTTGGGGAAGCTGTGTGGTAACTTTAGATTTTAAGAGGGGAAAACATGGATACTTTATAGCTACTAAGGACCTTACCTGGAAATATAACAAGAGTATGAATATTGTAGAAAGTGGGTAAGTGTTTCATGGGTATTTAAAATCATAAGGTCCTTCTCTGGGAGGTTCAAAGGATCCTTAAATACTTTTGTGATCTCTCTGAGGACCCCATGGGTGGTACAAGCCAAATTGTGGGCGCTTTGGAAAGGTTTTGGCCCACCTGGTGATGCTACAGAGGCTTGGGCCTTGAGCATCTGTCACTAGAGGAACTATGTGTGAATCTAATGTTATTATATTTGTTATCAAGAAAATATGGTGGAATATCTATAGGTGTATAAGTGTTGATGCTGTAATAATTGTGTCTTGATTCTTTGGAAATGTGCCACAGAGTAAGCCACTGTATTAATTTCTGTGGTTGGTACATGTAATATATGTGGAAATAATGTTTTACCTTTATTTACATATTAAATCATGTCTTAATTTCAACCCCAGTGCTCCTTATTACATATGTAATGAGGGTTTTGGGTTGCTTGTATTACTTACTGGGCCTTGCATTGGCCTTTGTGTCTGCATTCTACAATGGGGTGTGTGCCTGGGCTTGGTACACATGTCCATGTTCCTGATAATTCTCAAATTGAGCTTGCAGGTAGGCAGACAGGTTGCTAGGCTATGCAGCTGGAAGCACATGTGACTTGTGCCAAATTCAAATATTTCTGTAAATATACACAACACCTCATGTGTGTCCAGTTATTCAACTTATTTTTTTCTTGTCTGACTTGTTTCTGCCACACACATGTCACTAGTTACATTAGTCTCAATTTCATTTCACAGATTTTAGGCAGTATATTGGAGCAGAAGACGTGGAATGATCCCTCTCCTCATCTTTCCACTAACATCATCCACTCACCATCCTCATTTCTGCTGTTTCTATGTTATTTTCTTTTCATCTCCTCTTCTCTTTCTTGATCTCTTGTTTCATTCTTTCTCTCATATGCAATTCACCTTATCCTTCCACCAACATCATCCACTCACCATCCTTGTTCCTTCTGTTTACAGCCCAGACTAGTTCTTCAATTGTTGTCACTGGAATGACTCATTAGGTATAAGATTGTACATGGCATAATATAACCATTACAGGTACCTGTTAAATCTTTGATATTGATTTAAGTAACCAAGGAGTAGTAAATAGGGGGAGCTGGCAGAAAGGTAATCTAGGTTTTGTTTCATGTGGATCCAGAAGAGTCCATAACACTCTAAGTTATTTTTATTTTATCTTCATTTTAATTTTAATTTTAATTTTAATTTTGTATTTGTATTGTTTTAGTATTTCAACTTATGACAGGTTTTCTCTGCCATAGTAGCAAGCTGACAAGGGAACTGATTGAGATTTGGAGACCTAAGGGTGCAAACTCTTTGAAGTGGCCCTTGAAGGTTTTTTTGGTGAGCTTCCCTTGCAAGCTGTGCAAGTACTAGTCTGATCTGAAAATCAATGACTTGTCCAATTTCAACTGAGCTTGCACTTCCCAGTCAATTATTCCATTTATTGTAGTCAATAAATGGTGCCTTGCTGATTTTATTGTAGGTTTTCTGTGCTGGGAAGTGATCTATTACTCCTGTGATTTCTAGAAACTTATTTGAAGTGCTGACTTAAAATGGAGTTTGATTTCTAATCTTTTTCCTTTCTAAAATACAAGTTACAACTGCCTTCTACTTGAGTAACTGAACCCAATAAATTAGATTCCTAGAGAGTGTGGTTGTGTTCAAGTCAAATTGTCTCTCCATTTGATAGCTGAATCTTATCCATGCCCCAAGCTACTGTGTTTAGGTCATTTGATCTACTTCCTGTATTAATACTAAATATTGCCAGTGAAGTATCCTTCAAATTAATCCAAGGAGTTCAGCATGTGATTAGTGGCTCTCAAATACAAAATGGTTGTGAATTTTGGCCCTAAATTAGCATTGAAATGGTAAGTGAAAGAGGGCCTGATAAGTGGTGTTGATGTGTCATGCAATTTTTCCTCTGCCATAGTTAAAATAATACAAGCAACCAAAATACAGATTTCTTATATTGGGTTTCAACTGCTAAAACAGTTCAGTTATGACTAGGCAGAGTTGACAAGATGAAATAAGCTGTTTAGCTGAAAGCAGTGCAGACAGATAATTGAGAAGATAGAGAAAGGAATAATTTGGAAAGGGATAGATTATAAGGAAGATGATTGAGAACTGGATTTGTAGTCTCAGGTAGTTTGAGGAGCTTAGAGATGTTTTTTCTGGATGACTGGATTTCAAATGAGTTTGATTTTCTAAAGAACAGAGTTGAAGGAAATTTTTCTTTTAGATATTGTTTCTTTAATTTGAGCTTTCTTGTGCTAGCTATGACTCACAACCTTCAGTCTTTTTTAGAGGTTGCTACGCCTGGAAAATTGGTACTATGAGTGAGTTTGTCTGCACAATGATAATGTTTAGAGGCACAGGGGTTGCAAGGACTGAATTTCACAGACTGATGTCTTGTGACACAATGAGCTGACACTAAGAAATATGTGGCTGATATTCAGTGAGAAGACAGCTCAGGATCAGAGATCATACTGACTAAATATACAACCAAAGGTATAACTATAGTAGAAGCATGCTGTATTAGATATTAGCATATCAACTATATCAATATATAAGCACATTGGTTTATCTTTCTCATTATATCTGTCTTTCTGTTTTCTGGGAAAAAACAAACAACTTACTAAGATTTGGTTTGTTTGCATCCTGGCTAGTATTTCTGGTATTATCAAAGACACTGGTTCTGGAGCTGAAATAAGGGTTTTAGCCTTGTTGCCTATTTCTGGAAGTGTGTGAATTGAAATTTGTGTGTTCTAGTTCTATTAATTTTTCAGTTCTAGTTCTATTTCTGGACTACACACCAATTGGCGCAGCTAAATTGGCCTTAGACCTCTTGCATATCTCAAACACAGGCTCTGGGTCATCCATGGTCCTAAACTTGGGATGATGTGTGCAGAACTTGCCTTCAGTATGTGGTGCCTCAGGATTGTGCCTTCCATGTTTGCAGAAGACCATAGATCTTTGAAATTGTTTCCTGACACTAGTCCCCAGGGAGCCCAAAAGCCGCCTGATGTTTCACCCCCCAGGGCCCCAAACCCCCAGACATTCCAACCCCCAGGGACCCCAAAATTCCCAGGGAACGGGATATTGTTTCTCTTTCTTCTTCCATCCATTTTATTCTCTTCTTGTTTGTTTTTATTTAGGCCACGTTTGGGAGCGCAATATGATGGGCGTAATATCACAATTTTTTATTATCATTATCTTTGACCGTTTGGCAACCGCCTCCACATAGCGTCATAATCAACCCTGTCTCAGCTGATTATTACGCCGGCAAGATATCTATTATTGCGGTGCTTAATAATTGGCATATTGCATGAACTTTGCATACAATATTACGCCCGTCATATTGCGCTCCCAAACGCGGCCTTATGTACATGTCTAATTTAAGGTTATTATCATTATTTGCTGTTAAAATATTCTTCCAATAAGCTTCTTGGTCTCATAATTCTTGCATGTATATCCTCCAGCTCCCCTCTTTATACCGTTACTAAGTGAGGCTCGCCGCGTTTGCACCTTTTCGCCGAGGAGAACCTCCTGGCGAGCGGAAGAAAATCGAAGCCTACCAAGTAGGTACATGCAAGGTGCACCCGCTGGCTGAACAGGAATCCTCACCCGGGAATCGAATAATTTGAAGCTTCTTTCTCGAGCGGATGGGATGGCAGGTGCTTGAACAGAATCACCCCCGGCGAGTGGTCTCCGGTCAGATTGCTCTGGGGTGGCACTTTTGAGATCATCAAATCTAGACAATCAACCTCCTTGCGTGGTTACGATCTCGCTGAGTGGATACATGATATGACTGTTCAATTCTGACTCAATGGAGATCATGTAGTCGTTGGGCATGATCTGAGGGCCTGCCACAAGATGGCTGTCAGTTTCCCTATGGATGATCTGGGTAGCTACTGAAGCCGAAGTTCTTCGACTTCGAGAGTTGAGGAACTGATATATAATCTCTGGAGTTTTGCCCCATCATGCCATCTTCTTCATCCCATCCATTCCGGTCTTTCACCTCCAACAAGAACTTCCAGTCATTCTCTCCTGTCCAGGTCTCCAAACACTCGCTACCAAGATTTCAGTCACCCACCAACAACTTTCCCTTTAGCCATGTTTTCTCGAACTTCCTCCTTGGTCCTTCTTCTCGTTGCCAGTAAGTCTTGTTTTTCTGATGCCAACTGGCTCCAAAGAGGCCAACTGATCTTGATTAAAAACCCTTAGGTTTTTCGTCCGACGCGCATGCCGTCCCGACAACAGCTCAACCGACTCTCATGGCGCGTCAAGCGTCCAGGTTTTCCGCAAGCTCATCAGCAAGCTCCTCCATCCAAGTTCAGAGATTCCAGTCCAGCTGGCAGTCGCTGTCTCAGACGTTCGCCCAAACTCAATCCGTTTTCCAGCAGCGAGCGGAGGTTAGCGTTGCGTACCAATCCGCCCAAAGGTTGTACCAGAGCTATCAATCTACAGTCTCCCAATACCAATCCTGCAGCCTTTGCAATGGCGGCATGGCTCAGAGTGGATTCCAAGTACGTCTGCATTTCTTCATCTTTGGGCGATCGTCATTTTTGACAAAGTTACATTTAGCTGACATCATCTCTATCCGCTATAATCATTTTCCTAGTCACAATTCGAGCAATCCATCACGACAATGTACAGGTCCTTCCAGTCTATCATCAGCATGGGTCAACAGACTTACGGTTCTCAATGGCAATCACAATTCAGCCGTGCGTTTGGTTTCTTCCTTTGCGAACGTTTGACACACATATTCACCATGAGAATAGACACTGACAAACCTCTAAACAACTGCTGCATTTACAGAGGTATTCCAAAACATGAGCTCGTTTGGAAGCTTCTGTCAGACGGTTGCGTCTGGTCTTCAGATTGACTTGGGTGGTATCTTGGGCGGACTCGGTCTCAACATCGATTTGTTTGCAAACATCGGCATCAATCTGGGTGGCATCCTTGGTGGATCCGGTGGGGGCTTGCTAGGCAATGTCCTTGGGAGTCGACCAAACGGTGGCTTACTTGGGGGCTTGCTTTGAAGCTAATAAAGTTGACAGCATCCTATCCTTCCGTCTTCGGTATCCACTCTTTCGTAAACTTCATAGAAAATCAATACTATTACTTTCAATCTCTTCCCCTTACAGTACTTGCATACTTTCACACAGAATAACTTCCAGTTCATTGTTACGTTCCTTTTGCATGCAAAAACAGAATGGCAGGAGCCCAAAAAGCCATAATGATTCGACCTCCTGCGTGATGCAACAGCTATTTCAATCTTTCACCTCAAATAGACGACACAAAGCATCCTAATCTTAATTCTTGGTCCAACTACTTGTGCAAACTCATCTAGTTTGCGATACTCCCTCAATACATTTTCATTATTGCTACAATTGTTTAAGTTGTGAAGATTGGCTTCCTTCTTATTGCTGCCTTCTTATTGCTGAAAGATTGTGTACCCTGGCTAGTCACGGTGTACAAGCAGTCAAAGACCCTACTAACAATGGGAGGTGTAAAAGATGTTTGTTGTCAGCTGGCTTTTATAGCAGAGCCAACTTGGCCACAAAAATATAAATAACTAATCAATATAAAGAGACATTAGTACGAATATAAAAAGAGGCATTATTACTAAATAATAATGACAAAATAATAAAAAACTATTACAAAACTGATAATATAAATACAGAGAAATTATTACAATTTACAAAACCAATAAATAAAAAAAGCAAGAATATGATTGTCAATTCTGAATCTAATATCAAATTAACCTAGGGTGCCTCACTCTTAAGTACCCTTAAATTCTACTCATTCAATAAGCAATTTTTTATTAACAATTTACCATAAATAACACCCAAAGGACACCACAACTTAAGAAAAACAGCCTTCTTCTAGGTTTTGGAACACGTGAAACACTTATAAAAAAGGATCTGAGTGTCTCATAATGAATGAAAAACTCAAGAATGTTCTAGAAAGTACCAAATCTCTGTGTATCATAATATATGAAACAGAATGGCCAATTATCCAAAAGAATTTGGATGAAACATGTAAAAATTTGAGGAAACACAGAAGCAATTCAAATTACGCTGAATTGTGGTTATTCACCCAAAATTCAGTCAAATACAGCTAGAATACAACAACAAACTGGCCAAATAATTGTATAAACCACAATTTGGCCATTAACTGAAAAATCAGGTGCTCCCTGGTACCAACAGGTATTTAAGGAGCCCCATTTCCCCCCAAGAAAGGAATCCCCAGATTATTACAGATTACTTTACTTAGTTTACCCGCTTTCAACAAAGCATTGCCACCAGCCTTTTGCCTTGTAAGCACCTTAAGTAGTTAATCTATAATCCCCTTGAAAAATCACCTCAAAAGCTCCCCAAACAGTTGAACCAATTAATAACAATTGTAACCATTTCCCTTTCTGTGGCACTTTTTCCCTTCCTTTCCGCACACCTGGGATCTAAACAACCCCTGATTTATGAGGCCCCAGTTTATATAAGGTTATTTAAATCCTCTGCTTTTTGAAAGATACCAACTGTGGGCCCGCTACACTAACATTATGTGTAGTGTAGCGTGATGTTAGCTTTTTTAGCTACACTAACACAAAGTTACTGTTGGCTGAAGATTTTTTCAGCTAACTCTAAAAAAAATTCATTGAAAGAAGAGATAGCAGTTAGTGTAGCGTTAGCGCCATAAAAAAATTGACACTACAGAAAACTCATGTTAGCTGATTTTTAGCAGTTTTAGCTGGAACAAACACTATGCTAACTGCTAGTGAAGCACTCTTTTCAGCTAAGCTACCTGTTAGCCTAGCACTCTTTTCAGCTAATCTAACTTTTATCCTAGCACTCTTTTCAGCTATGCTAACTGTTATTGTAGCACCCTTGTCAGCTGCACTAACTGTTAGTGTAGCCCCCTTTTGTGCTAGACTAACTGTTTGGTAAGTGCTATATTTGCAGGAGTATAGAAATCATTTCTTGTATTGAGGCTTTGATACTTTCAAATTAGTCACCAGGAAAAAAAAGTTGTAACCTCCATGGAGGTGACTTCTCTATATCCCCCACTTATCCCACCTCTATCTACTATGTATCCTTGGTGTGCACCAATGTTATTACCATGCCTATCTATTATGTATCACCAATGTATAATGATACATCAGAGGAGTTTTCAAAAAAAATTCAAAAGATCCAATTGTTTTTACAGAAATTTCTGAGGCAAGAAATTCTTTTTATTACAACCAATGTTTAATCAATGACCAGACAGCTCATAATAAAACCAAACAAATTATAATTTGTGAAATGGAGACTATAGTTTGATCTTGGATGAAAATTATATCCAACCATGGTTTATCTATTACTAAAGTTCTTGGAAAACATGACCATAGAACTCCGAAATAAGCCAGTTATATTTGAAAAGTGCATACATCACCCCAGGAGATCCACCACCCCCACTGCCAACACCTTGGAAGCTGAATTTCTGATATGCACAAGCTTCAAAATCAAAAAAAAAAAAAACATCAAGTAGCTTGATCAAGTGAAATTCAAGGTTTCAAAAATATTCTTTACAACATGGCTAACATGAAATCCTTGTGGTTTTCAACTCTGGTACAATTTTTGCACAGTCATTCAACCACAACTGATATTTTATTTTGTATAAATTTGATATTTTGGGATTAAACATGGAAATAAAACCAATCTTGATAATCAACTTGAAGTAAACAACATGATTCATTATAAGCCATTTATTGCAAAATTTAAGTTGAAAAATTCAACTTTTCCCGTTGAAAAGGAACAAAATTCGTATTACATATTCCTTGTCTATGTTGAAACCTTGCATTGTTAAGAATGATTCTTTTGTACCCATCAGCTATTCAATTTGAAGCCAATATGGCATTGGTGTCCCCAATTTTTTTACTGCCTCCATGTTCACAAGTTTCAGAAAAACAGTGATATCATATTCTTTTTCCTTCATCAGATTATTTGTAATTATGGTAAGTGCAAGTTGAACTAAGAACACAAGCGTAAAAATCTCCTATCAAAAAGCATCTATGGAACGTGGGCCTTGAATTCTGCAAAAAATCAACAAAAGATTATTCCATTAATTTTGGTGCCACATTGCACATTCATAAATATGGTATATAGATTTTTCTAAAATCAAATTGAATGCCCTAGTTGGAATCAGGAAACACTTTCCAGGTGTAGGATCATTTTTTCCCCCACATATGTTAATATCCATTTGAGAATCACCATTTCAACCTCCTATTAATTTGATATAGACTATATCTCTCATTTCTGTCTCAATAAATTTCAACCTAACACATAATTTAATTTAGACACAACAAGATTTCAGGTGGGGATCAATTTCTTTCTTGATTCTCTCTTCAAATATGCTTAAATTTATCCCTGTCAAGTCCCAAAAAGAATTTTAAGAGAAAAGATGTTATTGATCCTAATGAAATTTGGCCATTCAATTACATGAGAATTTTTAAATATCCACAAAAACAGCTTAAGTCATTTACTTGGAAGCTTCCCAAATGGAAAAGCCCTCTTGGGTATCAAATCTCCTGTATAATTTTGTGGTGTTGTTGAAATATGTACACCATCCTGTTTTGGTGTTACTGCTCTGAATCCTAGATTATCCTTTGATGATACTTTAGATAATTTTCAAAAACCATGTCAAGTCCTCCGGTAAGTTATGCAAAATTACTGAGAAAGAGCAAGAAATTGAAAATCATGATGATATATTTCTTACCATATCTCTTACCAATTAATTCTGGAAGCCTTCTGATCTCACCTCCTATCATCACACTCTTTTTTTCCAACTAAGACCCAAGATTACTTATTATCACAGAATGGTTGACACTGGTCTTGTATTTATAGATTACCTTTTCAGCTTCCATCTGTCATTTTATAATATCAAATTTGGTTAGAAATGATTCACATGATTTGAAAAATCTCATTCTTTTTCCATGGATAATCAATAAATTTTGGATTCAGACAAAATTTTTTGCCATATCCTATGATCTTATGTCAAACCCCAATCTTAATTACCCAATTACTCATAAGCCTGCCAGGATTTTCTGTTGTAGATTAAGCCCGCCGGGCTTAAACAGAACCCTTGATTTTCCTTGTTTTCCTGCACATACAATATTTTTTTAGTTCAAGCAACCTTAAGCCCGCCGGGCTTAATATCAATGAATTTTGGATTAAAACCAAACAATTTTGATGTATTTTATTATTTTATGCGGGACCCAATCATACTTACCTAGTGACACACAAACCCACCAGGAATATCTTTTTTAGATTAAGCCCGCCGGGCTTAAAAACACCCCTGTGCTTCCTTGTTTCCCTACACTCAAAGTCTTTTAGTCCAAGCATTCTTAAGCCTGCCGGGCTTAATCTCAATCAATCTGGATTCAAAAAAAAAATTGTCCAGATTCTATGATTTTATGTGTTTCCCAAAACTTACTTAATTGGTGAGACATAAAACTGCCACAATTTTCTGATATAGATTAAGCCCGCCGGGCTTAAATCCTAACTGAGCTTGTCATTTTTGGCCTGACCCTCGATTTTTTTTGGTCCACCCATCCTTAAGCCCGCCGGGCTTAATCACTAAGATGAAGCCCCAGCTCATAATTATACTTTTATGCTACAGTACGAGTGGAAATTTCAGATCTTCCAGGAATTTTTGAAGAGATATTTATCAAGGGAAAATAAAGAGGATGTGGACAGGAATTCTGGATACTAAGACCCGAGTCAGGAGAAAACAAAGAAATACAGTCCGCTAGGTTGCATTGCAGAAAATTACTCATCCAACAAGAAGTATTGACCTTGAGGAAATGCACTTAGATGAACAGATATTTTGATTTCTATATAAACATTAGGTTTGAAATTTACAAAAACTTTGGGGTCAGATTGTAGGACAGAAGATGGTGGATTACATGCAAATTCAATCTTTATGGGGAGAATTGAGTGACAGGAAGTGAAAGGCGTGATAGATAGATACGGAAACAGAGAAAACAATGAGATATGTGAATGATGAAATTCCAACACTTAGTGAAAATTAAACTCAACTGCAAATTTTGTCATCTGGTTTTTACCTGAATGAAAGGATCTTGAATAACCACATGCAAGCTGCACGCTTCTTGCATAAAGAACCACCCACAAAAACATTTATTTTTGGTTTGATGAACCTTCAATGATTTTGTGTATAAGGCAGCTCAAATATTGCATTAAAATAACTGATTGGACATTTTCAAGGAGAGTGCTTCTCTTTGCACGTGTTATTTTCACTAGCCTTGGGGGGGAGTAGGTTAGATCAAACCCAAGACACTTATTTGGTAGAGACCACATGAGAAAATGATGAATTCAACCCTGCAGTATGATATATTTCAAAAATGGATACATATGAGTGGATTCAGATAGCCAGACATCAGGCATAAAACATATGTATCCCTCTGCTATCCCTTTAATCAAGTGATTGATATATGTTGGATACAAAGTGGAGACAGCATGGTGAAATACAAAGACCTTGTTTTCCCTGAAGCAAATCCCTCTCAGGCTTCATAAATTATGATCAACTCTGACAAGAAGTTTTTAAATAAATTTTGAAGGGTTATGTGGGTAATACATTACAACTTTGGTTCACAGAAAACTGCCTGAAAAACCTATCCATTTAATTCACTCAGCTTAGATGATAAATTACAAGATATAACTTCCAGGGTATTCCACTTGAGTTTTAATTTCCCCCAGCACCAACTCTACTATAGTAGAAATAAAGATTCTGACCTCTTTTGAATTTTGAAGAACCACTAAAAAAAAGAGGCACACTCTGAGTGATTTCATGTATGATCCAGTATTTTTGAGCTCTTAATATATTCCAAGGAATGATGATATCATATGATATTTACAGAAGATTTCACTGTTTGTGGGTTTCAGTTGGTAACTGAAACTCAACATCAAGAATTTAACCTTACAGGTGAAATCCCCAGAAAATTCAATCACAGAGGAATTAAAAATCCCTCAAATCAATTATACATCTGATTAACAGATAAATTGTGCTGGATGAAACATTTTGATTGAGTATATGCTCAGTTGCTTTGATTTTCATATGAAAAATTTAGAGCTGATCAATTGGATCATAAACCTCTCATTTGATCCATTTGAAACCATGATTGCTGTGAAATTCAAGCACACTAGCTCTTTGGGCCAAGAAATTTAGCTCATGTATTTCATTTCCTCAATCAAAAGTCATCTGCTCTACAGTACTCTTTGGAGTTTACTGTTCAGAAGCAATTTCCAGTTTCAGCCTTCTCTATCAACAGATACACAAACTTCAAATCTTGGATAATAAAACCACCCCATAAGTGCCTTGCTTAAATACTCCCATCATCCTCCAGACAAACCACCAATTGTCAAACTTGAATTACATTTTATTTAGGATACTAAATTGGATACCATATCCCATATATACCAAGCAAGACATTGGTTTCAATTTCTTAAGGAAGCTGTTTTATCATTTGAAGTCATGGTTGATATTACGATCCAGCTAAGCTTGGAGGCCATGATTTTACATAGAGGATGTTTTTTGTCCATTGTAACTATTTCCACCAAATTGATGAATCATGGAATTTAATCTCTCAATTTTGCATGGAACAGAGAAAACGCTATTAAGCAGTCCCTGATTCCTTAGTAATTTGGAATACCCATAGAATGCATTTGGATAGAGGTACTTCAGTCATATTTTGGAAAATTTGTGACATTTTACTGAAATTTCCAGCTTCAAATTCCATCAGAATCCATGATTAGAAAACCAAACACAGTTTCAGGTCGAAATTAACCAATTTTAACCATTGAAGAACTAAATAGGGGGTATCAAATATGACCAAATCCACAATTAAAACCAGTCAATTAGGTTTGTCCACAAAATTTCACTTTTGAGAATTCTGATCCATTTTATATAGATATCCATGGTTTTTAAAAATGGTGGATTTTCAAAACCAGTTGATTAGATAATGGTGGATTTGGTCATATTTGATACCCCCTAATATGCAGGTCCTGTGGATGATTAGTTGAAGTCCACTCAAATTTAAGCTCTTTTTTCATGGAATTTTCAAGACAAATATAGAATTACGCCTATTAGCTATGATCAATTCACAATAACCATATATTTAATTTATTATCCAGGATTTGGAGTTTGTTGGAATAACTGTTACTAAAATCAAGCTGCATCAGTTTTGACCTGACAGTTGTGAATTGCTTCATTTTATCTTCATTCTTCCCCTCACCATCTTTCACTACAAAGATTTTTCATTTTTCCTCAGGGTATATTGATCAAAAAATCAGGTATATTAGGAGGTATCAAATATGAACAAATCCACAATTAAAACCAGTGAATTAGGTTTTTCCACAAAATTTCACTTTTGAGAATTCTGAACCATTTTATATTGATATCCATGGTTTTTAAAAATGGTGGATTTTCAAAACCAGGTGATTACATAATGGTGGATTTGGTCATATTTGATACCCCCTATTGATCAACTTTTCAATTTTTCCCCTTTATTTTATTTATTTTTATTTTTTTTTCCTCATGCGGCAGCGCTACCATCCTTATCAGGAACTCCGTGTGTAATCAATTTTGTCATTTGTTATCAACTCATTTCCCATTTCTCTGATTCACAGTTTTTGTTGAATTATATTTCTTGGAGTCAAGCATTGGTTAGATTTGATAAATTTTGATAGGTTAAATTAGATACAATTACAATCAAGTATGTACAGGAGTTTTTACAAAGAAATTATTTATGTACAAGGAAAAATGTGATTATCCATGAGAACTAATTTCCAGGGACCATCTCCGAGTTTTTACACATAAATTATTCATGTACAAGGAAAAATGTGATTATAAATGAGAACTAATTTCTGGGGACCATCTCCTCAAGTTCCTTAACCAGGGCTCTAATATCAGGTTTTGAGCGCAACTTCAAAGCAGATCTTTGATGCTCAGTGAGGGAGTCAAGCCATTTACAATCAAAGCATGCCTTTGGAAAATTGGATGGTGGTTTGAGCTTGCTTTCAATTGGCAAAGAAACATTCCAACGCTCCCGGGCCGCAGCACCAGAAGAGCCTTTCGGGGTTGCTGCTATCATAGCAGCCTTCAAATCATCAATTTTACGCATCATGCGAGAAATTTTGTGATGTTGCCATGGGATTGATCAAACGGTGCATTTTTTGGGATTTCTTTTTGAATAAGCAATTTGGATCATTTGAGATACTTCATCATTGGTATCATTGTCACTGCATGCGCCTTCAACAATCGGAACAAGGCCCAAAAGCTTTTGATACTTGCTTAAGGTCGCAATTTGGGCGTGTTGTAGCTGCAAGAAAAGTTTGGTTTTGTTAGTCCGGGAATATATTTAAGCGGTCAATTCAATTGTAATTGTTGCTTACATTAACCAATCTAGAAGTGCACCAAGCAGTCTTGTCTTGTGCTTCTTGTTGACTGTCGGACCACTTAT
Organism: Puccinia hordei; assembly: GCA_007896445.1. Taxonomy (NCBI): domain Eukaryota; kingdom Fungi; phylum Basidiomycota; class Pucciniomycetes; order Pucciniales; family Pucciniaceae; genus Puccinia; species Puccinia hordei. The sequence continues at coordinate 193,812 of RDRW01000058.1, read as the reverse complement.
TCTCTTGTTGATACCTGATGAAATTTGTTTAGTAAGGAGACGTGAATCAACATGATAGGTAAACAAAGCATCAGGAAAAAACTGACTGTCTTCTGAGTTGCTGGGTAACATGGAGATGAATGGCATTTTGGATGCTTTCCTCTTTCAGACCTTTGGGAAAAATTCCAGTGTACTCTTTGCATTTGACCAGCTCAACAAATGTCTTCACGGCCAGATCAAGCAGATGCTCATTATCAGGACTGTTGATTGGTTGGTTGAAATTTGGGCGGAAGGAATGAACTCCGGCGGCAGTCATCATCCTGCGCATGATGGCCAATGTTTCGGGGGTAGCAGATGGATGACCAGGACCATGAGGATACGGGTAGTCTGGATCACTCAAGAGATCCTCCACCTGATCATCAATATCCATGCGCAATTCCTCTTCATCATGATGAGGTAGAGTTTTGCTTTTTGACCCTATCAGGGTGGCGACATGTTGTTGTATCAAGCGCTGAAGATCAAAGTTGAGTTAGCAAGACGTAACATGTGGGGGACATATGGAGACATACAGTGAATTCTCCTCCTTGTGGTTTTTAATGATCACTAGTCAAATTTCATGAAGTTTATTGGGGATTTACTTACCATCTGAAAAATTATTAATTAAATATATGGAAATACTTCAACTTTGGAGCAGTCATGTGAAAACAAGATACCTCATTGATACATTCTGTTGAAGTGGGGGATACAGTCAAGATACAGTGTTGATATGTTGAGGATGGGTAAGAGATAAGCAAAGGCACCTCCATAGAGGTGCCAACTTTTTTTTCCTGGTGAGTATTTTTATGCCTCTGATAATTCAAATGAGGTCCCCAGAATGGTGTTGTCCCAAGATCCATCATGTAACATCAAAGGCATTTCAATAAAAATAAATCAGACATCAAAATAAGGAATAATCTTTTATTTTTTGTAATTTCTATCTTTAATATTTATGTATTCATTTTTTCAAAAAAATTGTTTGTTTCTTTTCCATCTTTTCTCTTTCCAATGTTTGGATATGCATTCATTTATTTTCTTTGGGAATTGGAATTTCTGTCTAATCAATTTCAACTTGAGCAATACATCTTTCTCATATGGAAATTGGTGAAACAGTAATCAGAATTCCCATCAGAGAACAGAGAACAAGAAGACATGCTTATTTAAATCAAAGGAAGTGAGTAAAGCAGGAAAAGAAATTCTTCAACAGGATTCATGAAAATAATAATTTAAAAGAATCAAAGCCTCAATACAAGACATGATTGCTATACTCCTACAAGTATAGTGCTAAACTAACAGTTAGTGTAGCACAAAAAGGTGCTACACTAAAAGTTAGAGTAGCACAAAAAGGGGCTATGCTAACAGTTTGAGTAGCTGACAAGAGCGCTGTGAGAACTCCTTTTGGGACGGGTGGCAGTTCTGCAAGGGGGAAATACCAGTAATAATATTTCAAATATGTAAGAAGATATTACAACTGCTACGGGTGGTTTGAAAGACCTGCCCCTCTATGATACTACACAAGAGCTATCACAACAAATTTATTTATTTTATTTTTTGTGGCAAACTAATGATAGAGAAAACTTATGTGTAGCAGTCTCTATCAGACCTAGATCAAACTTGAATTCAGTGGAAATGGGTTTGGTGGAATTTGTATGGGCAATAGAGCCGGGGTGGTTTACAACAGGATTGAGTCAGATGATGGAAATAACTCTTAAGTATATATCTTTTATGTGTTTTTATATATATTTATAATTGAGGTGTAGATAAACTAGTAAAAATAATTCTTGACGGAACTGATGTTATATGTGAACTATTCAAAGTGTATTTGCCCTCTTACTTAACCTTCAGTTAAGAGCACAATGGGTAAAGTCAATTTTGCTTGTTAAGAGCACAAATAGTGATGTTAGCTACTGGACTACTTATATATCCTCTGAGGTATGAAAGATTTTGATGGGTCACTTGATTGAGATCACACTGTGGGATTTACTTGGATTTGTGATGGAAACTCTGAGTGAGATGTGTGTTCTGCTTAGGATTCCTCCTCTGGCATGCTGAAACTGAGGAGAGAAAACCTCCTCCTTTTATAGTAAAACATGAGGGATTTCTGCTGGTGTGACTGCCATTGAGGTGCTCATATGATGGTGGTGGTAAGGGTATCCATGTGGTGGCTGTGGTATCCATGTGGTGGTGGTATCCATGTGGTGGTGGTATCCATTAAATATACTACAACTATGCACTTTGAATCTAATTCTATACTATGTACTATCAATATATATTCCTAAAGTCTGAAATAACAGTTTAATCCAGATATCTTTTAAACAAGGGGAGCTAGCCTAGTGGTTCCAGTGAGTGACTAGGGGTTAAATGACCTGTAGAACCTAATTATGCAGTAATACATCTAGAAATATGTCTCCTTCTCAATAGTAAACTGTGACTCTATGTGATTTGATACTTGGAACACATTTGGCACACCACAGCGCAACACTAACAGTTAGCTTAGCATTTGTTCCAGCCAACACTGCTGCAAATCAGCTAACATGAGTTTTCTGTAGTGTTAATTTTTTTGTGGCGCTAACACTATTCTAACCACTATTTTTTTGTCAATGATTTTTTTTTTAGTTTTAGCTTTGCAAATATCCAGCTAACAGTAACATTTTGGTAGTGTAGCTAAAAAATCTAACATTAAGCTACGCTAAAGCTAATGTTAGCGTAGCAGTCCCACTGTTGCTCAAACCCTGATTCTCCTCATCTCTCACTTTCTCAACCCTGATCTCCCCAAACCCCACTTTCCTCAACTTCCTCTCTGTAGACCCAACCATAAAAGTGTTTTTCTAAAGAACATATTTCCAGTTAATTATGATCCAGGCAAGTTGGTTGTCTGTGACGGCCATTTGCCTTGTGGATTCAGGGCTTCTAAAAAGACATTTGGTTCTTATAACTAAGCTTGTGTATGCAATGGTGGGCCACTACACTAACCACTACGTAGCGCACCCTTTTAATGTAGCATTAGTGCAATTTTGCACATCTGCGCTAACGCTACGCTAAATGTTACCCAAGCTGTGGTTAGCTGTTAGCATAGGTTTAGCGCAGATGCGCACAATTTCACTAAAGATACACATGCAGGGCGCAAAAAAGCACACGCTACGCTGCGCTACAGCGCTTTTGGTGTAAAAAATTCATTTTATCTGCTAAAAGTGCTGTAGTGGCGCGCTAAGGCTACAAGAAAAATGGTTCTCTGTTAGCCCGGTGTAGCGGCGCTAACACCACACTAAAGCTAAGCAATTTTGGCACACCCTTTTTGCCGCTACGCTAACGTGTAGCACCAAAATAGCATAGCGGCCCACGATTGGTGTATGTGCCAGTGGCCTTCTTTGACAGAAACTTGTGTGGTGAGTGTTGAAACTCTGATATTTTTCCTCTTACTCCTCCCAAAAAGGAACCTGTCCTTGGATTTAGTCTACATTGAGTTAGATTCACAATAGTCATTATTGTCTGTCTCATGTCATGGTCTTGTATTACTGATAACAACATTGTAGTCAAAAGAACTATTTGAACCCTTTTATTATTATTAGAGACTAAAACTAGACATTTATAACAAAAGCAATTAGAAATATAAGATTTGATAAATCATTCAAGAATACAATGAAATATGAAAGATAAATCATTTCATACCACATATTGTTAGAATTAACAAAGCATTTTTCAGACATTTAGCAGAAAATGATTGACTTGGGCAGGATTTGAACCAGCGACCTTAGCAGAAGCTAAGACACTATACTAGAAGTGCTGCCTTTACCAACTAGGCTACCAAGTCCATACCTAATGTGTTGCTGAGAGAGTACTGTGGATTACAGCATTTCAACACTTATGGTAGTCTTTAAAGAGTTGTATGGACCAATTGAGATAAGATAAATGACAAATAATATTTCTAATAAAGGAGTAAAATATAAAAAACAGGTAAGCATAAATTAGAGTTCAGTTACAACATCAAGAAGAGAAAAATATAAATGAGAAGAGATGTTTTTAAGACAGTATACCAACAATATGATTGGATATTGTAGATAGATTATTTGATTAAATGTGTTGCAATTAAATTTCTTAACATTTGGAGCCACTGACTTTGATTGTGTTAAGAGAAAATAGTTTGTAAGTTTCTAGTTGAAGAATCCAGTTTGATGATGATATTTACTTTAAACTTGAAATCAACAAGAGTGAATTTAGCTTGAGGATGTAATTGAGAGAAGATGATGAAGTAAGAAAGAAAGAGAAGAGGGAAAGAGAAAAGGGATTTTTTCAGGAAGAGGGAAAGAGAAGATGTCAATTAAGACAATGAAGTCAAGATTTATAATGTGAAGTTAGGAATTAGAGGGTTGAAAAAGTCATCAAAGCACAGTGTAAACCTTGTAAGCATGGGGATCCCTGGCAGGCACTTTCAGTGGTGATATGGGTAAATTCAAATTTCAACAAGAACCCTTTTTAGTGTTAAATCTTGTAAATATTCCTTACTTTGAATATTCTCTTGATGTGGAACATTCTTTCCACTAGAAGTCTAGTAGCAGGCATTTAGAACCTGTTTATTTGTTACTTAAGTGTTTTTACACTATAGTAAATATTTTATAAATCTTATAATATTTTAATTACACTTTAAAAGTGGGGCATTGATAAACGCACGCCAAAGGCGCACACCATTTCTTTTTGGCGTGTAGGGTCTACACGCCAAAAAAAAGGGCGTGTGGGAGCGCACACCAATTTTTGGCGTGCGGTTCTCACATGCCCTTTTTTTTGGCGTGTAGGCCCCGCACGCCAATTGTTTGGCATGTGGGACTTGCTCACATCATCAAGCCAGTGGACCAGTTCGATGACGTGAGCACGTCCCCACACGCCAATTGTTGGCGTGTGGGAACGCTCGTTGGCCAGCCAGGAGGAAGTCCTCCCGGCTGGCAAGGCTATACAACCTCGTCGGCCAGGAGGACTTCCTCCTGGCTGACAAGGTTGTATAACCTTGTCAGCCGGGAGGAAGTCCTCCTGGCTGACAAGGTTGTATAGCCTCGCCGGCCGGGAGGACTTCCTCCTGGCTGGCCGACAAGCGTTCCCACACGCCAAAAATTGGCGTGTGGGGACGTGCTCACGTCATCAAACCGGTCCACCGGTTTGATGACGTGAGCAAGTCCCACAGGCCAAGCAATTGGTGTGTGGGGCCTACACGCCAAAAAAAAGGGTGTGTGAGACCCGCACCCCAAAAATTGGTGTGCGCTCCCACACACCCTTTTTTTTTGGCGTGTAGGCCCCGCACGCCAAAAAAAATTGGCGTGCGCCTTTGGCGTGCGTTTATCAATGCCCCACTTTTAAAGTGTAATTAAAATATTATAAGATTTATAAAATGTTTACTATAGTGTAAAAACACTTAAGTAACAAATAAACAGGTTTTAAATGCCTGCTACCAGACTTCTAGTGGAAAGAATGTTCCACAGAAGGGTTAACCAGAATATGACACGGTTCTTCCAATAGAATTAATTAATATTAATTTATTGGGGGGAGTTTGTTGAGGAATTTTAACTAATAAGATAGTTATAAGGGAGAAAAGACCAGTCCTCCTGACTTAAAGGAGAAGGTGAGCGCCTTTGTAGCTTATAATAAGTTATTTAATGTATGGTTAAAACTGATGGGGGAGGTTATCTTCAATTTAGTGAAGAAAACCTTCTCTTAAATAATAAAATATTTATTCTTTCACATGCTTATTAGAAGCAGTGATTGGAGTGAGATCACCAGGGGGAAGTGATCACCCTGTTCGTGATCAGATGTGAAATATGTAAGATTTAGAATAACTAAGAGATTGATTTCAGTTAATTGTTAAATATCTTAAATAACAAGAGTGGATAATTCTACCTAAGAGCAACAAGCGATTTGAATTTTCTGTTATTCAAGAAAGAGATAATAATGAGATAATAGGGAGAAGAAATGGTAGTGGGAGAGATTTATGTGGAATAATATTGCGTGTTCCTAATGACATGATTGCATCGTTGATAGAAGGATAAATAAGAGTTTCATCGTTCTCGTTAGTAACGAGCTTATGAGCTGTCTCTGGTTAGAACCGTCTAGTTAGATTGGCTTTCCTATTTTGTTACTCACAGTCACTGTTGGTGTGGTGGTTGACTATTTAGTCCTTTTTCAGGTCGTTTGCGATCCTTTTCTTTTTTCTACATGATAATCACATTTGTGTTTTATTAGCTTTTGCTTAACTCTTGGCTTGCTTAGGAGTAACAGACACTTACCGATTTCGGGTTTGTCTGAGATCCTGCCTAGGAGTTCTGGAGCAAGACATTGTTTCTTGACTTTCAGTCTGCCTGGTTCTGGAGCGTTTGAATTTTTATTCATCAGCCTACACGTCTGTTGACAGACTGCAGGATGGTTCTGCTTACCAATCCTTGCAGCTAGGGTTCTAGTTAGACCCCTCTCATCTGCATTCTCACAAAATATGGTTTCATTTCTATTTGAAATGACCCCACAAATATTTTGCACTAACTACATTTAGTGGTAAATATTTATTTCGACAGCAATAATTCTTTATTTCACTAAGAAATACTTGTGAATAAATTATCTAGGGACCAGAGCTTGAAAAAGTGCTTGCCCTGAAGGATCATTCATTTAAAATCACATGTACTATGTATATAATACATAATACATAAATTATTTACTTAAATATATATGTAATCTTATAGTATATATTACTATGGGTTATGCTGGGATTTTCCAGGATTTTCATGGCGGCAGGGCGTGCAAACCGCACGCCCTGGTTTGAACAGGGTGTGCGGCTGCACGCCCATCCTTGGGGGTGTCACACACCTTTAGATGGGAATGTGAACTGCACGCCCATCTACAGGCTTGCCCACGCCCAAAACAGGTCAAAAAAAGGGTGTGCGGGCTGCACACCCTTTTTTTGATGGGCGTGCGGCCAGGGGCGTGTATTTATCAAACCCCCTTTCTCTGAACAATATCATTATACTTGGCTCAACTACAGGTTCAACTTCTCCACTGTTTGAGGATATTTTTAGTCTCAATACATAAACTTTTTCTCAATTTTTCTATTTTTTTTGCTTTGATCTCTGATATGAATGGCCAAGCCAAAATCTACCCTCTGAATTTGGAAATTTTGGAAAAAAAACAGAAACCAATGTCACATGATTTTTGGGAGTACAAAAATCTGAAAAATACATTGGGTCCAAGATTTCTTGGAAATATAATTTAACAAAATTTTGAGTAAATCTTTTTCAAGCTTATTCAGTTCTTCCTTCTGAGTTGATAGGCAGGCTCTTTTCTTCAAAGCATAAGCCTGAATAGGAGGGACTTGGTAGTAACTGGTTGATTTTGGGGTGGAAGCTGAGGACCACCAACCAACTTAACCTATTTGGCTGGAGTAAAACTGCAAGAACGCACTACCATTGCATCATGTGGGTCAAATGGTCTGCCCTGATGATAAATGCCAGTCCTGCATCTTGCATTTAAAACTGAGTCCACATAGGGCGCTTTCTTTTAGCTCAAACTGTCTTCAAGCTACACAGCTTCTAAAACCACGTACCTACGTTTTTTTGGATTTCCGGAAGGATAAAGCAGATTTGCTGGTAAATTTGGTGTACAGGAGTCAAAACAGACTCTGACTCAATATTTGGAAAAGTGATCATCATGTTTTTTGAAAGGATATCAAGAAGATTGATGGGGGGGGGGGGGGGGGATTGATGATGATGGATGAATGAATGCCTGCACAAGAAGCTACGCTCCCAGGCCATGCTGCCCACGACCCAATCTGGTGGATGAATGATGAGTAAACATGAATTCAGTCAAAACTGGGTGTTGGAAGCGCAAGGCGTCTCAGATTCCACGCCGGAATTGGCCGCTTGGGGGAAAGCCTCTTTGGTAAGCTTGTATGTTGTCTTGTTTTATGTTTCCTTTGACACAGGAACACAGAAAGAGCCTGTTGGATCTCGCGGGCTCAGGCGGCAATTTCAGTGATATTTACCCAGCCCAGCCCGTCTTCCAAGCTCGCTCCCTCGGGCCGGCCCGAACGAGATGGTGTAAAGTGGAAATGCGACAATCTACATCACAAGCAGAAGAACAGAACAGGACGATTCATCCTTCGAGACAATGACGTCAAAGGCCATTATTAGACAAGATTCCAGAAAAATTGACAAAGGTGTAGTACAGCTATAGCCGACTGCTTTTATGCAATCAATAAGTACATCCAATGCTTTTTTATTCAAACAAATAGTAGAAGTCCCTCGTTTACTTTTAGCAAAACTATGTCTATGTTGCCCCAACGATATTTACTTATCAGATGGTATCAGCTTCCATTGCCTGCGTGGATTCTGTTTTTTCTACTTGTGGCATCTGTGAGCCAGTTATGTACAGTAATTTCTCGAAGAGACAATTGAATTGGAATCATGAGTGAAGCGCTGCGAGAGCACGAAGGTGCTGGTAAATTCTGACGGAAACCAAACAGAGAGTTGATCTCTAACAAGCTTGATCTCATTGGTTTTTTTTAATTTACAGGTTCATCGTAGCTGCCCACGATCTAATTTTTGCGAGAGGCTTTAAGCCTCTCAGATTCTTGTCTGGTTGGCAGGATGAAATCGTACTTCAATAACCACCACTTGGTGGGATGCGAGGCGTCAGGAGAGTTTTCTGTAACATCGACTATCAGTGAGTTTTTCACACCAAACACGGCATCAGAGCTGATAAACGGGTCTCCCTTGATGTACAGGGAGGTGGTGAGCGATTCGTAGCCCTGCCACAAACACAAAACCAACAGGGTTTTTGAAATTCGCCGCGAAACGAACAGAGATTTATCAACCACGCTCAAATCTTATCGAGTAGGGGGTGCTTACCTCGGCTTTGATCATGAAATGAATATGAGCCGGGCGAAAGCAATGCCTATGGAGAACTTTCAACAGCCCAGCAACGGGACCATCTGTCGGGACTGGGTAAGACACCTATGGGTATCGAACGAGGCATAAATATGCACCGCGGGTGAAGAATCGGTCACCGAAAACCACTTTGATTGAATAAATTCCTTACGGGTACAATCGCCTCAAACTGGTATTTACCAGATTCATCTGTCGTTATGATGCCACGGTTATCAGGGCCCTTGCGGTCAGCGTTTTGCACGTCATAGAATCCGTTCTCGTCGGTTTCCTGAATTCATCCCTCTTAAATCAGAAGCCGCTTTGTTGATGTCAATGAGTTGAACATGCTCGCACCCAAACGTCAAGTTGAGCGCCTAAAATTACAAGATGGGATAAGAGGTGCTTCATCGTTAGAATTATGAAGATATACCAGGCTTCTAATTGTAAGACCTGACCTGCAATCCCCTCGCCATTCTGGTTCTTGACTATGCCCTCAACGACCATCTTTTTCCCGCCGGATGAGGAGACTATGCTTCCACCCTGCTCGGTTGGTGGGGCGTCTTCAGTATGGAACGGTCCCAAGACAGTTGATTCGGTGCATCCTGGGGGCTTAGAATTCGATAAACCATCAACGAGGGTGGATAAGCCAAGAATATCTGAAAGGAGGATGAACTCTAGACGTGCCCTCCTCAAAAACCTCATCAATTTTCAGGAAATCCAGAAAGAAAAGAAAACGATCGAAAAAGCTGAGATTAGAAGCAGCACTTACCTTGTCGGACATCTGAACACTTTTGACCAGTTTCAGTCAAGAAACGGATTCCTGCTATCTGTGAGAGGGAAAATAATTCAGAATGTTGTAATACGGACTAGAGCTGGATTGCTGATGTACTAATTTTAAGCTTACCCACTCGTCTGTATTTAAGTTGACTTCTTTTGCAAATTCATGGAGGTGCTGGATCAATCTCTCCATGATAAATTTCATCCTTGGATTGGGACATTGGTTGTTTATCTGCGTGTGCGGGAAAACTTTGCATTAGAATGTTTAACACGACGGTTCACATGACGGTGATAGAGGACCGACCAAGATAGTGTTTTCGGTGATGCTATCTACAGTTTGTTCACCTCTGTGGAGAAAAAACCGGCTCTCGTTAACCTATATTCCATGCCTAACTCTAGCAGACGCTGTGGCATTTCAGTATTTACATGGATGGCAAGCTGGCCAGAACATTTTTCAAATCCACGAAGCCATTTTGCTCGGCCTAAACATCAACGAAGTGCATTAGTTTAAGGACGTCCCAAAGAATCAAGTTGATACTGAACAGAAGAGAAGTGCCCCACCTACCTCTAAAACCGCAGCTGACATTGATTCTTTTCCTATCATTATGCTCGGGTTACAAAAACATGTCAACAAGGTCCGGGTAATAATCTTGCTGGAGGATGACGTCATGAAAAATTCAGATTCACTTCGACCCTGAGGCGGGGGCCCGGAGGTGTACGAATCCTCGGGCCACGTGTGATCGAAGGGAGCCTCCATTTGGCGAGGAAACAAAACATAGACATGCCTAACCAGGGGTCGCCTGGGTGCCACCATGAGGGCGAACAGGCCAGCTCCCATGTTATGTGGGTGGCCGGAATCGAACCGACATTTTCACGGGATCGGTGATGAAGCCACAACGAGATTTCCTAACCATTAGAAGACACCCACGATGGAGCCCCCGGTTTTTTTGGCGTATGTAATCATATTGGAGGATATCTTGCCTTGTCAAAAAATACATGAATGACCATCCATTTCTATCCCCCACAGGTCTTAATGTCATTCCCGGACAAAGCCAAGGGCCATAATTGTTGGCATAACTTATCAACACTCCACAGTAACTTCAATCACAGCCAAATCAGATGACTTCACCTTCAAGTCTGCTGTGCTATCATACCTGTGAGATATGTAACACATGATGACATCCAAACTAATTATCAACCCGACATCCAAACAGAGTAGATGCGGACCATTTACTGACTTCATATTAAATAATTTGATTTTGAAGTCCCTACATGAACAGGCCTAACAGGAGTTCATGTTCAGCTGATTTTCCAAAAGAGCAGGCAAATTATGCAACATTTTCCCTGCCAAACCACTGCAAAAGCAAACAAAACTTGTTAAACAGGGAATGAAATTTGGCTGAAATGCAAACTTATAGTAAATTGTAACCCTACTATATCATAAGTTACACCCTGCTCACAATTCCAAAATCTAATAAACCTATGATTGAATTGATAATAGAGTAAAGACCAGAACTTTAAAGAAACAAAACAAAAACACGGTAAGAGATAAGAACAATATGAAGAAACAAAAGAGAAATAAAGGAATACAACCCTGAAGTGGATATACTCATATCAAGTAAGCATTACAGGAAAATTTTTATCAACTGCCACCAGTTGAGATGCAAAAAAATTGATCTTACCTCAATCTCACTATGGGTATATTTAAAACAAGCTTCAATGCACAGAAAATGTGCATGATGCATAGTCACTGTGAATCATGAGTAAACTCCAAGTAATACAAAGGGAGGATTGGTGTACCCTGAATTTCAACTGGTGAAAGCTGAAGCAGTTTTTTTAGCAGTGGTAGTATTGAAAAAACCTGAAACATATTGCTGGACATTGAACTTCTCAGAATCATTCTTTGAAACCTATCTTGTACCCCTTGATAGGTCCCCATGGGATCAATTCAATGGGTTATTTTTTTGTAATTCAAAATTATAGGTTATGATAGGAATATGGTAGGACACTGTGCATGTTCAACATAAAAAAAATATCTAGATACAGTGAGCTGATCTGCCAAATTTGGGTTGAAATAAAAAAAAATTGCAATAAGAAAATGGAAAGAATTTATATTCAAATTGGATCAGCAGTCAAGAACTAGTTGGGCAAGAAAATAAGTTTGTGGCCCAAGTCCCTCCAAAATAAAGCCATGCAAAAGATTTCAAATAAGTGTTTCCCCTGTCTAAATGCGTGGAAAACATCAGAGGAGTGGAAGATACATTTCTTTTCTAGGCCCTGGTTTAACATTGGAGGAGATCAAGTATACCTACAATGAAAGCTTCGATAATCTGTTCCCGCCTGATGTAGTTATTCATTTGAGTTGTAACATCTGTGGATGATTGATGAGCTCAGATGTGATCATTTCTTGAGTAATGGATTGCCCAATGTAAGTTTAGGCTGCTTAGTGAACCTGGCGAGTTGCATAAACCCCCAGTAGTCAGTTGTACATTGTATGAACAAATCTGAAGTGTAACACACGAAACACATCTGTAGAGTGGTGATAATAAATTGTGGCTGATACAACAATGTTTTGTAAGTAGGTGCCAACTTGATCAACCCATTTGGAGCCAAAACCTAGTTGATCAGGAAGGTGCTGATTGATCTTGCTTTCCTTGACAGCGCAAGCCTGTGTCCATAATTTATCAATACAAGAGCTACAAGGACTGGTACTGAATGAGATGATGGAGTAAGAGCAAAGCAGATAGGATATGATGGTTTCTGGCATCTGGTAAAAAAGCGCTGTGGAGACTGAAAGGTAAGCAATACAACAATATGGGCAATGTGACAGTGATTAGTTTTGACTGGCAACGTTGATGAGATCGTACTCGTGTTGAATGTATTTTACAAAGTCAGCGACCTCGTGGCCGCTTTTACAATCCTTCCAGCCACCATCATGGACACAGACTAATTGATGATCTACGTAACAAGTGGCTCTTGGCTTGTCAGTGAGGAACATTAAAAACAGAGGTGTATACGGCACATGAAGAACTGACTGATAAAAATAGAGCAACTCTTCTGGATCCCGAGATGCTTAACTTGTTGGACACTCGCTTGGAGAAGCTGCCGCCCCTGAGAACCGTTAGCACAATCTTTTACGTCTTTATCCCAGTCGTGTAGCTTGACTTTTGCACAAGATTTTGCGAGCTCCTCTTCTCCGACACGAGATAAACCAGCATAGTTCTCACACTGGATAAATCCCCACCTGTGATTTTGAGAAAACAATCGATTTTGAAAAGCAGTGAGCAAAAAAAGTGATTTGAAGCGGTTTCCTCTGCAACAATTTTCGATCACAGGTTTGAGCGAAAAATGGGCTCGTGGAGAGAACTAACCAGTCATGCAGCCGGGGGAACCGATTCCGATAGCACAATTGATGGATATTTCCCCTGCATTCCGAATCACCATGGCGACAGCGCACTCCATACTGCGTTGAAGGATCAATCCTGGAGTAGAGCAAAAATGTTTTGTTTGTTAAACTAAAAGGGAATACTCTTGATAAAGTGTGGAGATTATTCAACATGAGAGAGATCAATGCTTACTCGCCCATGTAGGCGACCAGGACGTCTACCTTATCAGAGACCTCAGCCAAAACCTTGTCGAATACATCTTCGCATACTGTCACGAGTTAATTTTTGAAATGAAAGGCAAGCACGACTTGAGCCTGATGTGATCTGTATGTTCGCAAGTTGTTTCAAGAGTGACGAAATCCAAGTAACTAACTTTGCGCATCTGGACATTTGCTCATGACTCCTAGCACAACTGGGACCAGCTTATTAAGGTCAGGATAACTCGTGATATAATCGGCTTGGTTGAGAGAAACCCGTTCGGAGTCAGCCAATGTTGAAACCGTCGAAGGCCTAGGGGATTGGATCACGAGACCGGATGCATAGGCTTCAGAAAATCGATTGCTGTTGCTGGTAGCCGTACATCCATGAGATCCCAAGAAGCCGATGGTAGCAAGCAGGATGAGAAATCCAAGAAAGCCGGAATATGGTGGTGTGGATGGCATCTTGTAAATTGTGGGTGTCCCGGCTTTGAAAGGAGCAATGGTAGACCCAATCTTTTCGGGGCCAGGGGGGCGGGGGAGCTGGCGAAGTCGGGGCTTGCAACCAAGTTTTACTTCAAGCACTGATTCACAAGCTTCATGAGAAACCTTTTGAATGAGGAATGCTATTTTCTTTTTTAAAAATGTGGTCAAGAAATTCTCCTCATAAGATTTTCTTCAAGATGATTTTTTTCTCTGTGGCATTGCAAACTACAAATATCATGACTTCTGTCATGCAACCAACCTAACATACAGAAGGGGATTTAGTTGATCAAAGTGCAGGGGGAAATGGAAAATTCTCAGGGATAATGTCAAAGGGTGTCTCAAGGATAAATTTGATTCAAAGGATTTCAAGGATATATTTGAGTAGTGAAGATGTAAATGAACTCAATGAAGTACTTAGAATGCAACCAGGGTAATGTTTGATTGAATACCAGGCAGGAAGTGTAAAATAATGCACTTCAAAAGGGGTTTTATTGGTTACATGTTGGCCAAAACTGAAAAATATAAGATTGGTCTCCCAGCAGATATGAGATTGGCCTGGGAGACCAATCTCATATTGGTTGGCTCTGGCCAACCTTACCGCAGGCGGTTTTAACGGGTGTTGATAAACGCACACCAAGCGCGCACGCCAACGCCAACCCGCACGCCAATTTTTTTTGGCGTGCGGGGCCTACACGCCAATTTTTTTTGCGTGTAGGGTCTACACGCCAAAATAAATTGGCGTGTGAGACCCGCACGCCAAAAATGGTGTGTGGTTCCCACACGCCAATTGTTTGGCATGTGGGAGCGCACGCCAAACAATTGGCGTGCGGTGTGGTGTGCCAAATGTGTTCCAAGCATCAAATCACATAGAGTCACAGTTTACTATTGAGAAGGAGACATATTTCTAGATGTATTATTGCATAATTAGGTTTTACAGGTCATTTAACCCCTAGTCACTCACTGGAACCACTAGGCTAGCTCCCCTCATTTAAAAGATATCTGGATTAAACTGTTATTTCAGACTTTAGGAATATATATTGATAGTACATAGTATAGAATTAGATTCAAGTGCATAGTTGTAGTATATTTAATGGATACCACCACCACATGGATACCACCACCACATGGATAACACCACCACATGGATACCACAACCACCACATGGATACCCTTACCACCACCATAATATGAGCACCTCTATGGCAGTCACACCAGCAGAAATCCCTCACGTTTTACTATAAAAGGAGGAGTTTTTCTCTCCTCAGTTTCAGCATGCCAGAAGAGGAATCCTAAGCAGAACACACATCTCACTTAGAGTTTCCATCTCAAATCCAAGTAAAATCCCACAGTGTGATCTCAATCAAGTAACCCATCAAAATCTTTCATACCTCAGAGGATATATAAGTAGTCCAGTAGCTAACATCACTATTTGTGCTCTTAAACAAGCAAAATTGACTTTACTCATTGTGCTCTTAACTGAAGGTTAAGGAAGAGGGCAAATACACTTTGAATAGCTCACATATAACATCAGTTCCGTCAAGAATTATTTTTACTAGTTTATCTACACCTCAATTATAAATATATATAAAAACACATAAAAGATATATAATTAAGACTTATTTCCATCATCTGACTCAATCCTGTTGTAAACCACCCCGGCTCTATTGCCCATACAAATTCCACCAAACCCATTTCCACTGAATTCAAGTTTGATCTAGGTCTGATAGAGACTGCTACACATAAGTTTTCTCTATCATTAGTTTGCCACAACAAATAAAATAAATAAATTTGTTGTGATAGCTCTTGTGTAGTATCATAGAGGGACAGGTCTTTCAAACCACCCGTAGCAGTTGTAATATCTTCTTACATATTTGAAATATTATTACTGGTATTTCCCCCTCGCAGAACTGCCACCCGTCCCAAAAGGAGTTCTCACAGCGGGTCCCACACGCTCACGTAATCAAATGGGCCCTCCCATTCAATTACGTGAGCAGGGGATGTGTATATCCCATACACATAATACATTATGTGTATGGGATATACACATCCCCCGCTCACGTAATCAAATGGGAGGGCCCATTCAATTACGTGAGCGAGCCCGAGTCTGTTTCCGGACTGGGGCTTGCTTATGGTCCCGGTTTTTTCAACCAGAACCACAACAAACACCGCCCATCACTCACCGATTTGATCAAAAAAAGCGGTGAGTCTGAAAATCCGAAAAAAAGAAAAAATCAAAAAAAATCAAAAAAAAAAAATATATAAAAAAATATAAAAAAAATAAAAAAAAATCAGAAAAAAATAAAAAAATAAAAAAAAATAAAGATCAGAAAAAAATCAAAAAAAAAATCAAAAAAATTACAAAAAGTGAGAAATAAAACATGAGAAAAAAACCCCAAATAATCCAAAAAAAAGGGAATTTTGTGGGAGAAAAATAGCCCACAGGCCCAGGGCCCTCTCCAAGACCCAACTGGCCCAATAGACAGGGCCCAATGGCCTTGAGAAGGGGCCAGCCTCTGCCCATCACCTCCAGTGGGCCCACAGGCCCACTTTGATGCTCCAAAGGGGCAAGAAAACATTCAAAGGGGCCATTCAAACCCCCCAGGCAGCTCAAAGGGCCCCATATAAGCCCCAGACGCACACCATCCCCCCCAAAAGTGGCCCATCTCAAACACATCTCTTCCTATTTCAATTTTGTTTTCACCGTAAATATAGTAACACGTGCTGACAAACTCTCCCATTCAAATGCAAACAGATTCCGCACAATTCACCAAATCGGCAGCAAAAGATGTCTCACACCGGTCATTACAACTCCTCAAGCAATCAGCCTCCACGCCCATACGGATTCTATGAGGTTGACCCCAACCATCACCCTCACGCCCCACTTGGCAACTCGTATCAAAATCAAATCTCTGTGTATGGAAATTCACACGTGCTTGGCCAACCTGCAGCTCAACTCAACCAATCAGGCCAGCTAGCAACTAACTATGGCTACCCAAGCAACCAATATGGCCAAGCCCCCCAGCCCCTTACTGTCCCCCCAGCCCACCCAGCCAGCTACAGCTTCACAGACACCAACTACAGAGTGGCAATCCAGCCAAACCCTGTCCCCCCAGCTCACCCAGTAACCCAGCCTGTGTTCCTCCCATATGAGGTACAATTGCCTCAATTCACCCACTATCACCATCAACCTCCAGCCTCTACCTATCCGCTTGATCCAGCCCAACCATCCTATCTGGCTCAGCCAGCCCTCTACACACCACCCCATATAACTCAAGCCCCACCATCCCATCCGTTTCCACAACCCCATCAAGCACCACAAATCTCAAACTACTGGCAGCCGGGACCCCAACCATTGTCCCACCCGGCCAACCCATTCACTCTTGGACCCACTCACTTCCAAGGCCTGCCAACCTCTCACAATTTCCCTGTTGGCCAACCATCAGTGCCTGCTCCGCCCCAGACAAATGAAGATATGCAGCCATACAAGAACGTCTGGAGTGAGCGACAGAAGTTCATGAATGCGTGGGCCGGAATGACACCCCATCTAGGAAATCTGACTTCGTCACGATGTGAATCTGCCCACAGCTGGCTGAAAACCTATGTGATGTCGGCTAGGTGCAACTTTGCAACACTTTTCATTACAATTGCTGCAGCAGTGGACCAACAACTTGACACATCCCACACGAACCTGGCACACGAGTTACAGAAGGGATTAACCGGACTACCAAATGCCTTCAAGTCCCTCAGCTGCAAAATCTCCTGTCATGCGCTCAAGTTGGCCTTGTCTCAGTACAACAAGTTCATCAAGATGAAGAAATCCAAGCCTGGGGATCCCAGCCTTCAATGCAAAGGTAATTTCCAGGCTGGCTTGGGCATTCCGTGTTTGCACACTATTGAATGTTTGGTCCAGGGGAAGGGAGATGTGGAGCCTTCTGATTTCCATGTCCAGTGGCATCTGGCCTATAGCCCTGACGGTCCAGTGAGTCCTCCTGATGTATGACTTGTTCATGTCCCTCCTAGCTAATCTTCATCTATGTTCATTGCAGGCTCTTGATCAACCAGTGTACGACTTTGACAACAATTTCAAGGATTTCAAGCAGGAGATCTTGGCTTCCCACCACCCCTTGGTGTTAGAAGCAACAATGAAAAAATTATGAAGGGTCCATGCAAACACACACGTGGTTCCGCTTGCAGAGCCTGATCCTATCCGAGTGAAACACATACTGGAAAGGCCGTGGAAGAAGAGAAAGGGTAGTGGACAAGATCAAAAGCGCGATGACACCCATGCGGAAATTGTGGAAGCGCAAATCCAAAAGGCGCAGGCAAGGAAAGCAAGACAGAAGGCCGGTGTATCAAAAGGAAAAGGGGGTAAGCAACAGTCCAAGCGGGCGCAGGCTCCATTGGACACCTCAGCTTCTTCCTCTGGGGACCTGGATGAGCTTCCCAGTGTGGAGACACTCATGTGTAAGCAACTTTATTGCATGTCTTTTTAAGAGGCTGATAACTGATGGAATGATAATGATGGACTTACTAATCAGTCAAGAGAAATCACCCCCCACAAGTTGGCAGCCTCACTATTGGGAAACGGAATCGGGGGTCTTCCGGTTCAGGAACATCACGGCGCAAGGACACGTGGCAGCCCAAGTATGGTAGTATGGATGGTGTAACAGATGAAGATTCTGATTCTGCGGATGCAGTTTCAGATGAAGATTCTGATGCCCCAGATGGGGAATCAGATGAAGATTCTGATGCCCCACATGGGGCATTGGAAGAAGAATCTGATGCCACAGATGGGGAATCAGTTGCAGAATCTGACGCACAAGGTGGGGAATCAGATGAAGAATCTGATCCCCCAGTGGATTCCTCCTCATCTATTGAGATGCAGGTTGAGTAAAAGCTGCTGTCACCTCCAGAAGCCTCAAGAAAAGCCTCAAGCTCTCATGATCAGTTGCAGGGTGAGGCCAGGCTACATTCACCCCCCACAGCCAAGGTAAGTACTATAACTTTGAAATTAGATTATCAAGGTCTGATTCCATTGTATGTTTCATAGGACCGGCATGTAGATGCTGAGGTTGCACCCAAGACTGGCCAAACAAGACAGGGGAATACCAACCCTGATGTTGCAGTGAGTGACTCAAGCTTGACATGGACAAGGAGGAATGCACTGACTCTAACTGATAACCGACTTCTCATCATTCTTGTCAGGCGCAGCTTCCACCATGGATCTTAAAATACCTGCATTCCACTTATAACCCTGCCGGTGATGGGAACTGTGGTTATGCATGTGTGGCACATGCATTGGCAGCAGATAGACCAGAGGGTCCCTACGCTAAGGCCAATGGGTGGTACCAAGTGCTAAAGGATGTGTTAGAAGAGATGGAAAAGAACAAGGCACATTGGACAAGATACCTTGGGGGGCCTTCAGAATTCGACCGCGCTTACGGACGTGTTCAGGTGACTGACCCACGTGGATCAGTCCCCATGAACAAATGGATGAGCAAGTTGGATGTGGGACCGATTCTGGCCAATGCGTATAACCAGCCATTTGTCTTCCTCAGCAGAACAGGCGGGAGCACCACATATATTCCCGCCACAGTTCCCCCGGACCCTAAACCGCTGCCAGCCCTCTTCTTATCATTTTTCAATGATAATCATTGGATACGTGTGATATTCAAGCAGACCCCCACAATTCCCTTTCCTCTCCCTAAAGTCTCCCGGTTATTTCACAAGAGCCCAGCAGCTGCTTGGCTAGACTGTGTTTCCCCTTCCACTACTCTTCACTCTTTGATCCCTAAATGATGAAATGTACCAAGTTACTACAAGTAACACTAATTATTATTATCCTTATTAATATTTCCCATTCTTATTATTCTTTAATATTATTCCTTTAAGATCTCTAGTGAATATTATTAGTATTATTAATTCATCATTATGACTTTAAGAAGTGATAACATAGTATTATTAAACTACAATCTTTACAATAAATAATATACTTAATTTAAATATACTTAAATTAATAATACTTTCCGCATTTACACCCGGTTTTTTTATTTAATTTTTTGCGGGCAGATTTTCATTATTTTTCAAAATTTTAAATTTATTTATTATACTTACTGGGGTGTAGAACTTTATGGTAATTTTTATTTTGCAAAAAAACTATGTCTTCTATTTTTTTTGTCATCAAGAATTGGCCACAACCTACCTTCAATAAGGTAGAAACCACAAACCCACATGAGTACTCCTTGGATGCCTATTAATAATACTCTGTTTGGGTTATATTTCAAAAAACACTTAGGTCTGATGTTTCATTCAAGTGGATGAGCAAGACAGTGGTGGAAATTACAACTCAAGGGCATGTGAATGAGAAATAAAAGGGAAACCAAAGAAAAAACAACCCCCGGTACATATATCAGAAGTGGTAGTACATATATCAGAAGTGGTAGGTGGCTAAAGCTATTTCTATATCTCAGGAAAACAAAATTTGGAGGTTTTGAATAGAAAAACATTTGTGAAACTCTTCATGGGTTTTTTTCCAATCAACCATTGGCAAACCATCATGACTAATCCGGTTAAATCCCATGGAGCACAAAAAGTTGAGAAAGTATAATCGGATGTTATCCAAAGTCCCGTGAGGCATCACAGAAGTATTACCACTATTGACCTTATGTTTCAGAACATTGGTGCCAAATTCCAATAAGGCCGAAGCATTTGAAGTAGTCGGACGTTTGCAATGGGATTTGTTAGTGACGAAGGCGGTTGTTGGACCAAAAACCAGGAGACCAGCAAGCATCCGCATTTGCTCCCGCGTATTTGATGTTGACCACTCATCAAGCTTTTTATACTTTGGTCTTATTGGTGCCTGGAGACCGCAGATGTAACACAAGGCTGACATAGCCCCCGTGAAGTATAGACCAAGGCCCTTGAGACCGGAGGTGTTTGGTTGGGAGCTTGATCCATCCTTTGTGTGACTTCCAAGGTTTTCGTAAGTTCGTTGGAATGCAAGATGGGCAGTATGCACCAAAGATTTGTCCAGGGGGAGAGGCTGCCATTCACTGCCCTGTTGCTCCATGTGTCAAAGGGCCCAGCAGTCTTGCAAAGCACTTTTAAGCCGGGTATAAGCGTGGTCACTTGGAGAAAAGTGACCGGCCAGATTTGCCGCAAGTGTGTGGGTCTGGACATGTTTGGACGGCGGCGCCTTCCGGTTCTCCTGGGAAGCCTCGAGCTGTGCCATGTTGACAACTTCAGGAGTTATCAGAGAGAGAGCACCAGGTCAAGTGGGGTTAAGAATTCTCTCTGCATACCACACAAATATCAGCCTTTGTGATGTATGAACAAGTGAGAAAAAAAGTGATTAATTACCAGATTTGCATGCCTTCAGAAGTGTATCCACTTCCCTCCAAACAACTCGGCTGAACTCCTGTGGCATTGTTAGATGTGGCGTGACCATTGAGGGAAGGTGTGTGAGGATGAATGCTATGTTTTCAATCATTCTCTCGGCTGAACGGTGTGACCACACAATTCCACCCGCCAAATTTTCATTCAAATCATCTGCCAATGCTTTTGGAAGCATTGGGCCAGGGATAAATAGACCCATAGCTGTGCGCAAAGGAGGGATTTTAATTACAAGATGGGTGTGCATAAGCAATGGGGAGTGACTTACACGCAGGCGTCAGGACAGGGGGAGGAGGAATTGATTTGCCCGGTGGTCTTTGGGTAGGTGGCTTGACTGTTGATGGCCCAGCAACAGGGGGGTTCCGTGGAATTCTGAGTCCTTGCAGTGATTGCGCAGTGATGAATTCGTGAGAGGTGGGATGAGGGGTGAAGAGATTATACATGGGGCCTGTATTTTTAGAAGAAGAAGCAGAGTTGTCCAGGCGCGCCTTTTTGCTCGTAGGGTCTTCAACCGTAGGATCTTCAATTTGTACCATGTCATAGCAATATCGGGTTTGTCGTGGCACAGGTTCATGGACTGGCTCCTGGTGGAAGGTAGGTTTGGGACGTCCATGAAGGAATTTTTGGTGGACTTGCTGGTCTTCTGCACCATCTTCAGAGTCATCTGTTTCACCCTCTGTGTCAGGGTCTTCAGAGGTGTCCCGGAAGGCTGGATTGTTAATTTCTCGTCTCCCGTCCGCATTGGGGGCTTTGGAGGACCTCTGGCCAATGAGTGCTTGGTCCCTTTGTACGCCTTGAAGGAAAGACTGGCCAAAGGTGTTGAGGGTTGTCTTGTGGCCTTTGACATCTGTCCGCATCTCTCCGCTTCAACGTGGGGATCCATCATCTGGGTTTGTTGTGTTGGGCTGGCCATATTGAACATCCTTGTTGATTTGGTTTGCAAATTGATTGAGCGTGGGGATTGGGTTTGTTGCTGGAGGTAGGGGATCAGGAGTGTGTGCATATAAGTATGCCATTGAGTCGGTTGCAAATTCAGGGCGTGGGTGGGACTGTGGTGGAGCAGGCCTAGTGGCGCCTAGGGTGTTTCTAGCCGGCGCCGGGGTTCTGGAGACCTGTTCATTCTCAT
This sequence comes from Puccinia hordei, assembly GCA_007896445.1. Taxonomy (NCBI): domain Eukaryota; kingdom Fungi; phylum Basidiomycota; class Pucciniomycetes; order Pucciniales; family Pucciniaceae; genus Puccinia; species Puccinia hordei. The sequence continues at coordinate 171,539 of RDRW01000058.1, read as the reverse complement.
CGTCTGACTGCTTGTATTCAGCCTTTATTTTAGAGGCCCAATTCTCCAGGCTTTCACGTTCATCTGGTTTCAACGCAGGGTGCCGTGCCAGCTCTGTGCATTTTTCCCAGAGATCCAAACCTGTGTAATGGTGGGAGGGTGGGTGGGAGTGAGCCAGCTACTTATATTATACACAAAATAAAGGAATGAATCTCACGTCCTAGTTCACTGGTCTGATGTGAAGACATTGTTAATTGTTGAAGTCAAATTGGTGATTTGTGCGGAATCTGTTAGCATTTGAATGGGAGAGTATGTCAGCACGTGTTACTATATCTATGGTAAAAAAAAATTAAAAAACAAATTGGAAGAGATGTGGGGGAATGAATGTGTTTGAGATGGGCCCATTGGGCCACTTTTGGGGGGGATGGTGTGCGTCTGGGGCTTATACGGGGCCCTTTGAGCTTCCTGGGGGGTGTGAATAGCCCCTTTGAATGTTTTATTGCCCCTTTGGAGCATCAAAGTGGGCCTGTGGGCCCACTGGACGTGATGGGCAGAGGCGGGCCCCTTCTTATGGCCATTGGGCCCTGTCTTTGGGCCAGTTGGGTCTTGGAGAGGGCCCTGGGCCTGCGGGCTTTTTTTCTCCCACAAAACAGTATGTTTTATTTGTTTTTTTTATTTGTTTTTTTTGGGGTTTTTTTCTTATTTTGTTCTGTTTTTTTCTCATTTTTTCCTTTTTTTTTGTGTTTTTGTTTCATTTTTTTTTTATTTATATTTCTCATTTTGTATCTTTTTTTTTCTCATTTTGTCCTTTTTTTTTTTTCTTTTTTTTTTTTTTTTTTTCTTTTTTTTCTTTTTTTCTTTTTTTTTTTTTTTTTTTTTTTTTTTTTTTTTTTTTTTGTTACTCACAATTTTTCTTTTCAATTGGTGGGTGGTGGCAATCGTTGTTTGCTTGAATTCGTGGTTGTTCTGGTTGAAAACAACCAGACCGACGGTCTGATTCCTGAAAGGAATCAGATTCGGGCTCGCTCACGTAATTGAATGGGCCCTCCCATTCGATTACGTGAGCGAGGGGATGTGTATATCCCCATACACATAATACATACATGGATTATGTGTATGGGGATATACACATCCCCTCGCTCACGTAATCGAATGGGAGGGCCCATTCGATTACGTGAGCGTGTGGCCCCGCACGCCAATTGTTTTACAACAGTATTTGTGATATGCCAAATTGAGGTGTTTAATGAAAGATGAGTCAAAGACTCATGATTGAGTCCATTCTAGAGAACTTCAGGAAGGATCCAGGAAATAACCAACATGTAATCAAGTTGTGGCACTCCCTGGCCCTGGGGAATGCTCCCAAATCTTCCCAGGTGACATGAAGCAATATTTGAGAGCAGGGTCTAAAAAGAGGAAACAGAACAAAAGGGAAAAAAAAAGTAGCAAAAAGAGGAAAACAAAGATGATTAATCAGTGTAGAGAAGCGGGTTCTGTGTACATAGGGGCTTTAACTGTGTGAGCCTTATTCAGAATTGGCTCATTACAGCAGATGACAAAAAAAAACAATCAAGCCTGAAAGTGTTTAAAGGGATGAGAAAGGTCAGTGAATCATAACAGATGTAGGTGAGTGCTTTGTAATAATATGTCCAGGATAGACCCCCAACCAATTTCAGCTCTCATCTCTTGTTTGAAAAGGAATTGGTGAGATGTGTTTTTTTTAAAAACAAAACAATCAACTAAATTTGTTCTTACTATAGCCAGTCCATTCAGTCAAAATAAGGCACTACCCAATATTTGAAAAGACAAGGGACCAGCTCCTTTGTACACTTGAAGGCACATGGAAATTAATTGAGCTTGTGCCAGTAGCTTCAACACTCTTTACCTAAAAGGAAGATGGACTTCTTAGTCACTGGTTTTGGATTAAGATTTGTTTTCAGGTTGAATTTTTGTCCTATTCCACACTGAGTGCCTTTTCAAATGATTCATTCCTTCATAGAATTCACTAAGTAAAAAAGTGTGCTATAAGCTTTAGCAGGAACTTTCATTTGTACTTTGACTATCATATATAAAGATCAAGATGCTCCTGGCATCTTGTAGTTTACTGGATTGGGATCCAGATCCATGGAGCTCTCAGAACACAAAATCTAGATTGTCTTACTTATTATATATTTGATAAGATTTATGCAAACCAAAACCAGACTAGAGAACATAAAGAAAAATTTATAAACAAGAGATTTGTAGGACAGAGAATGAGGAGAGAATTTGCACCACTTGGACAATATTTGATAGTAATTGTAGAGACAGTACTGGGTGAATAATGAAGAGAGACAAAGAAGATTCTTGATAAGAGAGAAGAAAGAAGAAGATTCAGCAAAGAAACATCAAGCAACAGAGAAAAAGAGAAACAAAGAAGTCAAAGAACAAACAGAGATATTTAGAACCACAGTTGTCTTCTTTAATAGATAGATGGCTGAGGTATGTTATATATAAATATCTAGAGAACAGGAATAAGGAAATGAAGAAATGAAAATGAAAAGAGGTGTGAGTAGGTATCTGAGTTTGATCAATTTATGCAAGAGTGATGAGTACATTCCAACCACATGACCAGATTGAAATCTAACCAATTGCACTTCTAAGCAAGCCCCCCTGCAAGTCTCAAAGAGATCACAAGGGGCTTGTGTTAGAATTGACTGCTGAGTTTTTAAGAGCATCCACAATTGTCTTGATAAGTTGGCTTGATAAGCTAACTTTATCAAGATGTTGCCACACTTGTGCACTCAATAGCACTCAACAATTATCAAATCTGTAGGATTCTTGATAGAGGTCCATAAATTTATGGACCTCTATTGAGCCCAATAAGGCAAGTTGTCCCAGCTTTCACAGGTCACTTTTTAGTGAGCATTCCCCCCGGCTTCTACCCCACTTGTTAACTCCCACCCTGGGTAGTGCTCCTCTGCAACACAAGTTATTGACTCAAGTTGCAGAGGAGCAGAGCAGAGCTGGGTTATTGACTCGAGTTGCAGAGGAGCAGAACAGAGCTGGGTTATTGAGCCGCAAGTGGGGACACTCTTGATAAATCAACTGTCAAGCTCACTAAGAGCTTGACATTTTTCAAAATTTTATTGACACAATTGTAGATGCTCTAAGAGCATCCAAAATTGTCTTGATAAGCCAACTTTCTCAAGACGTTTCCACACTTGTGCACTCAATAGCACTCAAAAATTATCAAATCTCTAGGATTCTTGATAGAGGTCCATAAATTTATGGACCTCTATCGAGCTCAATAAGGTAACTTGTGATCATCTTTCACAAGTCACCTTTTGGTGAACCCGTTTCCCCAATCCGCAACTTCAACCTCTCCCCCCTGCAAGTCCCTCCACCCACCCCAAGAACATACATAATTCAAAAAAATATACAAGTCAAACCAAAAAAAAATGTATCTCATTAAAACATCATAAGTATTTCTTCTTTTTTTCAGTCAAATTTTTCTTTTTCTTTTTTCCAGTCAAACCCAGCTAATCTGTCCCCCCCCCCCCAAAAAAAAGAAAACTTTGTATTGTTTATGCTTTAGTTTATATATTTTTTTGTATGTTGTGTTTTGTATTTTTGTATTTTTTGTGATGTGTATTTTTAATTTCAAGGTGGGTGTTGTAGTGTGCCTCTGCAACACGAGTTATCGACTCGAGTTGCCGAGGGCACGAGTGTGGAACCGGCTGAATCACCCAGCAATAGAGCCGGGTTATCGAGCCACGAGTGGGGACAGGCTTGATAAACTAACTGTCGAGCTCGACAGTTGTCGAAAATTTATCCAACCGATTGGGGATGCTCTAAAACAGTGTATACCCAGCCATCAACCACCATGTCCTCAAGGATAAAAACCTCTTATAGAATGATCATATTGGTTCATGGACAAGTTCTTGAGGAGGACAATTTGACTTATCAATAGTGGGTCCACAAACCAGTAATCGAGGAGGAGAAACACCCTTCGTGGCATTGATTACTTGTATCAGCCATCACGAAGGAATTATACTACTCTTGATGGCCAGTTTTTCGGCCCATATTTGAAGGGACTGTTATTCAATGACTTGATATGGCTGGCACCTCCAGAGCATTCGCCAATGGACGGGTTTAAAATTCAGGTTAGCAAGCCCGGGTTACAAGCCCTGGCTAGCTAGTCTACTAGCGTCAAGCGCATTCGTCCAGCTTAAATAGAGACCAAACACCCAAATCTAGGCCAGCCAAACCTGTCGTTCCCCGAGTTTGCACAGTCGAACCCGGCTCTGATGAGCTAAACTGTCTCTGAGACTGAAGGGAGAGTGAGCAGTGAATAGAGTGGATGATCATTTCATTAGTCATAGTAAATGATAACTGAAACATGAAGAAAGGAGATGAAAAGAGATGTGGATAATACATACCTGAAGGGAGAGTGAGCAGTGAATAGAGTGGATGAGAAAGAGACTCTATTCACTGTCAGTCCTTCAGGTAGATGTAGTACCCCATATGTGACACGACTGTGACAGGTATGCAACAGTGCAAAAGAGGGCTAGAGGTCTAGCTCAACACCCCCCCTTGCTGCATAGCTGGCAACAGATTCATCAAGAGAGAATGAGAGAAAAGAAAGCATTGTAGCCAGTGGGCTATAGAAAATTGATAAGAAATAGTAACGGGAGAAAAAGTGAGTGAATGAAAATGAGATTCAAAGAAATTGATAAGGACACGAAGAAAAAAAAAAAGGGACCAGGACGGAATGATGTGTCGGGGAAAGTGGTTATGGAACGATGCCGAACATTAACCTGTGTTTCTCGAGAAGAACGCGAGCCAAGGGTTTGGTTAACATATCTGCTAACATGTTTGAGGTCGGGACATGAAGTAAAGAGATTGAGTTATCTTGAAGACATTCTCGAATGAAGTGATATCGGGCATGTATATGTTTCGTTCTTGCATGATGCTCGGGATTTCTGGCGAGTGCTTCAGCTCCCTCGTTGTCGACGTGAACAGGGATTGCTGACGATGGTCGCAGATGGAGTTCATTCAGTATGTGACGAAGCCATAAGCCTTCCTTGCACGAGTCGGAGAGAGCTTTATACTCCGCCTCGGTACTTGACAACGAGACTGTAGCCTGTTTGCGAGATTTCCATGATATCGCACCATCGCCTATTCGGTAGGTGTAGGCTGAGGTTGAACGACGATCATCTCGATCTTCCGCCCAATCCGAGTCGGAGTATCCGGAGCAGGTGAGATCGCCCCCTAGTCGCAATTTGAGATCGGCTGTGGAGACTAGATAGTTCAGGATCCGGACTGCAGCGTACCAGTGAGATAGCGAGGGATCCCTGAGATACTGAGAAAGTTTGTTGACGGCAAAAGAGATGTCGGGGCGGGTGCACTGAGACACCCAGAGGAGAGATCCAATTATTTGAGGGAAAGGGCCTGGTGATGCCGGATCGGAAGGTGTTTTGTGAGTCAGATTCTTGAAGTGAATATCGGTTGGAGTTGAGACGGCGTGAGTGATGCCTTCAAGGAAACGTTCAGAGAGTTCAGCAATGTAGTGTGACTGATTCATCATCACGTAACGATTAGGGATATCGCGGGTTATTTTTATGGAAAGAAAGTGGTTTAGTTCTTCATCGGCGCCGATTTTGAATTGCTTGCCGATGGATGAGATGACCGAATCGACGAAAGCTGGTTCACCGACAATAGCTAGGTCATCAACATGAGTGGTAAGAGCTCCGACGAGTTGGCCAGCGTTGACTTTGAAGTAGAGGGTAGGATCGTAGCTGGAGTTTTTGAGACCGAGTTTGAGTAGGCCCTTATGAAGCTCAAGATTCCATTGTCTTGGGGATTGCTTTAGGCCATAAAGCGAGCGACTTACCTCACAAACCCAATCGGGATGTTGAGGATCCTCGAATCCAGGCGGCTGCTCCATGTATACCGGGGAATCAAGGTGTCCGTTAAGGAAGGCGGTCTTGAAATCAATTTGCCAACCTTTCCAGTTCTTGCTTCGGAGGAGACTGAAGATTAGGCGTAGAGTTTCGAGCCGGAGGGTAGGGGAGAAGACTTCGTCATAATCAAATCCATGGACTTGAGAGTAACCCATGGCGACCAAACGAGCTTTGAGTTTTTGGATGGTGCGGTCGGGTCGTCGTTTGACCTTGAAAACCCATTTCGACTTGATTATCTTACGTTTTTGTGGTCGAGGGACGAGCTTCCAGGTTTGCATACCTAGAAGTGAGCAGAATTCCTCGTCGGCCGCCTTTAACCATCGGCGTTTGTTTGGAGATTTCAGCAGCTGTCGCCAGGTTTTCGGTGTATCGATCTCGGCACCGGTGGTGTCATCTAGACCAACAGTTGTATTGTTTGACCATTGGCCTAATCGATCGGGTGCTTTGCGTGTTCGAGATGACATACGCCGAGGAGGAGACGGAGAGGGAGAATGTGGAAGGGGGGGCAGATCAGGGAGAGAGATAAATGATAAGTCACTTGGGGATGGTGGAATGGACGTGTTCGACTTATCATCGTCTCTCAGCACTGTTAGCGGGGGGGAGGGAGCAGGGGAAAGGAGGGAAGATGACGAGCTAGGTTGTAACGGCCACGAGATTTCAGTCGAGATTGGATCAGGAGTAGTGATGAGCCGGGAACCATAGGGGAATCTGCAACCGTCAAAGACTACGTCACGAGATTTGACGACAGATCGTTTTTCGAGGTCCCACAGGCGAAATCCGTTCCCATTTGTGAGATATGAGAGTAGGATTGATGCTCGTCCCTTGAGGTCTAGTTTCTTTCGATCGGCTTCAGGTACTTTGTACCAGACGAGACAGCCAAACGGTCGGATAAGGTTGAGGTCGATCGAGGGAACATTTAAGATGGAGTTTGGTGATGAGAATCCTGCTGGTGTGTTGCAGGGAAATGAGTTGTGGGGGAATAGGGAGTGACGGAGAGCGTCGGCCCAGAAGGATTTGGGGAGATGTGCAGTGAGAAGAGCCGAGCGGACATAGTTATGGATTGTTCGATTGGTGCGTTCAGCTACGCCATTAAGCTGGGGTGAGTGGGGTGGGCCGTGCTCGTGTTTGATTCCGGCGGATGATAGATATGATGTGAATTCGGAGGATAGATATTCCCCGCCGTTATCGGTACGAAGGGATTGAATAGTGTGGTTGCCTGATTTCTCGAAGAAAGCTCGAAATATCTTGAAGCATGAGAAGGATTCGCTTTTGAGTTTCATTGGGTAGACGGTCAAGGATTTGGAGTAGTCATCGACGAAGGTGACGAAATATCGATATCCCTCTCAAGAGTTGACTTCGTATGATGCGACATCGGAGTGGATGAGCTCGCCTGGAGAGGTGGAACGGTAGAGAGAGCGGGATTTGAAAGGAAGGCGGGGCATTTTTGCTTGTACACACACTGAGCACTTTCTAACGTCGACTTCGTTATTTATGGTGGGGGTGATGTCGTTGGTCTTCAGCAGGAATTTAAGAGCTTTGAGGCCAAGGTGAGAAAAGCGAATGTGGTACCCAAGGAGAGAGGAGTCAGATAATGATTGAGATGACGAGACGGAAGTGGGACGGCTTACCGGATTCGAGGGGAGATAGTAGAGGTTTCCGCGTCGATATCCGCGGCCGGACATGTCTCCAGTGATGTTCAGATTTGTGGACTGATAGATATCACAGGAAGTTTTGGTGAAGACGACAGTAAGACCTTCGTCTGTCAGACTGGCAATGGACAGTAGAGGTTCATGAAGGGAGGGTACTACTAGTGTCGGAACCGCTGTGTTGCCTTCGATGGGAAGGATAGTAGTTCCTTTGTGGGTTGACTCGACCATTGATAAGTCGGCCAGATGTACTGGGGTCTTGTTGGGTTTAGCGTTTTGGACTGAGTAAAGATCGGGGGTCATTGAGAAGGAGCAGCCGGAGTCTAGATTGGAGTCACCGGACGCTGGCAGACCCGTTGGGATAGAAAGGGAGGCTACCACGTTACCGGCACGGACCTCGACCTCGGACCCAGAGTAGTCCGATTCCTCATCTTCGTATGTGGTGGATTGCCCGAGCATCGTAGCTGAAGTTCGACCAGCACGGGCTGGTGGTTGAGATGAAGTAGATGGGGTGTCTTGCTGCCTTGCCTCCCATTTCGCTCGGTTAGCTGCTTTGTGCTCCGCAATCAGCTTCCGAGTGTTGTGGCATGCGTTGAGGTCATGTCGGTCGCTGTTGCAGAGGGGACATTTCCGGGAGGATAATGGTGGGTCTTCTTGGCTCGACTTGTGGGCGTTGGGAGTCGACTTTGGTGGAGGGTTGGTCTTCGGTTTGGTTTTAGTGGAGGATACCGAGATGATGTCGCCCTGGGACTCTCGACGAATGGATTCGTTTTTGAGTGCTGAAACGATCGTCTCCGTTTTCACACCTTCTTGATTCATGAGCGCCGAGACGCAATGGATCCAGTCTGGTGGAATCGAGCTCAGGAGAGCAGCGTTGTGGACATCATCGGCCATGAGGGGTTTTTCAATGGTAACGAGAGAGTTGAGACGTTCATGGTATTGAGCCAGAGCGTCGATATGCGAGTCGATGTCGTCTCCCACCATTCGTGCGTTGACTAACTTTCGGATCCAGTACACACGACCTCCCGTCGTCGAATCTTGATGAGCTTTAGCGAGAGAATGCCACATCCCGGAGGCATCATCGGTATGTTCGCGGAAGTATTTGAGATTGATTCGGTCGACTATCTGCACCAGTATGGCACACACAGTATCGTTATCGTCCTCCCATGTGTTTGGTCTAGCAGATTCGGCCATTGGGGTGAGAACGTAACGGACTTTTGCGGATTTGAAGACTTGATTAACGACAAGCTTCCAGTCCAGGTAGTTCGAGTTGGGACCTGGAGAACCGAGAATCGGTAGTCTCGCTGTTGAGATGCGAGAGGCCTGCGACGACATTGCGTTCTTGAAGTCGAGAACAAGGTGAGATGTAGGATCTTTTGTGTCAGTCGATCCTGTATCCGCCATTGGTTGTCCGAGTGGCGGTTGTTGATCCAAAAATTTAGCTTCACGTTTAGATGAGGCTCATAACCTGATGAGCTAAACTGTCTCTGAGACTGAAGGGAGAGTGAGCAGTGAATAGAGTGGATGATCATTTCATTAGTCATAGTAAATGATAACTGAAACATGAAGAAAGGAGATGAAAAGAGATGTGGATAATACATACCTGAAGGGAGAGTGAGCAGTGAATAGAGTGGATGAGAAAGAGACTCTATTCACTGTCAGTCCTTCAGGTAGATGTAGTACCCCATATGTGACACGACTGTGACAGGTATGCAACAGTGCAAAAGAGGGCTAGAGGTCTAGCTCAACAGGCTCTTCAGTGGTTGATGCAAGAGCCAGATCCACTTGAAGAGGCAGATTTTTCGATCCACCGAGTCCGATGTTGGAGACTTGGTGATTGGGGAGTGGGGAGATACCGGAGTCGCCTTTTCTGTCCTCCGAACAAGAATAGCATAAAACTTGGTGCGACTCAGGTTCGCAAGCCAGAGGTTTGATTTCAGGTCAAGTGGTCGCTAAATTTTTCCTAGCCTGTACCAGGCTTGAGACTGGATTAACGCGCCCTGAACCCGGCGATTTAAGCCGACCAAAGCGAATGCTGTCGCTTGGTATTGGCCCAGTGGGGCTGTGTCTCAGCCCTTGCGCATGTTCTGATGCGCCAAGGAGCGATTCGGGCTGTGCGATGTAGTCAAGCGGGATTCAGGATTGGCTCTTTATGGCACACGAGCAAGGACCATGTGAGATTTAGAACAAGAAGTAAGAAATTAAGAAGAAATCATCAGTGATCGACAGGATTGGTAAAGCACATGTGGAACAAGTTGATCAGCCGCCCAACATGGAACACTTAGTCCTGAGTCTTGTCTCACTGTTGCTCCGCTTCCTGGTCGTGAGTTCATCTTGTCATTGATGTATGTATTATTACAGGGATGGCCGCTCGGTTATCTGAGGACCAAGCTCTGACAAATAGGTGGGACAGAGCCCTCGTTTTAGCAAGCAAATGGACGCCTCGGTCCCAATGCGCATCGGTGTGAGCTTGCCACTGGATGGATGAGCTATCTGGAGGAGACTGACGTAGGCTGGCCATGCCCCCCTGCTCGCCAGGCCTGGCTGCTCTAATCCTAAACAGTCCTAACTGTCTGAGCATCATCAAGATAAATTTTTCTGCCCACTGCTCGGATGGCGCGCTTCCAGCCAGCCCAGCCTGACCATTATCACTCAGTTGAGAAACTCAGTTGAGAAATGATGGTCAGTGGCCAACAATCTGTCCTATATACGTATTTATCTGTCGTCGAAGGATACTCCTTCTCTCTCTCAACTCTGGCCTTAACTCGTCTATCGTCTCACCCAGATACATAAAAACCGTTGCGTCATCGGCCATCTTACCTCAAAGTGATCAAGCGTATCGGGTTGGTTTCTCAACTCTCTCCAACCGGTTCACATCGCGCCTATCACAACGGCCTCAACACAGCCCGGCTTTATCCAGGTCCGACATGGGACGAATGCTCGGGAGATTGTGGCTGCCCTTGGCGGTCCATGTTTGGAGCTTGCCCAACCCGACTTGGGGCTCGGCGATCCAAGGGCTGAGTATGACGCTGACGCAGGACAACCTTCTCGTTTCCCGGCCGGTCGCATTGACGGGCGCACTGGAGGCTCGCGCCGGTGGTCGACCGGGTCGTCCAAGATCCGACAGGAGGGCCATCGCCAGATCCGAGTCGGTCTCCTTGCTCCGGAAGATCCAGGGAGCCACAAGGATCGCCTTGGACATCGAACCCCAAACCGAAACCTACGTGAACGCTAAGATCCTGTATTCTTACGCTCCAGACGCCAATCAGCTCGACGATTCCTTTGATGATACTGCCCACTTGGTGCTCAAAGTGTTGGATAAAGTGGCGAACCATAGGCGAGTCTATAACTCTTTCCTTGCTCCAATTTTTTCATGACCGTCATCCTAATCATATCTATACATATGTCACATATCCACCTGTCTGAAGTTGGGAATGGGGTGCCCAATCACAAGTGTTACTAGAGATGCACTACCCAGATTTGAGTGTATATTCGACCACGCGGAAGCTGCCATTGACCACGGACGAGGGGCCGATAGAGCTACCCCAGTCGATGCTAGATCTGATAGACCCGATCCTAGGCCGACGGGATCCGACGAAGCTTCCGCTCGTGGAAGGCGACGGCTCGGCGGGCGACCCGGCCAGTCTGGGGGTTGCCGTCCTCGTTGCCTCTGCAGCCACTTCCAACGGTACGATGACACCTTGTCCTGTCTACCATCTTCTCCAGCGTACTGAGATCTCCCGAAAATTTTTAGATACTACCCGCTCAGAACGCTATCGGAAATTGGCCGAGGGACAGTTGGACTGGTTGATGAACCATGTCCCTCGATCTGCTGAAGGGGCCATTTCTCAGCGAGACAACGAAGTACAATTTTGGTGCATATAAATACTTGACTCCCTCCCCATATATCTTTTCCTTCTCAACACGCCTTAATACCATCTTAATTTTTTTCTCTCTCTCTCTCTCTCAGGGCGGATTGCATGTATATGCTCCCACCCTTCTTGGCTTATTATGGTGCCACAACGTCTAATATTACGCTGCTTCAGTCTGCTTACGACCAGGTAAGGTTGTATAGACAGAAATTACAAACATCTTCTGATACCAAACTCTGGAGTCACATCATTGAAGGTCTACAAACATTCTTTTCAATTCTTTAAAATTTGTTGTTTTTTTCGAACAAAAGGTTGATTCTTAAATTTTTCGTTTCCAAATTATATTCAGGTTCTTACGAAGATCGGTTGATTTGGTCCACGGGTGAGTTATTTTAAGTGTTTAACATAGGAAGAAAGACGAGAGCCCTAACGATGACCAAAACGCAGGCAATGGATGGGCGGCAGCAGGGATGATGCGAGTGTATGCCACCTTCAAGAATCTACGAGACGTGAGGCTGTATGACCAGACGGAGAAATGGCGGAATGATCTTGCAGAATGGGTGCTGGAGATCGTTAAGGAGGCGTTCAGTCATCAACAATTGGACACCAAGCTAATTCCGAACTACATCTTATCCAATGACCCGAAACGAAACTGTGAGTAAAACAAACAACAGTTTTATTTTATACCTCATGGAGGGGGGTTGTTTTTTGAAGCCACCGTTCATATTTACAGACGCGGATTGTTCGGGGACAGCCTTGATCGCCTCTGCGGCCTATAGATTGGCCTCGCTAGCACCATCCTACATCCCCCTTTTACCGATGTCCACGATCTCTCAATCACGCATTGCGATCTTCAATCAATATACCAATGCGACGACTGGGGCAGTCGGCCCGGTCGTTGATCCTCTGGATTGGAACGCCGAAAAAGCCTTCAGTGGGGAAAAGGCCGAGGTTGGTTATGCAAGCCCCGAAGGCCAGGCGTTGGTCCTTCTCCTCCACACCGCCTGGAACTGTTTTACCAATTCTTCTCAGCCTTCTTACTCTGCTAATGACACCTAAGATATCTATCTATCTACTTTATCTTTTTTTGTGGGGGGGATCTTCCTGGGTGTAATCGTTATCTTCGTCTTTCTTATAACATCATATTTTAAATTATTATTTTTTCCCCTGCACCTGGGTGTTTTTATCTTGTTTTCATAGAGTGAATAACAATCACATATTGTACCTGCTTAAACGTAATATGATGACCTAACCAGTGAATTTAGGGCGTGACCTCAAGCTATAACAGCGGGTTGACTCATAGCATATTACTTCTAAATTATTCGATAAAAAATATGTGATCCTATTCCAGTGAGCCTCTTATATTAATGGAGATAACAAACATCAAGGACATGGCGTGCGCTGAAGGTTTTTTTTTTCTCTCCAATTCGAGCAGGTTAGGTTTTTTCAAGTCAGTTCGGCTAGTTCGGCCTGTACTTCTTCGGTAAGCTCAGAGATCGACTTGACGAGGAGATCCAATCTTGAAAAGTGGGACGAACCAGCTCAGCAGACAGACACACAAAAAAGAAGAAACGGCAGATGATATGCGTACAGATAGAGATGGAAGCTTACTTTTCTTGGGAGTTGTCGATCAACTGGTTATAATCTCGATCCTCTAGTCTTGCTTTCCTCTTCAGTAGGGTTTGTCGTAAATACTGATCTCTCTAATCAGTACATATTTATATGAGTTTGAGAGGAAATGGTGATGTGTGGCATACCTCTGAGATCTTTTCTGCCTCGAGTCCTTCGATCCTTTCGATTAGCTCGAAGAGATCGGTCCTTTTGAGATCCGAGTTAAGGATCTCCATGAGTAGTTTGATTTCATCTCGTATCTCGATGAACCCAGAGGTGGAGATTGAGATGAGCTACATGGAAGTGTTTGAGTTGGTCAGATCGATTGATTAGTCCGAAGTAGATTGAGTCTAACCTGTTGAATGTAGTCTTCTGGGTTAGCTTTGATCTGTTGATTATGTTCGTGTTGACAGTTTGAATGATGAGTAGTAGTAGTATCTGGTTCAGATGAAGTTGTCTCTAGTAGTAATGGGTTATTGAGTTCGTTGAGTAGATCGATTCTAATTTTTTGTAATTGGTTAAATCGATTGAGAACTAGTTGTGAGTAATAATTGTGGTTGTTGTTCATCTTTTTCTGAATTTTTCTTCTTCACAGCAACCTCGAATGGTCATGTATCCACCACCAACCACTCCATTCAAGAACTCACCTTCAATCGACACTCTCTCTCCACGACGACTTCAACAACAACCTCCTACTAATCACAGAACTAATGACTTACTCCAAACAACGCTGGCTGAACCTTCAGATCGAACCCAAGTACCAGTGGCCCTTCTCAGGAGTGTTATCCTCTCCAACTCACAACCATCCATCAACTACTATCATCATCCCAACCATCAACCTCAAGTACCAGACCTCCTTCATTCACCCGAACTCATCCAGAGAACAATCGCCTCCAGTTGGGACGCTTCCACCATAGCCTATGCACCCACTCAACTATTCCCTCCCATCAGACATCTACCCGGTCACGACCGCAAACGTATCCTCGTCACCGGTGGGGCGGGCTTTGTTGGCTCTCATCTCGTCAGTCCTTCCTCTCTCTCTCTCTCTTACCCTAGAACAACCGAGCCTTATCCTGTTTCTTCTTCATTAGGTCGATCGATTGATGTTCATGGGGTCTGCTCATCCCCTCCTACCTACATCATCCCATACAAGCTCTCCCAAACTCACATCAACTCCCCTTTCCTACATCACAAAGCCATGACGTCACCGTGCTCGATAACTTTTTCAGTGGCTCAAAAACAGCTGTGGCCCATTGGATGTGCGTACTACACCAAATAGAACCCCTCCATCAACCCCCCCATTAATCAACTCTCCTTTTTTTGTCCCAGTGGTCATCCTAACTTCGAATTGATTAGGCATGACGTCGTCGACCCGTTCATGATCGAGTGCGACCAGATTTATCATCTTGCGTGTCCTGCAAGCCCAGTAGCCTATCAATACAAGTAACAATAATAATATTCCTTCTTGAAGAAAAAAAAACAAAAAAACAGAAGGGTGCTGATTCTCTTGGCCGTCCAAATAGCTCGATCAAGACGATGAAGACCAACTTCCTTGGAGTCAGTCGTTTTAGTATTATCGTTCTTCGTCTCTATTTTCTCTCCAGCTGTCTGAAACCTTACCCCTCCTCATCAACTTTTCTCTTTGATAGACGATGAACATGTTGGGCTTAGCTAAACGAACCAAAGCGCGGTTCTTACTCTCGAGTACATCTGAAGTCTATGGCTCACCTGAGCAACATCCTCAAAAAGGTATTATTATTATTAATTTCTCTCTCCGTTGTCTGCTCGTTTTAAAGCATGATCTTTCGCTTTGGTAATTTCTAGAAACCTATTGGGGTAATGTGAATCCGATCGGGCCGAGGGCGTGTTATGATGAGGGTAAGCATGAAGAAAGGAACTTGATTATTTTCTTCTTCATAATCGGAGGAGGGAAGTTAAGAGGGGCTAAGAGATGATGTTACCAGGCAAGCGGGTGGCAGAGGCATTGACATACGGATACGCAAGAGAGAACGGGGTAGAGGTGCGAGTGGCGCGAATCTTCAACACCTATGGACCAAGGATGAGTCCGAGTGATGGGCGACTGGTTTCAAACTTTATCATGGCGGCTATCCGGGGGGAACCAATAGAAGTCTATGGGGATGGCCAACAGACGCGTTCATTGATGTACATCTTCGATCTCGTCGACGCCCTCATTCGCCTCATGAACTCCGACAACAACCAAGCCTTGGGAGACGCGCCTGTTAATCTGGGCTCAGAAGACGAACACTCGGTTCTGGATTGGGCTAACCTGGTCATCAAGATCGTCGATCAACTCAAACTCGATCATCCAAATTATCACAACCATCAACAACAAACCGTCCCTAAAACTGGCTCATCGTCTATCGTCCATAAACCCCCTCTCCCTGATGATCCTCCGAGACGTAGGCCTGATACTTCCAAAGCTCTCGAAACACTCGATTGGAAACCCAAATGGTCCGCCGAAGACGGCCTAAAAGATACTGCCAAGTTCTTCTTTGACCTCGTCCATTCGGGCTACTCCTCTTGACCCTCCAATCATATATACATATACGTGTCTCTGTATATATTAATGCTTCTCTCTCTCTCTCTCTCTCTCTCTCAATTGTAAATCTTGCCATTCACTCGAAACCATTCTTCATTGTACCCTTGTCTATTTGTTTTATTTTTTTTGATCAGCAGAATCATACAAATCCCTCTTGTTCAATTACAGACATGATGTCCGGATCCACAAGAGAAACGAAAAAAAAAACGTGGTGATCATCGTGAGTGAAAGGGTAACCAAAGAACGTTGGATATTCGGATTCGTTTTCTGGCTTGACATCAAGAAAATCAGGAAGGTGTGCGATCCCAGTGTATATCGTGCATGTTTTTGGTGGAATAAAGACAGTACCCCTAAAGGTATGTGCTAAGTTATAATAATGATTACAACCCAGAGTGTATATAGGATACAGGACTAGATAAATAAGATGGTTGAGAAGATAGTGATCAAGTGGATACACGGTAACTGATGAGACCTCCCCAAAGGTCCGAAGATTGAGGGATCAGGCCTACGAGCAGACAAACCGGCCGATGAGGGCTCTGAGGGACGGCAATCTCGAGGGAGAGTCTTGGACGGAGAGTGGCGAGGAGATGATCGAGCTCGATCCGCTCTGGGTCGGGGGTGTTTGTCTGGACGGATTGGCTCTCGGATAATCGACTGAGGATCCAGGGCTGTTGATCAGCGACGGATGATGGGGAAGCTTGTTGGTCCTCGAAGGCTTCTCTGATCTGTGCATGAATATCTGTGATCAGGTTCTGCTGATTGTTTGTTTTAAGACGGAGGGGAGGGAAGAGATGGACGCACGATGAGATGGGAATGGTCGAGCTGACTGAGCCCCAGTCGGCCCAACACCCAATCAACCGTGTCCCTCTTGCCCACCTCAGAGTTCTGAGATTGGCCCAGAACAAGCGGGATGTCGAGAGAGTCATCAGCTTCGTTGTCGGGCCCGGCCATAAGACTGCTGAGCAGATGACGGCCGGAGACGGTCTGGGCCACGCTGGCCAGTCGGTTCAGGTAGCCGAGCACACCGAGCTGCTCGCTAGGGATCCCGCCGGATCCGGTGGGATGGGCGATGTTGTTCGTCGGATCCCAGCTGAGATCGAGGCCGATGGACTGTAATACTTTCCTGGGTGTTGGTTTTTATTTTGTGAGAATGAGACTGGGTTTTTAAGGTGGATAGATGCTAAATATCTACTTACAGTGTGTCCTGCGATCCTTGGAGGTCGAGTGAGCTCATCGTGGCCATCGTCTTGAACCGAGATCGTAGAGTGGTGGGTGGTGGGAATGCTCGGTTGAGGGTGAGGGTGAGTAGGATTGGTCTGAGTGGTGAGTAGTTCATGAGACGACGAACGCCCCAAGTTGGTAATGTGGATACCAAAACATGGATGAACCAGCTGACCACTCAATCCGAATCTCCATCGATCGTGGTGGCACATTCACCGACGTGCATGCCTCATGGCCAGCCATACCACCCAACACTAACCGACTCGAATGGGTCACCAAGCTACTCTCACAAGACTCAGGATACGAGGATGCACCTCGAGAAGGAATCAGGAGAGTACTCCAACGTATACTCAAACGACCCATACCAGCTGACCAACCACTCAACACCGACAAGATTGGTAAGAGTGCCTTTTACTTCATCTGTATCCTTACAAACTTGCTCAGCGACTTCTCTCATACAAAAAAATTGACCGGAAACAGATTACATTCGACTATCAACAACGGTGGCCACGAACGCCTTGTTGGAACGAAGGGGAGCCAAACATGCCCTAGTGATCACCAAAGGATTCAAGGATCTGCTCGAGATCGGGAACCAATCACGTCCCAGGATCTTCGACCTGGCCATCCAGAAACCGAGCACACTATACTCGGAGGTGGTCGAGGCAGACGAACGGGTGACCCTGCTCGGCTTCTCCTCCGACCCCAATCACCATCACCGTCAGGTACTCTTTGACCAGGATGGAAGAGTTACCAGAACTTATGATCGGCTTCCTCACTCCGCTGGGGACGTCGTTCGTGGAAATAGCGGAGAAGCTGTTCAGATCATTAAACGCCTGGGTATGCACATCCATCCATTCATACACACATACATAGACAGCCTCCTCATCAACTATCCTAACCCAATTCACTCTTCTTCTTTATCTTCTCCCCTCCCGAAAAAAAATAAAATAAATAAGATGAACAGCTCGTCCGTAGTCAATTGATCAAACTCAGGGAACAAGGCTTTGAATCCCTTGCGGTGGTCTTGATGCACTCTTACACTTATCCAGGTATTTACCTCCCCTTCAAGATGAACTCGAAACTAATCTGAAAGATATACATCCAACACCCTCCAGAACATGAGCAACAGATCGGCAGGCTTGCCAAGGACCTTGGCTTTAGCCATATCTCGCTTTCATCAGAGTTGATGCCCATGATCAAGCTCGTCACGCGCGGAACGTCCTCAACAGCGGATGCGTATTTGACCCCAGTATTACGTCGATACATCGACGGCTTCTTTGGGGGCTTTGACGAGAGCTTGCAGCTCGAATCAGCTCAGCCAGACTCGACCACACGGAGGACACGGGTGGAGTTCATGCGCTCGGATGGCGGACTGACAGATGTCCAGCACTTCTCTGGCCTCCACTCGATCCTTTCTGGGCCCGCCGGTGGCGTCGTCGGATACGCCCGAACTACCTTTGACCCCCTCGATAAGATCCCCGTCATCGGTCTCGACATGGGCGGTACCAGCACCGATGTTAGTAGGTTCGATGGCCGCTATGAGACCGTCTTTGAATCTACTACCGCCGGCGTCACCATCCAAAGCCCTCAGTTGGATATAAGTTGGTTCTCATCTTCCTTTTTCCCCCCAATACTCTCCATCATCAACCTGCACCCGACGTTAAACCCAATCTTTCTCTCTCTCTCTCTTAGATACTGTTGCTGCTGGTGGTGGCTCGCGTTTGTTCTGGAGGAACGGGTTATTTGTAACTGGGCCCGAGAGTGCAGGCGCTTCACCCGGACCTGCCTGCTATCGGAAGGGTGGCCCGTTGGCTGTCACTGACGCTAACCTCCTCCTTGGTAGATTGATACCTGAATATTTCCCTAAAATCTTTGGGCCCAAAGAGGATCAGGAATTGGACATCGAGGCCTCCCGGACTCTGTTCGAAGAATTGAGGACAACTATCAATTCTGATTTACAGCAGGAACTCAGTATTGATGAGCTTGCTTGGGGGTCGGTTTGTCTGTGTTAGATTTTCTCTGTGTTTTGGTTTTTTTATCTCTCGTCAACTAAACCCAAGATGATTGTCTAGGTTTATTAAGATCGCCAATGAGACCATGTGTCGTCCGATCAGAGCCTTAACAGAAGCCCGAGGATACGCGACTTCAAAGCACATCCTGAGTGTCTTTGGGGGCGCGGGAGGACAACATGCATGTTCGCTTGCCCGGACATTGGGCATCAATCGAATCGTCATCCATAGACATGCCTCAATCCTTAGCGCCTATGGGATGGCCCTCGCGGATAGAGTTGTCGAGGCTCAACGCCCCTCTGCTCTCGTCTATAGCCACTCAGGACCCGATAGACTCTCCCTCGAAAATTCTCTCGTAGATCTGCAAAACCAGGTCTCTCATACTTTGTCTGCTCAGGGATTCGAACCAGATCGTATCGTCGTCGAACGATACTTGAACATGAGGTCGTTTCAATAAGCTCTCTCTGATTCTTCCTCCTCCATCTTCACTACCATCATGTGTCTCACTAAACTTTTTTTTTTTTTTTTTCGTCCCCACCCCCCTTTTTTTTTTCTCGTGTGGGATAATACAGGTATGATGGAACAGATACAGCCTTGATGGTCCTCGACCAGTCCAACTCTTGCTCTACCAACAAAAGATCTAAAGAAGAACAAGTTGGATATAACTATTTGGAGGGCTTCAGAGAGGCTTATCTGAAAGAATTCGGCTTCCTTTTGGATACATCTATTCCGGTGATTTGTGATGATGTAAGAGTACGAGGGATTGGCAAATCTACGTTAGTTTTTACCCCCCCCCTTTTTTTCTTTCCCAGCTCACACACATGTTCCATGAGATTGACCGGGTTTATGTTGGCCTTTGGGTGTATGTGTGTTTGTTTGCTTTTGGAAGAGAGGAGATTGGCGAATCGGTAGCTTCGCAACTTGCCACCATCAAGTTCAAGATCTATCAACACCAACACACACATTCTCACCACCCAATAGATCATCAACGTTTTCATGCCGTCTTCTTCGAACAGGTTATGCGCAAAATTCAGACACCTGTCTTTGACCTCGAGCGGTTCACAGTGGGCGAATATCTTATCGGACCGGCGATCTTACTTGACCGTCTTGAGTCCCTCTTTTCCTCTTCTTTCTACTCTCCTTTCTTCTCTCACCCTCTTCGTATCTCTCATCCTTCTGATTTTTTTCCTCCCCCCATGGTGTTGGCTATGTGTTTGACGTCTCAGATACTCAAACCGTCGTTGTTGACCCGGAGGCTAAGGTTCGATTCTTGAAGGACCATCTGGTTATCGACTTGGAGCATTAGTTTTACCCCCCCCCCCGACCCCACCCTTGTCGACCCCATTAATGCATGTTTATCATCCATAATACAAAATGAAAGGGAAAGAAACAGAACCCCTTTTCAAATCTGTTACCATCATCTTGGCTTCCATTGGCACTCTTTTAGTCCAACAAAATAACACCCAGTCTGTTTTACCCTCGTCGAACTTTTTTTTTTTTTTGTTACTTGTGGGTTTTAAATCGTAATCACATTTTTGTTTTCAAGAACAATATTGCTATAAACATATAAATACATATTCATAAATAAAGATATTACCAAAGATACGATTTTTTTAAAAACAGTTTAAAAGAGATATATATATAAAGATGTGTTTAATGTTGGCAATATGCATAGATTCACTTTGAAATCCATCTCTCCTTCACAATCTTAATCTACACTTGATTCTTCTTCTAGTTACGATTGGGTTATAGACCTTATAATAAAGTGTTGGGATTAATTATCGTTGTCAGCTTGTGTTTGGGGCTGCACGAAAGCCTGGCTCAACTGTCTGTAGTGGATGCCCAGCGGCAGCACGCTCCAGCCAAGCTAGGACATTCCATGCAGTCGATGATCAGCACGTTTTTCTTTTTTTTTTTTTTGGCTGCATGTCCTTTCGTCATAGATCAGCTTTTATGAGTGGAAAGTGTAAAGGTACAAGAAGAATTCACACCCTGTGGGATCCTGGTGGAGCCAACTAAATAAATAAAAAACGCTTGTGTTCGTCCTCATCAATCCTTATATGGGAAAATAAAAATACATGGGCATTCCACCGCTCCACCACAGCTGTCCAGGAAGACTTCGGATGTAAAGCCCACGTGCACTTCCCAATCACCACTCAATGGAACACTAACTGGTTCCCTCTCAGTATAGCCATGTCCAATGTACTAACTGTTGCACAATCCAACACGCTTGCTTCCACCAACAGGCCTACACCAGAATGATATCCAATCACACACATTCTGTACCAGGTGTGCTTTGAGCACAAGGTTACTTGCAGGTGAATGGGACTCCTGAAAAGAATTATTCTACCAAGGAGACACCCTCGGATGATAACCATGAGCCAATCTGCACCTACGATAAAGATGCATAAGCCGTCCCACCATGTGACTCGTGAGGTACTTTTCTTTCTTTCTTTCCCTTTTTTTCCCTTTGGGAATTCAAGCTTGGCATAACTAAGGCTATTGCCAACACTCAAACCAATGCCCCACTCTTGGAGGCCTTGGAATCCGCAAAAGCTGGCGGGAAACTCCAATGGCACAGATACTGTACCTGGACGGGTGGCCCACCACCTCGTAATATTAATATTTCCCAAGACTTCAGAAGATTTGCGGTGTTGGCCTAAAACACCGTGCTCCCAAAGAACTGTTGGATAAAGTTGTAGATGAACAACAACTGCTCGATAGAACTTTTGGACCCAAACTATGTGAGTGCCTCTTATTAAACCCACTATACAAAAACAAACTGACCCATATTCCTTGCTCTGTAGTGGACCAAGGTGCCACCTGTAGGGTGCCTTTATTGATTCCCAAATGTTTTCCCATCTGGGAGAACCCCTTCCACCTCCGGAGGAGTGCTTTGTCCTCGGTGGGACCCCACCCTTGAGTCACACGGGCTTGGCATGCTTGACATCTGAAGTTGGAAACAATGATGGGGTGCGTCCAAGCCAAAAATCAACAACTAATGGAGAGGAATAATGTGGAACCCAGTCCAATTCACACAATAGATCAAATCAATACAAAGAACTGAGAAAGGTTCTCAATTATCACAGAAACCTCTGAGGAAGAGCTTCACTGAATCCGGTTTGGCCATCAAGGAAGGATTCCTTAGAGGAAACTAACTCCAGTGCAACCACACTGGGTAGCCACTCCCCCACTGAATCTGAACAAAACACTTCATCCTTGGCCGACATTGTGATTTATTGGCTGGTATGCCTTGACTTGTAACATAGATGAACTTGACAAATGAGCCACTTTTCATGTTGATACCACACATCCAACTATAGGTGATTTTGGTGGCCTTATTATCTAAATTTGGAGTGAATTACAAGTTTTTTTGTGGATAGGTTATTAACTGTCAGGATTATTTCTACTTTTGCATGTCAACTGCAGGCAGTTGAGCCAGTTTTTTTTTTGTGCAGTGTTATCAATACAAATATACATATACAAACTTTATCATGTTAATCTGTTTGGATGCTTGAAACCATTTCCCACTTGGTTGGGGGAATTTTACTTAAATAGAAGTGGTCGGAGATCCACTGCTTTGGGCAACTTTCCATCCTTCAATATTGGATACTGTGTTTTTTTTTACAAAAAGACATATTCCCATGTGCTTTTGGACTTCTTTATTATATTGGAATATGTGTGTGACTTTTTGGAAAGGTCTGAAATAGTAGTTCTTGGTATGATTATGGAGATAGAAATTCAGATAATATGTGTCTCATGGATTGAAAATTGGAGATTGTGTTGGCTAGTTTTCAACCTGGTGCTTTGTTGTTGTATAATTCCAACTCTCAGTGTCCCTGTCGTGTTATGCATGTCACTTTATGCAAAGTTATTCCTTGAATACAAGTTCAACCCCCGCGTGCACCCTAAACAATGAGTCAGACTTCACAAGCTTTACAATCAACCAATTTCGATTCCCTTCCACTAGAACGCTACCCCTTAATCCACTGTCAATTACCCTAACAGCCATATCTCTTCCAAATCAACCCTCTCAAGAAACTCAAAGAACTCAGGAGGAGCCTAGCTTTAACGCAAGTGGAGGTACTTGCTTGAATCTTTTATGTCAAAAACTTCTCTCTCTATTTTATTTAAAGATGTTGACAATAACTACTCTTTTTAGGCTTGTGAGTTATTGTCTATTATCTCCATTGTATTTCTTTGAAGTTTTCCTGTTGAGTTTTCACTAGGATAAGATCATAAGAAGGTATTATAATTAAATTCTCTCTTTCTTTTAATTCATATCAATCTTACTCATGATCTTATTTATTTCTCACTTTATTCTCTAGTTTCTTTACTACTATTAGCTTTAAAATCTAGTTGCAATAAAGTGCTTTGATCTCAAATTCTTACATGCTTGACAATCAGGATGAATTGATGCATCCCTTGTAATGACATTATAAGATTAGAATTTGTCTGAAGACAACAGGGAAGGTCAGACATACATAGACCCCTTTGTTGTGTTTTCATGAATGAAAAGAAGATCAAAGGGGAAGCTTGAATGGATATCTTCATGTGTCTGCTGGCTAATATAGCAGAGCCAAATTTCAATAATAATAATTAAAATAGTTAATTAAGAAGAAAGAGATATTCTTACTCAGTAATAATGCAAAAAAAAAAAAAAACATAATAGATAAATACAAAATAAATGGGGCTTGATAAGTGCACACCCTTCAAACAAAAGGGGGTAGGCATATGTATGGGGATTTCCATACATATACACATAAAAAGAGTGTGCGGGTTGCACACAATTTTTATTTGTATAGGTATGGGCATACCCCATACCTATACATTTTTTTTCAAAGGGTATTATTTAAGCAAACACAGATCTTTGTTCATTTACATAATCCTGCCATCCCTTCAACCAGAGGAAATCCCTCCAGTGAAAGAGACACACATGGGTGTTGATAAATGCACACCCCTGGCCCCACACCCATGACAGGGGAACACCTTTTCCAGGAGAGGCATGTGACCCGCACACCCCTCCTTGGAAGGGCATGTGACTCCACATGCTGTGGTCTGCTAAATGTGTTCAAGTGTCAGAAGTACATAAAGGCATAGTTTTATATCATTATCAATGAGTGATATAATTAGTTGTTTCATGGAAAAATTGGATTCTCCAGGTTACTTATCCCATAGGCACTCTTTGAAACCACAAGGATAGCTGTACTCAGACAAAATCTATTCAGAATAAACCAATTTTTTAAGTATAAGTAAATGGGAGAGGCTTATTGTATAGTCACATCTATAGTCACATGTATAGTAACATGTATAGTCACATATCTAGTCACATGCAGATTCACACCTATAGTCACATGGTTCATCACATGATTTTTCACACAAATCACCAGCTAAAATGCCTGATATTTTTCTATATAAAGGGGAGGGTGTTCCCACTCAGAAAGAACATCATTCCAGTTTTGGAACAGTAATTCTATTCATAGTTGAACACAGCCAAAACACACATAGCATTCCTTAGTGATATCAATCAAGTTTGCCTTTTGAAAATATCTTTCATACCTCAGAGATGAAAAACAGTTAAAAAAAGTAGTGTTGCCCCTTTTTGTGCTCTTAACAAAGCAAAGTGATATTATCAAATTTGTCCTCTTAGCTGAAGTTTAAGAAAGAAGGAAAGCCGATTTGAGTAGTTCAAATTGATTCATCATCCATCCCAGAACAAATGTATCTTGTCTTTGCTGAAAAAAAATTGATCTAAGTCTGATCAGGGATTGCTACTTATAGTTTTCTCTATCATAAATTTACACCACAACAATACTTTTTTTTTTTTCAGAGTTCTGTGAAGTATAATTGTCCATTGGGCTGGGAGCTCATTCAGCCTAATACCAAGGAAATCAAGCTGCCATCTTACCTGTTTTACTGATTAGTGCATGCTAGCCGGGGATTTAGGAAATTTTCTATGTTGATAAGGGGTAAAACCGTTTCATCCAGCCAGTAGAACTACCTTCTAAAATAATTAGTTATGTTGGGTGTAAATGTTAACAAGTAAATCCAAATTTGAGCTACCTACAGTACCTGTAACAAAATTCTATTTTATTTGGTGGGAGTAACCCATTTTATATCTTTTGAATCACATCTCTGTTGACCTGGAGTCAACCCAACCTATTCAATCAATGCATGGCTGAATTTAGCCACAATCACTTCCAGAAAATCTGCTACAACTGCCAACATTTGACATGCAATAGCTTTGATCTTACTCTACAACCTTACTATATACTTGACTTGAAAACAATTCAATGCACAGTCACAGCACACCAAAATTAACCATCAAGCAAGAACAAAGCTGGATTGACTTATTCCACATGTTAGCTGGTACCAGCTGATGTGTTTGGAGTCAAAACCACTTTTCAAATTGTGCCACTCAGATGGAGGTCAAATTTCACCCCAGTGGCCTTAGAAAATTGAGGATCTAAGTGGGCAATCTTTCTTTTGAAAAAAAAAAGTCCATCTCTGGACAAATTTATGTATTGTTTGGATCTCCATGATAGCCAAAGCCTCTTCCATCCATCCCCATCTACTTGATCTGCACTCATCTTGGTCATGTTATGAGTTCATTAACACATGATTAAGCAGAAAAAACAATTCAAGTTACAGAAAAGGAAGCTGAGTGCAAAAATAAGCCCATAAAAAATTCAGGAGAATATGGAAAGATTTGCCATCATCTTGTGCATCTTTGGTCCCCCCCCCCCAGCATGATCA
The DNA here is from genome assembly GCA_007896445.1 of Puccinia hordei. Lineage (NCBI taxonomy): Eukaryota > Fungi > Basidiomycota > Pucciniomycetes > Pucciniales > Pucciniaceae > Puccinia > Puccinia hordei. The sequence continues at coordinate 145,946 of RDRW01000058.1, read as the reverse complement.
CCCTATGAGCTATGGTGGATTCAAAAAGGTTATTTTTCAGATTCTCTCTGGTCACACAGACTTGACACATCTTTTGGAGGATCCCGGCATGCGCCCTCCAATGGGAGACTTGAACTTTTGTTGTTGTTGCTCTTTTGAAGGTGATGAATGACGATGATTCTTTCTGGACCACAACATATTTTGATATGTATATATATGTATGATAAACTAAATTGAGGAATGAGATATAAATGAAAACTAATAATAAACGAGACTAACAACAAAAAGGTAGAGAAAGGAAAAAAAAGCTGTTTATATCTTATAATATGAAAGAGGAGAGAAAAAAAAACAGGCTGAAAATGATTGGAGTTTTTTTTTTCTCACGCAACAAACAAGACAAGGAACGAGATCCTTCAAGGATGAGGGAAGATAAGATTACGAAGGGTGGGGATTGAGGTGTCCTGAGGTGGGGGTGGAGCAGGGGAGAAAAGGGACGCAAAAAAAAAGAAGCAAAAAATAACGAGCCACGATGAATTGTGGGGGTGGGAGTCCATTGAAACGTGGAGGAGAGAGGCGAGTTCATAGGATCTTGCAGACCCTGCGCTTCATCTTCTCCATTTTGCGTCCTCTCATAGCCAGCCTCAAAGCTGCATTAAAGACCTCCTTAACGCCGATGTTATGTTTAGCCGAACACTGTTAAGATCCGGTAAAGAGAGAGAGAGAGAGAGAGAGAGAGAGAGAGAGAGAGAGAGAGAGAGAGAGAGAGAGAGAGAGAGAGAGAGAGAGAGAGAGAGAGAGAGAGAGAGAGAGCTTATGAGTAACAGAAAGAACGGGGGGGGGGACATGATGATTTGATTGAGACCGACCTCCATGTAAGTGGCTCCGATTTCTTTGGCAACCGCTTGCCCTTGCTGTGGCGTGATTGGCGTTGTACCTTGGGCGGCAAGTAGATCCGACGTTCGTTGGTCTTTCCGTAGATCGATCTATTCCAGTCGCAATCAACATCATGCTCAGCATCCTTTTTCAGGCTGATGTGACTCTACAAACTTTTATTTCTCTGGATCTATGCCTTTGGGTGGGAAGAAGAGTCAAACGGGCTCAACTTTGGTTCCAACGAGAATCAAAGGGACGCCTTCACAAAAGTGAGACACCTCTGGATGCCACTGAAAACACAGCCAGATTTTTTGTTAAAAAAAACGCCACTTGATTAGATTTTTGGCTGTGAACGCGGAAGAGGGTGGGAAGAAGAGACATACTTTGTCGGTGACGTTGGCAAGACTTGTCGGAAAATCGATCGCAAAACAGATGAAGATCACGTCACTTTCCGGATAGCTTAGGGGACGCAGCCGGTCGTACTCTTCCTGACCGGCGGTGTCCCAGAGAGCCAGTTCAACAAATTTGGAAGAATCTGTTGGGAAGGGTACCATTGTCACGTAGTTCTCGAAAACCGTTGGGATGTAAGCCTATGCAGATCGATCAACTCTATTGGCATTAGTTATTTGTTTTGATACTTTTTTTCCAACGGGTAGAGATGGGGATAACCCTCGAATGGAAAGAATCAATCACCTCGGGGAATCGGTTTTCTGAATACATGATTAGCAGACATGTTTTACCGCATCCTCCATCTCCAGTGACGACGAGCTATGAATGAAAGATCGTATTCAGCGAGTTGAGATCTTCGGGGAGAGACAGATAGGAGAAGGAGTCTGGATAAAGGTGGGGGTGATGCAGACCTTCCGTTTGGCATCGGGTTTTCGGTAACTGAGAGTGCCAGAGGCTGAGCCATTACCGGTCGAGCCGGAGCTGAGACCGGCCAGATTTGAGCCGGAAGACTGAGCAACATCACCGTAGACGCCATAGGTGGCATAGGATGAGCCAGAGGCGGTAGTCTGAGTGGTTTGGTAGCCTGATTTGTGTGGGTTTGAGGTATCGTGCTCGGGGCGATAGTCGCACGAGCTATGGTCATTCGGTTGATGGTTGGTGGCGTAAGAGGACATGTCTCTCGTATTAGTATATATAAATAAATAAATATGTTTGTGTGTTTGTGTGTGTGTGTGTGGGGATGGTCCGCTTCTCGGCTGACTGGCCTTGGAGAATGACTTGTGAGATATGGATGGTTAAAGACTCGAAGAAGGTTGGTGGAGGTTGGGATGAGGGCGAGGTTGGGCGTTGGGTGACTGCTGTGCAGAACTCGGCTGGGGAGAAGAAGGCGAGGGCGGTCGTTGGTTGTTGGTCCAACTGTTTCACTCAAAAAAACTCAAACCAACCCACAACAAAAAATAAATATTTATGTACTGCACAACTGCCTGAACTCAACATGTAGCTTTAGCTTTCGCGAAGATAGATAGATCGAAGAACAAGAACATTAAACCAAAAACATCCTACGTCGGCCACACGCTTGATAAAATCAAAACACGCGTCGCGCCAGATTGCCATGCAGAACCCAAAATCAGCTCACTGCAAATTAAAGATCCTTGCAGTTATAACAACTCTTGGCCGCGCTGATCTCATCCACCACCATTCTCTTACTACATTTTCCATGAGCTGCTCAATTTGATGCGTGGCAGACGGAAACCAGGACGCGACCACAAGTCTACACTACTTGGACGTCTTGGATGTTTTCGCTAAGACAGATTGGGATCGGTGCATGGAATGTCAGAATCAGCCCATGATCCGACACACCTGAAACACCGATCGGTCCATAACCAGGAAAAAGTCAGCCCGATGCAAGCCTCTGACAAGAAAATGCAGCAGATAATGGGCCTCCATGTTTGAGAGTCTTGATGGCGAACTGGGTCAGTTTAGGGCCTCTCATTATTGCACCAATCACCCCGCAGTTTGGTTTCAACCAATGTGCATTGTAAGCGATGGGACTGACCCAAGTTGTTGATCCCAAGGTGATTAAACACAGCATTTTCCAAAGTCTGTAGTAACAGCTGATGAAGGAAGTAGTCCAGTCCTCACTCGCACCACTTTTCACCTTGGGTTCCACTTTGTCAGCCTACATGGCTGTGCAAAATTGAGATCATGTGGCATCAAGTATTGGGATAAGATATTCAAGATATTTGGGGAATAACTCTGAAAGAATTATGGCATGAAAAATGAATTGAAAGTATCCAGTTATATTGGTAAAACGGGAAGACAAGGTGGCTCTTTTGCTGCACTTTTTGAGGAGTATTATTGAGCTAAATCTCATTGAAAATCCATGGGCAAAATAAATGGATGTGGGATTGCCTCTTGAGAAAGCCTAGATCTTATGTCTCAGTGGAAAATTTGTCATTGGGATAACAAACACGTGTGTATGAACATTTCTACTTAAAGTGTTTGGTCTAACCAGTTTGGACTCTAAATGTTCAATAAAGATGATTTTCAATTAAATTGATTCATTTCCAATCCTCTATTCTTGGAAACATAGATGGATGTGACAGGTTTCTGCTACAAATCCAAAGTATTGTTTGTTGATGTTTGTCATTTAGTATTTATTTATAGCCACAGTCTAGTGAAAAGATCTTTGCATCTCTCTTTATGGCCAGTTGGAACTGGCCATTGAGAGTGAGCTTTACTAGGGGGCTCACAATTGAAATTGAATTTTTTTTCTCAAGCAAATTTTAAGGTGTTTAGTAGGGGGTATCAAATATGAACAAAATCCACCATTATCTAATCAACTGGTTTTGAAAATCCACTATTTTTAAGAACCATGGATATCTATATACAATGGTTCAGAATTTTCAAAAGTGGAATTTTGTGGAAAAACCTAATTCACTGGTTTTAATTGTGGATTTGATCATATTTGATACCCCCTAATAGCTACAAAATCTTGGAAAAATAAAACTTAGAATGATGTTTGCAGAGCCAGTAAAACTCATCAAATACCAACAATCTTATTGAAAAGTTACCTGAAATTGGCCCTAGCATGGTTGAAAATTCAATCCTATTGCTCTAAAGTTTTGGTTGTGATGGCAATCAAGAGAGGTATACATTCCCCCTGTTGATGGTAAGTCATACTGACCATTGAGAGGGTGGTTTTAAAAAATCTCAATTTTAAGTTTACCTGGCCATAAAGAATCCCTTGTCCTCTTGATTGACAGTCCAACTGGTCATCAAGAGGGGGGTTATATTCCTCTTGATGGATAGCTTTACTGGCTATTCAGAAGAATTTTCATCTCTCTGGATGGAAAGCTTTACCATCCATTGAGAGGGCTTTTGTATAAATCTAGATTTCCCTTTGTGAACGGGAAATTCTGAGGTGTTTGCCTTGGTCTTTATTTTCAGGTGCACTGACCATCAAGAGGGGATTGTATCCCTCTCCAAAGCCACTCTTGCTAGCCATTGAGAGGAGTTGGTTTTATCTTCCTTGATTTTCCATTATAAGTTTTTGTCAAGAGGCCAATATCACCAGGAAAAAACAATAATCACTTCATTCTGGAACTTTGGAAAGTGATACAATTTTCTTTTGCAAGCTTATTCATGTTTATTCATGTTCTGAACTGTTTTTTTATTCTAATTTTCATGTTCTTATGTTGATTGATGTTGCTTCATGTTGTTTATGTTGTTTATGTTGTTTATGTTGTTTATGTTGTTTATGTTGTTTATGTTGTTTATGTTGTTTATTTGTTATTTTTTTATGTGTTTACATTTATTTATTTATTTTGCTTGCTTATTTTCTTCTTTTGTATATATATATATCTTATTGTTAATAGGGGGTATCAAACATGACCAAATCCACAACTATCTAATCAACTGATTTTGAAAATCCACCATTGTTAAAAACCATGGATATCAATTTAAGATAGTTCAGAATTCTCAAAAGTGCAGTTTTGTTGAAAAACATAATTTGGTTTTAATTGTGGATTTGGTCATATTTGATACCCCCTGATAGGGGGTATCAAATATGACCAAATCCACGATTATCTAATCAACGGGTTTCACCAAATCCACAATTATGAAACCAGCGGATAAAAATTCCAAATAATGCCATTATTTGCACTAGACGTGTCAAGTATCAACAAAAAAAACCCCAATATAATTACAAAAACCACGATCCTCCACATTTCAACCAATCACAACTCAGGATCCAAACTTGCAATATACAACCCCTATACAATCAATAATCCTCCACGATTCAACCCCAACCAACAATAAATTGTTGCCAATACAACTCCACCCAGTCACAAACCCAAACTTGTTCTTCAGTTTTCCTCAAAATTTGGTAAGTTTAGTTGATTGTAAACTTGCTTGCCGAAAAAACATTAATCAATCATTCCCTGATCCCAGATCGATGCCTATCAAAAAAACAAATAAATTCATCACTGGAAAAGGAAAAGTGATACCGAAGACGTCAGCAAGCAGGAAGAAACCCATCAAGAAGCGAGCACAACATGTCTCTGACAATGATACAACCGGAAAAACTTCTTCTCACCTAAAGAAGGACAACTTCCTCATAATCATCGACTGGCTCAAAATCCAAAAGAATTACGATTTGTGCTTTGGAACTGGTAAGGCACCGGCGGTTGGAAGGCCAGCCAAAGGGAAGATTAACGGATTCGAGATTATGGCAATCAATCTGAGAAATCAATCCCCTTCACAAATCAATCTAATGGCCAGGCAGATGAAAGATTGTTTTAACAGCTACAAGGACAAGTACAAGAAAACACATACCCAATCCCTCTCCACTGGCTTTGGACTCACCGATGAAGACCGATTGGCAGGAATTATCACCATTGACAAGAAGCTTGACAAAATGTGTCCATATTTCCATGCTATGCATCAGCTGATGGGTAAGAAACCGTTTGTGACGCCCTTGTACAAAGTCGATGCTCAAAACGGTGATGAGAGCTCTGACTCTTCTGGTCCCGAGGCCAACAACTTGGACAAAAATGTTGATAAAGATGACTCAGATAATGTATCTGTGGATTCCAATAACTCTAGGGCTCCAGTTGTAAGATTGATCAGTTGTTTCATTGTCTTTTTTGATAATTGCTAATATGTTCAATATTGTTTATACGTGATGAATTAGTCAGCAATCTTGGAACCTTTAGAAACAAATGAGAATAGGTCTGAAGGAGGCAGGGAAGGTGAAGAGGTGTGTTTGAATTTATTTTTTTCACTTATTCCATTTCTTCTTCAAACGATTGACCTTGCCACTAAATAATTTAGGAAAGAGTTGGAACGGCCAGTGTTTGTGACAATCCTTCAGATGAAAATGAAGCGGCACTCCTGGTTTGTTATGAGATCAATTAATCACTGTTGTTCGATTGATTAGCTAAAGCCCCATTTCTTCCCATGTTTGACATTAGCAAGGAAAGGAAGCAAGTATTCGTCCTAGTGGAAAGGTTAAATCATCTAAGCGCTATCAAAGGGCTGTGGATTCCCTCACTGCCAAAGAAAGGGCCCTTGACACAAGTGATTCAGAGGATTACTGTCCATCTGATTCTCAAGAAGATACTCAGTCACCCTGCAAGAAGAAGAAAAACAAATCATGCACCACTTTGACACCTAACGACGCTGCATTGGATTCTCCTGCAAATTCAAATAAACCGTTGCCAACTCAAACACCCAAGGAAAAGCAAAGGGCATCCAACAGTGCCAATATCAATCCTAAGAGCCGATCAACCTCAGGGCCCAACACCCCCAATCCTTTTTCTCAATATGAAGAGTATGCATTGAAGAGGGATGAAGGCCAGTTGGAGATGTAATCCTTGTTCCAATTTTATTTAACTGACATGCTTCTTCAACTTATTCTTTATTAGGAAAGTCACAAGTGGCTCGAGACACCCTCAGTGTTGAGATGTTGAAGTTTGAACGACAGGTCAACAACAATAATAAGGGGGTCGAGTTGGAGGAAAGGAAATTCAACCACTCAATTGAACTTGAGGAGAAGAAGTGGGATCATGGAATTAAATTAGAGGAAAAGAAGTGGGAACATGGAATAAAATTAGACGAGATGAAATTAGACTAGGAAAGGGAGGAAAAGGATAAGGACCAAAGGTTTGAGATGGCCAAGATGGAATGTTTGGCTTGTCAGGAGCACATCGGTAAGAAGTATGACCTGGTGACTCAGTGTGTGGCTCATGGGAAGAGTACAGAAGAGATTGAACGCTTGGCAAATTTATTCAAATAGTCCACCTTTTTTGGGTTTGTTCGCACCCAAGAAATCATTTGAAACATTGCATGTTACACACTAGAAAGAAAATGAAAAAAGCAAACTATCAATTATATTTTAAAGAGTTATCTAAAATAGCATCCATATCTCTAATAGTCCAGTTGCTTTTATTTGGATGATTAATATAGTGACCATCTCTAATAAGCTGAATGGCTTTTTGGGTTTTCTTGGGCAGTTGGCAAGATAACCCCATTTGTTTATGTGAAGAGTTGGGAGCAGTTTTTGAGGGAAGAGTCAGGTGAGAATAAGCAGTGGCTTTCCATGCACACTCAACTATACCATCAAATCCTGCAAAGTTGATGCCACAAGAATCGTCTGGAAAGACAAATTCACCTCCAGTGACTTGAATATTATTCTCAACTAGCTTCCCAGTGTGTTTCCCAATGGGAATCCATAGGACAAAGCTGAAGGGTGAAGAATTGGTGTCTTGGTGTGGCGTGTTTGCAAACTGGCCAAGGGTAAACGACAGGTGTGAGGTGAATCCTTTGCGGTGGGCTGAATATTGGGGAGCTAGTCCAGGGGCATTGAGTCAAATGTGTTGTTTCTGGACCTCACAGAATAGGGGTTTGGATACAGATCGGAAGCACCGCCCAAGAAACTTATTGATTTTTGGAACATCCTTTTGAAGCGCTTCATAACCGTGTTGATCTGTAGCAACTTTGGAAGAAATGCCTGTTATACCAATTTGGGATTGTGCCTCGTAACCTTTTTGCCATCCCAGACTGTACATTTCACCCAAGTATGCTGGTCCGTTGGATTTATTGGAATTTTGGAATTTCGCCTGCTGGATGAGATGTTGGCTGAGATTTTGGTATTGTTCTTTGAGTTTTGCATCCATGGTTGAGAATGGTTGGAACTTTAACACAGCAATAACGTTCTTACGAGCTCCATCGGCCCAGCAGATAAAGGACTTGTTGAAGAATTGGATGTTGGCATTTGGATTGGGATTTGAGATGTGGACTGGAATATGGGACTGGCCAGCAAAATGTACATTGGCACGTTGACGGCGAAGAAGTTGAGTGGCGGCTTTGTACTTTTTCCGCTTCCTTTGATTTTTACTGAGGTGTGATTGCGGAGCCAGACAAGAACCTTCTGCTTCATTGATCCCATCGCTGCCATGTATATCTTGTTCTCAATAGTGATCACATCGGCGATAGATTTGACAAATTACGCAAGACTTTGATTCCATCTGAGACATGTTAGGAGGCACGTGGGGATTTGGATTGGAGTGTTGCTTGCAAGTAGGTGGGCGAGGTGGACAGGTGAGTTTAACTTTCTTCAAGGATAAATTGGATGATTCTGAGTTGTGGTCACTGCTTTCATTGTCGGTAGAGCCAGCGTCTGAAAAGGTGCTATCTGAATCCAAATTGTACGTGGAAAAGGAAGGTGACGGCGGGTCCTGGTGGCGAGAATCATCCCCTCCTTGCTCCTCACTAATGTGCTGTGACTGTTCTAGATCAAGAGGAATAGCACATCACCAATGGATGTTACAGTTCGTACTTGATCTTTGAACAGACAGCGGCACATCAGCTTGGATTGGGGAGGGGGTGGGCAGTGGTTCTTTGAGTCCAATGGTTTTCTGTCGAGGTTCTTCCAGTTCCAATCTGAGCTCCTCCGTCACTGATTCCAGTTGTGTAACTTCCACGCTGTTTGATCCAAAAAGAAAAAAAAAATACAAGAAAGAATAAATCAGCAATACACAGGTGGCTCAGTTGGAAGAGAGGAATAAAGTGCTTACCCAAGCTCTGCATTCCTTATTTTTCCCTCTTGAGTTCTTTTTGCAGCCCCACTTACAAAGGGACTTACTGAGTTGTCATTCATGAACACGGTCATAGTTAGAGTGAGATTGGCTTTGGATTGATTAAGTGATCCTCAACAGCCGTCCTCGGCGATGTGATCCTCAGCAGCGTTCCTCGTTGGTAGTTCTCCTCAGCAGTGTTGCTCGGCGATGTGGAGCTCAGCAGCAAAGTCGTTGGTAGTTCTCCTCAGCAGCGTCCCTCGGCGATGTGAAGCTCAGCAGCTGGTAGTTCTCCTAAGCAGCGTCGCTCGGCGATGTGAAGCTCAGCGGTAGTTCTCAGCAGCAGTCAAGTCGTTGGTAGTTCTGCAGTTCAGCAGCAGTCAAGTCGTAGGTAGTTCCCCTTGGCAGCGTCGCTCAGCGATGTGAAGCTCAGCGGCAGTCAAGTTGTCGGTAGTCCTCCTCAGCAGCGTCGCTCGGCGATGTGAAGCTCAGCGGCAGTCAAGTCGTTGGTAGTCCTCCTCAGCAGCGTCACTCAGAGATGTGAAGCTCAGCAGCTGGTAGTTCTACAAGTAGGATCATGTGTGTTGAATTGATATATAAGTATAATGGTTACACACCATAACTGTTTAGGAAGATAGACAAGCAAAATTAACCTCACAAGCGTCCCTCGGCAATGTGAATCTCGTTGGTAGATCTCCTCAGAAGCGTTGCTCGGCAATGTGAAGCTCACCAGCGTCGCTCGTTCGTAGTCCTTTGCTCGTTCGTAGTCCTCCTCAGCAGCGTTGCTCGGCGATGTGAAGATGAGCAGCTGGTAGTTCTACAAGTAGGATCATGCGTGATGAATTGATCCATATGTATTATTTTTACACACCATAAAGCAGACAAGCAAAATTCTCCTCACAAGTATCGCTCGGCAATTGGAAGCTCAGCAGCATCGCTTGTTGGTAGTCCTCCTCAGCAGCGTTGCTTGGCGATGCAAAGTCCCTCGGCGATGTGATTGTCAGCAGCAGCTTCGCTGGCCTTTGTAGTTAGTTATCCTGAGCAGCAGTTGTTGGCGATGTGTTGTTCAGAAGCAGGGTAGAGCAAAAAAATCAATATTAGAAGATTGGTTAGTTCATTGGATAATGGCTGAAACCACCAAGACGGTTTGGCAAATTGGCCTGCCAAACCGTCTGGGCGGTTTCAGCCATCTCCTGTGGCTTGGCCCAGTTGAATCACCCACAACGAAGTGGCTTGGCCTGATTCAATCGAATTGGGCCGTTGTTTAATTGTTCCTGAGCTTCTCTTGTTGCCAAGAACGTTGGCAACAAGAGATGCTAAAAACATTCATTCAAGGAGGGTTGGCGACCTCACCTTGAGCTAAATAAAAAAAATCAGGATGGCATCAGCCAAAGAAAGTCAAGGTAATAAAAACAAGAGTGATCACACTCACCTTTGTGGAAGGGATTGATAAACAGCATGTATTTCAGCAAATTATCTGAGCACCAAAGAGGAGGGATGATGGGTCAATTGGAATACCTTTTTCAGCCACAAAGCACATGAGCAAGCCAAGTTTTTCCTGATGATTGTTTAATGAATAAACAGCGTGAAATGTAAAAATATGAATTGAAATATCAGAGGAAATTTTACCATGACAGTGTATCGTGCACAATTGCAACATTGAAACAAATTGAGCTAGTAGAAGAAGCATTTTTTTTGTACCGGTGGGTGGTTTTTTCCTGTAGAGATGTGCTTACTTAGGCAAGAAAACATATTTTGATCCAAAATATAAGTGTAAAAACTTTATTGATTTGATTTGCATCAAGATGAGAAGAGAACAAAAATCTGTAATGAAGCAGAGCAATCAAGAAAAATTGGCACTGCAGCGCCCCAAAATCAAATGCAAGCGTCAGAAAGCTGGAAGTGTATTGTTCTGCAAGTCAATGTTGAATTTTATTCACCTTAGTTGAAGAGTGCAAGCGTTATGGGGCGTAACAGTCCACGTAATCCATTGTTACTAGATTCAACGTTTTCCAACAAGGTCGGGGCTGCTTCTGGTTCCTCCTCATTGTAAAGTTCATGCCACTGATCCTTGAGGTTGGCTAGAAGATTATGCAGAACAATGCAGGTGATGATCCACTTGACCGTTGCCTTCATCTCACGAGGGTTCCTGATTTGTGATCAAATTTCTTGCAAACTGGCAAATTGTCCCTTTAGAATACCGATGGCATGTTTAATTCATACTCTTGATTGGGCTAGATGGTAATTGAAATCCACATTCTCAGGTATAAGCAAATCAGAACCTTTGTAGGCTGGAACAGTATGTTGATCACTTGAATAAGCAGAGTCGGCCAGGAGGAATTGGTGTTGGTCAAAGAATCGTTCTGGATTTTGAGCAAGCTTTGTATTAGAGAAGACATAACAATCGTGACAGGATCCTGGGTAGCCTGCAAGGTACGATATGAACTTTTTGTTTATGTCACAAACAAGAGTGACCGAAATAGAGTAACTGTTTTGAAAGCAAACAACACATCAGCTCAGAATTGGTAAAATAGTGGAACCAATGCAAACAATCCAACCGTTTTTTTCTATCCCAGTAGTGGTTACCGTCTACCGGAGGCTTTTGACTCAGTGGAATGGTTGTTCCATCAACAAAGCCAACACATCCAGGGAAGCCTTCATCTTGCATGACCTGAGATGATTCCATACATACTTCTTGAGTCCGCCATGATACCAAGTGCGAGCGCATTTGATAAAGAATCTTGATCACCCAACATGTGTAAAGGTTGATCGTTCCATAGCCAACTTGGAAGAGATTCTTGAGTCTGAAAACCGCAGCACCGTTTCCAGTTGATCCAAGACGGCACATAGCAATAGCAAGTTGGACTGATGGGTCTCGTTGAGGATTCTGAGAGGAGTTGTGAAAGATGGGATTTGACTCAATCAGTTGAAGAAGATTGAGGAAACATGGGAACGACATTCGAAAAAGCTGGAGGAAGCATGATTGAGGAAGTTCTTGAATGATTGAAAGGTCATATTGAGGATGGAATCGTGTAGTGGTGCCTCTGGCATTGAGGTATTGTTTCTGGAGTTTGATCGACAATAACGGTAGAAATCTTCAAGACCTGAGTCTTCGTTATCTGAGTCAAAAATCAATACTGTTGCAGCAGAGTTGGCCGCTTGAAATAGTTGCTTGTGTTGAGAGGGTGCTTGTCGGATGATTGGTTGAGGTGAGGTGTGATGTTTGCTTGGTTTGACAAGAGGAAATGGATTGAACGGTGAAGCGTGAGCTGATGTGAGATGTGATTTAATTGGGTTATTTTGGAAATGAAGGATTTGGATGGAAAACCAGGGTTTTTCATTTTCAAAATCCGTTTGTTTTTTAGCTACCCCTTTTTGAAAACCCGTTGATTAGAAATCTTGGATTTGGCAATTTCTAATCAACGGGTTTTAATGGTGGATTTGGTCATATTTGATACCCCCTATTTGTGATTTTATTACTTCACTAATTTAAAATTACTTCAGTGATACCAGGGGGTATCATATATGACCAAATCCATGATTAAAACCAGTGAATTAGGGTTTTCAAAAAAATCACTTTTGAGAATTCTGACCCATTTCACATAGATTAGGGGGTATCAAATATGACCAAATCCACAATTAAAACCAGTGAATTAGGTTTTTCCACAAAATTTCACTTCTGAGAATGCTGGACCATTGTATATTGATATCCATGGTTTTTAAAAATGGTGGATTTTTAAAATCAGTTTTTGGTCATATTTGATACCCCCTAACAGGAATATTCTGTATTAAAATAAATATCCCATGTATGAAAACTAATTTTCTGAAAGATTTTTTTTAGAGATTATGTCTTTAAGTTCTCCACAAATGTCAGAATAATTGTGTGTTTATGATTGAAAATCAATGATAAAGGATGAGGATGAAAATTTCAGGTCTTTTCATCAAAAATGACCCCAATTTGTTAGTCCTTTATGGTTCATTGACTTAGATATACATGCCCAACTATAAAAGCAGCTAAGTGATTAAAACTGCATAAGATTAAGGCACTGTGGCTTTGGGAGAGAATTCAATACAAATATTAGGGGGTATCAAATATGACCAAATCCACCATTATCTAATCAACTGGTTTTCAAAATCCACCATTTTTAAAAACCATGGATATCTATATAAAATGGATCAGAATTCTCAAAAGTGAAATTTTGTGGAAAAACCTAATTGACTGGTTTTAATCGTGGATTTGGTCATATTTGATACCCCCTATTATCATATATTCTTTGTCAGCCTCCCTGATGCCAAGGACAAGTCCTTCTAGCTACAGGTGGTGCAAGGATAGATGGAAAGAGTATATAAACTCTGGGTAAGGTACAAAGTTACAATTCCCAAAAGATATGGGGGAATTGTGACGTAAAATTTGAGAGAAAAATAGTTTAATAATTATATTAAATAAATTTAATATAATTAAAAAACCAGAGGGGCCTGATAAATCAGGGGTGGTTTAGATCCCTCTAAGGTATCTTACAAATAAATGCAGAGGATTTAGGTACCTGGAACACTGGGGCCTGTTGGAACAGGGGTGGTTTAATCCCAGGAATGGAAATGGGGGAATATCTTCAAGAAAAAGGGTTATTACTTACTAGTAATAAACCTTGAGGGATCTTGGGAATATTCTGGGTGGAACTGGAAAGTTTGAAGCGCTTGGATGGATGGATGGTGGAGCTTGGTGGGCACTGTGAAGTTGTTGGGGAAGACAGGGCTAAAGAATAACTACTAAGAAGCTTACCAGACTGTGTTATAAAGATGTATATATCTAATAAGAAGTGGGTAAGGTTGTTAGTGGGTATTGGGAAGCATGAGGAGCCTTCTTTGGGCGGTTGAAGAGCTCCTTAAATAGTCTTGAGTTCCCCCTGGGGACCCTGTAGTTATTATTGGCCAACTTGTGGGATCTTAGGACCACATTTTGGCCATTTTTGCTTTCTTGGTGACGCTTCAGCAGCCCCTGCTTTGAATACACGTCACCAATTGATTTTATTAATGTATTTTATTATTATTTACATATTTATATTGTCTTACAGTCTGTAGTACATCAGTACTGGTTGTTATAGATTTAATACTAGTGGCTTATTTGTATTTTATAATAAGCCACAGTATTGTTTGTACTGTTTGTTCAGTCAGTATATTTTAATTATATGTATAAATAATAATACAATTTAGTATATTTAATTATTTAATCCCCAGTAACCTTTATTACATATATAACATATGTAATGAGGTCACTGGGGCGTGTTTTTACTGTTTTGGGTGTACCTGAGTGACTGTGGAGTCCGCGTGCCAAGCTGAGAGTCTGTAAGGGGCTTAATGCTTGCGCGGGGGCTTGTATCCCAACTTTGGCGCGGGCTTTCAGACACGCGGGTTGAACTTCAAGTTCTGCGGACTGCGGTACGCGGGGTTTGAGTAAAACACGGTGTATTTACACTATCTCTCCTAATTTACACAACACCTCATTTCCGTGACTGGAAATGGGGTTTAAGCATATGTATATATATATATATAAGCATTTAATTACGGCAAGTACTTTTTATTTAAAAGGTACTTGCTAATTCTTTTTTGCTAATTTACATAGTGAAGGAGTGGGAATTAGGGGTACCTGTGAGTGAGGTACCCTAGGTTAAATTTAGTGTAGATTCAGAATATCAAATAATATTCTAAATATTACTTGATATTCTATATTTTTTATAATAATTTTGTGGTAAACTTGTGACAGGTTGCTCTGTTATAGTAGCAAGCTGACATTCTTGGTATAGGACACATATTGGTCCCAAAATGGTTTAGCTAGTTGATCACATTGGATTTTCATATCCATGTCCTCTTGGAAATTTGTCAGCTTGCTACTATGACAGAGCAACCTGTCACAGGAATTACAAAAAACATATTATAAAAAAACATAGAATATCAAATAATATTTGGAATATTATTTGATATTCTGAATCTACACTAAAAATAACCTAGGGTACCTCACTCATAGGTACCCCTAAATCTTACTCCTTCACTATGTAAATAGGCAAAGAAGAATTAGCGTGTACCTTTTTAATAAAAAGTACTTGCCTTAAAATTAATGCTTATATATATATATATATGCATATGCTTAAACCCCATTTCCAGTCACGGAAATGAGGTGCTGTGTAAATTAGGGGAGATAGTGTAATTACACCGTGTTTTGCTCAAACCCCGCGTACCGCAGTCCGCAGAGCTTGACGTTCAACCTGCGTGACTGAAAGCCCGCGCCAAAGTTGAGATATAAGCCCCCGCGCAAGCATCAAGCCCCTTAAAGGCTCCCAGCTTGGCACGCGGACTCCACAGTCACTTAGGTACCCCCAAATCAATAAAACCACGCCCCAGTAACCTCATTACATATGTTACATATGTAATAAAGATTACTGGGGACTACATAATTAATTATATTGAATGATATTAATAATTTATACATTTAAATAAAATGTATTGAATAAACAAACAGTACAAACAATACTGTGGCTTATTATAAATACTAATAAGCCACTAGTATTAATAGTACTAATGTACTACAGACTGTACTTCAATATAAATGAATAAATATATAATAAATATCATAATAAAATCAATTGGTGACGTGTATTCAAAGCAGGGGCTGCTGAAGCGTCACCAAGAAAGCAAAAATGGCCAAAATGTGGTCCAAAGATCCCACAAGTTGGCCAATAACACCTACAGGGTCCCCAGAGGGAACTCAGGACTATTTAAGGAGCTCTTCAACCGCCCAAAGAAGGCTCCTTATGCTTCCCAATACCCACTAACAACCTTACCCACTTCTTATTAGATATATACATCTTTATAACACAGTCTGGTAAGCTTCTTAGTAGTTATTCTTTAGCCCTGTCTTCCCCAACAACTTCACAGTGCCCACCAAGCTCCACCATCCATCCATCCAAGCGCTTCAAACTGTCCAGTTCCACCCAGAATATTCCCAAGATCCCTCAAGGTTTATTACTAGTAAGTAATAACCCTTTTCTTGAAGATATTCCCCCATTTCCATTCCTGGGATTAAACCACCCCTGTTCCAACAGGCCCCAGTGTTCCAGGTACCTAAATCCTCTGCATTTATTTGTAAGATACCTTAGAGGGATCTAAACCACCCCTGATTTATCAGGCCCCTCTGGTTTTTTAATTATATTAAATTTATTTAATATAATTATTAAACTATTTTTCTCTCAAATTTTACGTCACAATTCCCCCATATCTTTTGGGAATTGTAACTTTGTACCTTACCCAGAGTTTATATACTCTTTCCATCTATCCTTGCACCACCTGTAGCTAGAAGGACTTGTCCTTGGCATCAGGGAGGCTGACAAAATTAAAGTAATGGTTGCTTGAACCAGATTTGGAGGTCCAATGTTCAGTCTTATCTTTTTCTTCAAGGAGAGATTTGAGTGATTTGTGCTTTTGCAAAGAGTTCTAGAGTCATGAGTGCACTTAAATAAGCTGTATTTTCTTCCCAAGCTCAATATCTGTTTCTGTCTAAAGAATATACAGTTTTCTCTAGATGGCACCAAACAGTTTTCTAACAATTTTCCTGAGTGAGGCATGTTGTAGTTTGTAAAATGTATTTGATTTTGATGGTTTCAGTATGGAAGCAGCTTTATCCCTGAGATGATATCAAAAAGATCAAATAATTTCTCATCAAGCCTGGCTGTAAGCCATGTCCTGTATCAGCCAGGAGTTACTCCCTGTGATCTGGTATCTTCAAGCGCTTTGATTTTGCATCTCAATATTTTTTGAGAAATAAAATGTTTTTATTTTGCCCAGGTGAATGGAAGTTCAGAGGGATGTGAGCAGGAAAAAATACTCAATCAATAGGGGCCAAGCAATTCTTGAATTGATGCTTCAAAATTAACCAATCTGCCATCACCAAGGAGCACAGTGTTTTGGAATTTGGAAGCTAGCTTACCAAATTTCCCTCTCTCAGCTTGTCCTGTGATTTTGCAAAAGAGTTCAGGTCATACAACTTCCAACAGGAATTGGACATATTGATCTTTTCTTCCATCACCATAATACTGGGCCCCATCACTGTAATAATGAACTAGAGCCATAATTTTAGCTGCTAATTCTTTTTCCAATATCAAAAGGAATAATTCTGATGCTGTCAATGACATAGTGAAGCACTTGCAAGTTGTGTGGGTGAAATAGGTGATGGTGCCATTGTCAGTAGTGTTTGGTTGGTGCTCCAGTGGCTGATGGAGTGAAGTGAGGGTGCTGTGGTACACAATTTTGACAAAAGTGTTTTGAAAGCCTGTTTTTGAAAAAGCAAACAATCAAAAACAGGTAAAATGATCAATTTTGAAAAATGGGCACGCTGTGGTACGGGCCCTTAATAATTGAATGTTTTGGTACCTCTCATCAACTGGTAACACTGTATTAAATGGTTTGGTTGTGGCTATGTGACCTTATGTCTACTCAGAGGTAGCTATAAGGAAGTGATGTGCTTAGAATTTGAATCCATGAAGCAGCAAAACTCTTACATTGTACATATTTAATTTGGTGTTGGCTATTTCTGGGAGCCATTTCAGCCCGTCGTCGCCAAGGCAGCCGGGATTAGTCCCCCGGGATGAGGTCGGGATTACATATAGCAGTGCTAAGTCTAAGTCTAACTAGACCGTTCTTGACTGCACTGCTTCAATCGCCAGCTTGTTGACCATCTCAACTCCAACTCCAACCTCAACCTCAACACCATCACCATCACCATCCACCATCCTCAACTCAAACAGATCGAGCTCAACATCAACAATCAAATCAGTTGACCATGTCCAGTGGATCTGCTCCACCCAACCCGCAGAGAACCAAGACCGTCCGCCTGACCGTCGTCAGTACTCACTCCACCTTATACTCTAACTGCTATCATCCCACCCGGAGTCAATCGCTGGCTGTGAATTGAAGATACTAATCTCGCCCCATCCCATCCCCTTGTAGGTCGCCGCCGATGGTCTCAGCAAACGAGACGTCTTCCGTCTGCCCGACCCCTTCGCCGTCATCATGGTCGACGGTGACCATACCAAAACTACCACTGCCATCAAACGAACCCTTAACCCTTACTGGAACGAAAGCTTTGATATGTTGGCAACTCTCTTGTTCAACTCTCAATCCATATCTAAGTACAGCTGTTATCACTAACCGATCCTGCCCCATCCTCTAGTACGGTCAAAGACTCTTCGGTCGTCACCGTTCAAATCTTCGATCAAAAGAAATTCAAGCGCAAGGACCAGGGCTTCCTGGGTGTCATCAACATCAGAGTCTCAAGTGCCTTGGATCTCGATCTCGGTGGCGAAGGTAAACTGCTCTTATCCTCTTCCCCTCCAACCAGTCATCCCATCTGCCCCACCTAACTGAATCATTTCCAACAGTCACTCTCACTCGTGACTTGAAAAAGTCAAACGATAACATGGTCGTCCATGGCAAGCTCATCGTCCAGCTCTCCACCAACACGTCCACCCCTATCCGCAATCGTCCTCAGGCCGTCCCACCCTCAAACGAGAGCTCATCTAGCCTCAATGCTACCAGCACACCCAACCCAGGCCAATCTACCACCCGCACCACCGCCTCACCTTCTCCTACAAACACCCCTGGCTCCACCTCGAGCGCCAACAGCGAGCTGACCAGCCCCTCTCACGTCTCACCCACCACTATCCCCTCTACCTCTACCAACAGCACTGCGGGAACAATGACCAATCCTTCAACCGTCACGGGCAACTCGAGCACAAACAGGAACTACTCCACCACCGAAGATCAGTACGGACCCTTACCCACTGGCTGGGAACGTCGAGTTGATCATCTCGGTAGGACTTACTATGTCGATCACAACACTCGAGCTACTACTTGGACCCGCCCTCCCCGAAGTACCGAAGCACAAGCTAATCAGGCCAACGCTGCCCAGGCCAATGATCGACAACGAATGAATAACCGGACTCTAGCCGATGATTTACTTGCCGAAGGTACCAGCTCGACCGGCACCTCTACCGCCATGACAATTCACTCCTCAACTGCTTCACCATCCGTTGGCGAATCCGCTCCTCCCGCCACTTCGGCCATTTCACCCTCAACCGGATCTGGATCATGCGCTACCTCAACCCTTCAGGGGGCCTCGACCACTGCCGGATGGGGCCCACTCCCAGCAGGTTGGGAACAACGATTTACGCCGGAAGGTCGTCCATACTTTGTCGACCATAACACGCGGACCACGACCTGGGTGGATCCCCGACGTCAGCAGCTCCTGCGAGTCATGGGCCCTAACGGTAACAACGTCCAACCACAGGCGGTCTCCCAGCTTGGCCCCCTGCCGTCTGGATGGGAGATGAGACTGACCTCGACCGCCCGTGTCTACTTCGTCGACCACAATACTAAGACTACCACCTGGGATGACCCCCGTCTGCCCAGCTCCCTCGACCAGAACGTTCCCCAATACAAACGTGACTTCCGTAGGAAACTGATCTACTTCAGGTCTCAACCCGCCTTGAGACCTAATCCTGGTCAATGCCACGTCAAGATACGGAGAAGTCACATCTTCGAGGACAGTTACGCGGAGATCATGAGGCAACAACCAAACGATGTCAAGAAACGTCTCATGATCAAGTTTGACGGCGAAGATGGTCTTGACTATGGCGGCGTATCTCGGTGTGTCTACTCGCTCTTTCCTCTTTCTCAACTCGGGATTTTGACGTTTGCCACCTTGCTTTTGTGCCCGATAGAGAATTTTTCTTCTTGTTATCACACGAAATGTTCAACCCATTCTATTGTCTTTTTGAATACTCGGCCGTTGACAATTATACCCTCGTAAGTTTTGTTTAGCAAGATTTAGATCTTTGCCATTCACTTATCCTCTTCTTGTATACAGCAAATCAACCCCCACAGTGGTGTGAACCCTGAGCATCTAAATTACTTTAGATTTATCGGCCGAGTTCTTGCCTTGGCTATCTTTCACAGGTCCGTCTTAAATTCATCGTCCCTTTCGTTTGTTCAGAACTGATTTGACTATCCCCTTCCCACAGACGTTTCCTGGATGCTTATTTCATTACGAGTTTCTATAAAATGATCCTCAAGAAAAAGATTGCCCTTGCGGACATGGAAAGCGTTGACGCTGAAATATTTAGATCATTGACATGGATGCTGTAAGTTTTATTTGTTCTCTTCATGGGGAAAGCCAGAAGGACGACTATCGTAATACAGATTGAAATGACTGCAGGGAGAACGATATAACGGATGTGATCGAGAATTCGTTTTCGGTTGAAGATGAAAAGTTTGGAGAAGTAGTGACGATCGATTTGAAAGAGAACGGGCGAAACATACCGGTCACGGAGGTGAACAAGAAAGAATATATCGAGTTGATTACTCAATGGCGAATTGAGAAGCGAGTCGTCGACCAATTCAAGGCGTTTCTCAGCGGCTTCCACGAACTCATTCCCCAAGACCTGATCAGCGTTTTCGATGAACGAGAACTAGAGCTGTTGATCGGTGGAATGTCGGATATTGATGTGGATGATTGGATCAAACATACTGATTACCGTGGCTATCAACCCGACGATCAAGTTATCAAATGGTTCTGGCAAGCCGTTCGCGCCTGGCCTGCCGAGAAAAAGTCCCGGTTACTCCAATTCACTACCGGTTCGCTCTCTCCTTTTTGCTTTTGTCGTAACACTTGTCTAAAAAACAATTACTCAATTTTTTAGGTACTTCTCGGATTCCCGTCAATGGATTCAAAGACCTTCAAGGATCCGATGGGCCTCGTAGATTCACCATCGAAAAGGCTGGCGAAATCACTCAGCTACCCAAGTCTCACACTTGCTTCAATCGGCTCGACTTACCCCCTTATCCCAACTTCGATCAGTTAAGTCCCCTTCCCCTTTCTTCCATTTCCATTTCCATTTTTTTTTTTGCTTATTTCAATTGTTTCGGGGTTTTTCCTCTCCCGTGATTCATGTGGGCTGTTCTACAGGTTGGAACAAAAGATTAGTTTTGCTATCGAAGAAACTCTAGGTTCGTCAGATCCCTTTTTTTCTGTGTAGAAAAAGAGAGTCCGAAAGTTTATTGGTTCTTGTTATTTTTTTTCTTGTAGGGTTCGCGGTCGAGTGACCGGTCGCGTGGTGGTTTCCGATTTATCATTTGTATTTATAGACGACTTGTCAGGACTCTGAAGGGATTGAGGGGGATGGAATGATCCAATATGGTGTTTCTTTTCAAGAGGGAGACTTCAAGAAGATGAACAGGATTGTACGGGAAACCCTTATTCTACCTGTACTTATCTCTTCTCATTCTTGACCATCCTGATTCCCCACCTTCCCGTCTCTCCCTACACTCAATCTCTCTTTCTCTCCAGTCATCTATCTGACACAAATCATTTTTCATATTTATATTCACATATATAGATTTTTCTTTCTATTTTAAATGTTTTTTTGGATCCCTTCTCCGCTTCTCTTCTATTCTGATTTTGTATGATTGTTGATGTTCCAAGATCACCAAACACTTACACCCAAACATAAAAAAAAGAGCAGAGGGATACATTTGGGGGGCGGGGGACTATAATGTGTGTATATGTGGAGAACTTAATTTTACATATATATCTTCTTTTTTTTCTTCTGCTGCTTTCTAGTCTCAAGTTACTATTCTCTTCATCCTTACTTTTTGTTTTACCTTAGTGCATTACAATATATTCATGTCACACAATTGTTGTTCAGCCAATACTAACTAGCATAACTCATTTCAACTACTCCCTTGTCCCTGTTCTTCTTTGTATCTAAATATCTTTTCCTTCCTTCCTTCCTTCATTTTTTTTGTAAGTAGGAACTAAAGGTTTTTTTTATTCACAATCTACTGTTCTCCCAATGGTGGGCCCATGACACTACCAATAACTTGAGCATAGTGTATGGGTAGCTTTTTTTTTTTAGCTATGCTAACAAAAAGTGACTGTTAGCTGAAGATTTGGGCAGCTAATGCAATGTCTTTTTTTCACTGTCAGAAAAAATTGCGGTTAGCATTTCCCCTCAGCATTAGTCAAGAAGGGCAGCCTCATCAGCACCTGTAGCTTCAACATCTTCTACTTACTGCATTTGTTGTCTATTTCCCCTTCAAGCTCTTTCCTGATCCTTTAGGAGTTCCACAACGTCTGGGAATTTTGGGAGTTGTTTCTCCAATTCCCGGGTGTTGTTTAACCAAGACCCTTTCACATATGAAAAGGTGACACCTATCTGCTATCTATTTCATCCACCACCTCTTTTTCTTTGAAGTTAGTTCATGAGAGGTTTTTTAGCTCCACTACCTTTGAATAACATATCTGGAAAGATTGCTACACTAATAGTTAGCCCCGGCTAGAAGAGCATTGCACTTAGCTTCCAGAAATTACAGCCAATGCTAAAATTTCTGTAGTGTAGCTAAAAAAAGCTAACACTATGCTATACCCAGGCCAATATCAGTACAGCAGGCCCACTGTTGCTTTTACAAACCATCCAAGGAGGAAGGATTACTGGCTGAGTGGCTTGTACAGGTTGTACCCAGCTCCTCCTTGGTCTGCTGATACAATATCTTTGTGATTACTGCCGGTAACTTGTCGTTTCGTCTGAACTTTTTCGATCTCTCTTTCAAGCACATTGACCACAAAAACTTCGGTGGCTTTTACCAAGCTGTTAAAACACAAAAAAAAAACGCGGGATTAATTGGTTTTTGATGTCATATGGAGAAAGGAACAAGATTAGAGAATGTGATGCCCTAAATTTAATTGATGAGCTAGACTCACGTGACTATTTTAACATTTGCGGAACCGCCGAAAGCTTCGTACATTCTTACAATAACTGTTTTAACCGGCTTTCGAGAGTGGAAACCAAAAGTATTGTCTTCTCCTCTCTTGATCATATCCAAGATCACGTTTCGCGCATCCAAACCATCCAGCTTGAAAATCTCAGTCACAGGTGCTAACATGCTTCCAGACAAGACGCTGCGTGGAGCATATCTGAGGTGAATAGGATTATTGAACACGGCTGCAACTTGAGGTACATCGCTTTCTAAGAAACAACCACGATGGGGCAGGATACAAAATGACATTTGATGGACGCCTTGATCTTGTTTTGGACCCAGATTCGTAGAACCTCTGAACAAAGAGAGCCTTAAATAAGGACCTTTGCATGCATAGCCATCTGGAAACAATTCAATTATTGGCATCGCTTTGCTTCGAAAGCGCAACATGCAGAAGGAATGCTTACATTTACAGTCATTCAGCAGGGCCACTCCATATCCAAACTCTGAGAGATCGATGAATCGGTGACCACAAACTTTGAACTTGGCAGCATCCCAAGTAGTATTCTTGTGTGTCGGTCTCTGTAAGAGGCCATATTGGATTTTGTAGGTTGCCTGTTCTGAACTGATGTCTAAGGGCAGAATGTCAAGAATTTGTGTTGCTCGTTCCAATCAATCAACGGTAGTCTCAAACCTGACTAAAGACAGTGCGTCTATCTTAAGAGAGCCTGGTACAGCATCAAGTGAAACAATTGCCTATTGGAATATACAAACGCATGTCAGAACATAATCAACACCAAGTACTATTATCATCAGGCATGTTTCGGACCATGTTCTTACCGATATTTTTGACTTTTGATATACACATTCCACCAATATACTAGCTCGCAAGCCTTGGGGCTCCAATACTTTCACGCTGATCGCGTTGATACTCTCCTTTGTATCTAGATGAAAGATGTCAACATTCCACGCATTGTAAGTAAGCGGGTGGTCTAAAGCCAACAGTCCAGTTAGTTTTTGTCCATATATAGACAATGTGACCCAATAGTACCGGACCTTGGTAAATCACAAAGCCGCACGTCTGCCCAGACAAAATCAATTCTTGTCTACAGTTTGCATTCAAGATTGAGAGTCAGTTAAGGGATAGCAATGAGCATAGGAAGAATGGATCTATTGTTTACCCCAATTCGATGTCGACGATGCTAACTATTCTTCCACAAGATGACATTTGGACAGTTAAAGATTTGTTGGCCAAGAAGTAGCATATTTCACTTGTGTTCACATCTCTTGCAGCCATAGCTAAGTCACCAAAACCAAAGTTGAGGTTTTTCTCCCGTGATTTGCTTAGTTAGACAGACGTACCTGTAGTAGGATGAATGTTTTTGTGAAAGTTGAATAAACTTTCCAGCTCAATCAAGGTGTTTCCAATGTAATCCTTGGCAATTAGGAATCCAGAGTCATCATCCATCTTGCTCAAGGAGAATGCAGACCTGCCATTGTACATCTCTAGCGGAATGCGAATAATCTCCTGGCGTGGGAACAAAAGTGTTAGAGTAGTGAAGAATCAAGGTTTCAAACTATACATTTACATCATCAACAATATGTAGTTACAACAGAATCTTAGTCATCATTTCATCTAATCAACTACTGCGGCGCATAATCATGCATTTAGTCTTCTAGTTGTATCCGCCGGTACCGGCTCCCTTTTCTCTCTTCAACGAGTTTAGGGAGATCGATACCAAGCGTGATTAGTGCTTACTGAGACGTGGATCTTATCGTCAGGTGAGTACAACAATAACAATAAACGAGTTTAGGGAGATCGATACCGAGCGTGATTAGTGCTTACTGAGACGTGGATCTTATCGTCAGATCCATACCTTTATAAAAAGCGTGTTCAAACCAATAAGACTTCCGCCTCGATTTGGCAAAGATGAAGGGACATTGATTGCTTTGCTTCCATAAAGTGTGGATTGGCGTGCAGCTTCTAGGAGATCTTTTCCTTTTTGAGCAACCTCAGCATAGAACTACCAAAAAAGCCTCCAAGATTCAGTTGAAGTTAACAAACACACGAGAACACAAACCATCTTGCATCACACCTTTTCTGCATCTTCATTGAATTTTGAAATCACACTCCCTGGAAGAACATTGTGGAATTGACAAAGTAGTACTGAAAAATGAAGTGTCAATAATTGGCCGTATTTAACACAATCTGAAGGCGTGTTTAAGCTTACTGACCTATCTCCCACAATTGATCTAGTTCATCCTTGGGATATTCATAACCAGTATCTTTGCTGGCCAAGGATTCCAGAGTAGCAAAGTACTCAATCTCCCATAACAAGATTTCGGATTTTTAATTATGCCTTTTGATAGACCCGTGGGAAGTATAAGTTCCTCGATGATACAACTATCAGACCACAACTACATTAGTATGCTGGATGTGATAAAATAAATAACATGTGTCAAAATACCACGAACCTCTCCCCTCCAGGTAGGCAAATCCTTTCCGTTTCGGCTTTTTTTTTAATAGCATCTTGTAGAAATCAGACACCGACTTGAAACACAAACCCGTTAGATTTTCTTATTAGCTGACTTGAATATCATATGAAGTTTCACAAGAATACTTACTGGTCCATGTGTAACCTTTGGTACTCCTGAGTTCAACGAGTTGGTGGCAGCTGAGCGGATGCAACGGAGCTTCTCGATCATCAGAGCAAGCGGCTAGATTGAAAACCCAGTATTAACAATCAGGGTAGCTTAACAACATTGCATTTTGAAGTGAATGGGATCTATACTGACTCCACTTCCACCATCACCATTTCCATAAACAAGTCTACATGGCGTTTTTTTGTATCCAAAAAGAACATAAGTTATTGACTTTTAAAAGAGAGTAAATGAAGAAATAAAGACCTACAGGCTTTTGTCTGACCATTCTAAATCTTTGTGATTACTGACCGCTGGGAATCCAAAAAAAAAAAAAAGGAAACGCCGTCAGACATAAGGAAGAAAAAAATTATCTCAAGCTGGTATAGTTGTACAAAATTTCAAGACTTTGTCCATGTTGCCTTGGGAATTATATGTATCAACTGGTGTCATATGAAAAAGCAGTTGAGTACCAGCAATTCCAATCCAATTGAAAGATGTGTGCGCAAACTTGTTAAACTCGGACCACAATAGCTAATTGGACCGAAATATATGGCGCATGTCCAAGACCCAACTTTGAGCTTAGAATGTAAAATGCAATGGGAGATTGGAGATAGAAAAGAGAGAAACTTACTTTTTGAGTAAAGAAGTATGGAATTCCTGATTGTTGACAGACCCAAAGGATTTGTGAAGCATAACCGAATGAATCCGGCAACCAAAAGGTGTCGGTGGATTTCCCAAACCTAGACTTGAAATACCTTTGGCCATATAGAAATTGCCTGAAACTTAAAGTGAGATGAAAGAATACAAATTTTTGACAAGATCAATGAATGGAAGTTCCTTTTCTTCAAACGGGGGCAAGCGATCCAAACCTGCAAAGTGTCAACTATCTGGACTCTATTCCACGAAAAGTGGCGTGTACAGATATGAATAAAAATATACACTTAAAAAGTGTGAAATAAAAGACTATAAGCTTAAAGAATAATTACTATAGTGTATAAACACTTAAGTAATGCAATAAAAACAGGTTCTTAGCCTGCTACCAAAACTTCTGGTGGGGGGAAAGTCCACAGAAGGGTT
Organism: Puccinia hordei; assembly: GCA_007896445.1. Lineage (NCBI taxonomy): Eukaryota > Fungi > Basidiomycota > Pucciniomycetes > Pucciniales > Pucciniaceae > Puccinia > Puccinia hordei. Next base: position 119,544 of record RDRW01000058.1, on the reverse strand, counting down.
AACCAGAATTAAACACGGTTCTTCCAATAAATAATATGAGATATTATTTATTGGGGGGAGTTTTGTTGAAGAATTCTAACTAATTAAGATAAATATAAGAAAAGGCCAGTCCTCCTTACTTACAGGAGAAGGTGAGCGCCTTGGTAGCTTATAATGAGTTATCTATGTATATGTTAAAATTAATGGGGAGGTGGTCTTCAATTTAGTGGAAAAACCAGCTCCTTAAATAAATTATTATTATTTTTCACATGCTTCTTTTTTGAAAGCAATGTTCAGGGCAAAATCACCAGGGGAAAGTGAGCACCCTGTTCGTGATCAAATGTGAAAGATGGTGTCATTTTTAATTAAAATGATACCATAATTATTTCACATTATAATTTTTAAATTAAATAAGTATTTCAGTAATACATTATTTATTTCACTAAGGCATACTTGTGAATAAATTATCTAGGGAACAGGGCTTGAAAAAGCGCCCTCCCTGAAGGATAATTGATTAATAATCACATGTATTAATTATATAAATAAATAATACATAAACTATTTACTTAAATGAGTATGTAATCTTATAGTATGTATTATTATGGGTTATGCTGGGATTTTCCAGGATTTTCAAGGAAAAAACTATACCAATAAATGGTTCTTTATCCATTTATTGCGTGTTTGCAAATTGATTTGCCAAGGATTTTCCTTAATTAAATTTCCTTGGATTTTTATAAAAATATAGATACAATTTTAAATAAATTTAATAATATTTTATAAGTGTGGTCTTGAGTGTGGCTTGAACCCAGATCCTTTAATATAAGCAGGATATTCATAAGCTTGTGCTTAACTGTTAGACTATTACACTATTTATTGAAGCAGCCAAGTCTAATTCCTGTGTTGGTCAGAAAATCAAGTAAAAATAAAAAATAGAATAAATTAAATAATAATAAATTAAAAGGTTATTATTATTTATTAAGCTTGCAGTTTCAAGTATTACATGTCATATGTAATATCTTGGTGGCTGACACAAAGAGCTTTGCCAGATGGCATGTTTGTATCACTTTCAACCCATGAGTCACCTGTCACCAAGATCTTCCCGTTCTCAACTTCCCGTTGGACTTTTGAGAATAATTGTGGATAGAGCTCTTTGAGCCATTTGTATTGCTGTGCTGAAGAGGCTATGAAGCAATATTCAGGGTAGCGCTGTATCAAATCCACCTGAGTTGACCACGAACGTGCTATTTTTTGCTGGGTTACTGAAAAGGGCCAGAGCCAGGTGGTCTATAGGGCAAGGGATCAGGGTCAAAGCCCCAAAAATTGATAAGACCTGAATCGCCTCAGTGATAATTTAGCTCACGTCAATGTGGCAGTGCCCAATAGCAAACACTGGAGCGCCTTCAGAATCCCCTTTGAAGTCACCATCAGACTTAGGATCATAAATTGGATTCTAGGCCCAATCTGATCCCAAAACGTCTTCAGCGATCTTTCTGCAAGCATCAATCGTCGACACATTGTTGGGTTTGAAAGTGTTCATAATTTCCCTAGCCACACTTTGGGCTTTGAGAAATATGGGACTGGTGACCGGAAGTGAGGTTGTCAACCCTGTGTTTTCCAAGAAAAACTCAATCAGTGGGTGATTCAACGACCTGCAATAGAAATACAAATACATACCCGAGATCACTTTGAAGTCCCAAAGAAAATTCCAAGCGTCCATACGGGGTACAGCTAATTCAGCTTTGGCCAACTCAAAGAATACATTGTCATGAGGTATGAACTTTCCATCACGAATTACTTTGGGTATACCAAACATAGCTACATGAAAAAGGGAAATTGTAAGATAAAAATTAAGCTGCGGCAAGAGCTTCGTAATAAGGAAAAAAAGGGAAACGTGCTCACCATTTGCAGAGACTTCAATATATATTTGAAAGGGGAAACAATCTTTTTTCTTTTGGAATAATTTAGTTAATCCTTCTGGCATCATCAGTACCACCCGTGATACCTTGGAGTGGCAAGCCTTCAGAGGTGTAGATCAGAGCTTCACATCCAAATCAAGTTTTTTTTAACAAAAAACAGTTACTATTATCATTATTCCTAACCAATCACAAATTTATATTCAACGTAGATATACTTTTTTTGTTTTAATTTTTCTTTTAAGATGGGAAGATTAGCCCACAACTCACCCCGGATCAAACTCGAATTGAACTGTGTCTTTCTATTGGTTCTCCTTTGGGACGTTCAAGGTTGCTTTGACACAATGGTTAGACTAGACAAAAGGCCACACACATCCCAGTGAGATTCAAATCGAAGAAGGCATAGATTAGAAGGGAGTTTAAGCCACTCAAAATAAATTAGACTTACCCAACTCGGACCAAGTTTAAAACCCACCGGTTAAATCACAATCACAGCCATAAACATAACCTTTAGGATTTGTCAATTTTACCCTCTTAGAGCCCATGTGACGAACCTTGGGAGATTTTTTTATAATTTTGACGGACTGCTTCAGAAAACGTAAGCTTGGATAGTTTGGGGGCAGACCAAGCTTCGAGTTTGACAGTGGACTCTGAGCCATCTCGGGCTATGTACAACATAAGGTCTGGATTTAGTAGCTGAAGGAGTTTCTAGACAAGGTCTATACATCAACAGAACGTGGAGATAAACCTACCCTCATAGAGCACGGATGACAGGTTTTGAGCTGCGTAATCGCCTCCAACGAACTTATTCAAATGTCCTAAGGTAACAGACCTTCGGAATAAGAAATACAAACCAAAGACTCATGAATAGCTTGTCCTACAGCTACCGGGTGTGATATCAGATTCAGATAGTTAAATCGCTGACCTGAGCCGATTTGTGCGGGACAGAGACTCTGTCAAGGGATAAGCACCGGATGCCATCTTCACTACGATGTCCTAACTTGGGAACCAGATCGTAAAACCGTTATACTGTGATTAGCTTAACCAAGAAAAAATTAGCTTAACCAAGAAAAAGAAATTTTTACAAATGGAGAACATCATATCACAGGTGACTTACTCTTTTAGGTTTGAGTGAAGACCTGTGAAGACGAGATGTTTCTTTTGCCAAGCAGAAGTATAAGATGCCTAAGGCAAATGGGAAACTGGACAAAACAGTCCCGTCGCGGTCAGCTACATAGTCTGTATAAGGTGTACTTGTACCGGGAGTGCTGCGCTGCGGCGAGTCTGAGCCGTGTGACCTATGTAGGAACGTGTGGTTGGTAATCGGTATGGATTCCGGTAGGTGTTGCCCGGAGGAGACAGATGTAGTCTCCTCCGGCCAGCTGAGCCGCAGCCGAGTCAACCATCTGACCCACCCACCCCCTTGGCAAGGCTCTAAGACACCTGCCAAGGATCTATCTACATACAAGATATGAGAAAAAAAATGATGAAAGGAATAAAAACCAATCAAATGATGAGAGGAAGACCAAGGCTTTGAAAGAAAAAGGAATACACACTGCAAAAAAAACTGGCTCAACTGCCTGCAGTTGACATGTGGAAACTCTAAGGAAGCTGGCGGTGTTACTCCAACCTTTCTCAAAGGGTGAATCAACCAAGCTTCAATGCACAGTCTATTAGAATGGGAATTAATTAAGAGGTGGAAAAAGGGGGTCTAGCTTGGAATTTTACTGGGTCTAATGTAACTAGAGTCATTTAGTTAAATACTTGTATTTTCTGCGCTCTCTTTCTTTTTCTTTTCATCTTCTTTCCTTCCCTTACTGTCACCACAGGTTTGCCCCATCCTCACGTCTCCATCCTCCATTCCTGGACCCTACTAACTCAGTGTCCTTATCAGGTTTGTATCCCTTGTCACTTTTCTTTACTAGTTATCTTTTACTTGAAAATCATCTTCTTTCCTTCCCTTACTGTCACCACAGGTTTGCCCCATCCTCACGTCTCCATCCTCCATTCCTGGACCCTACTAACTCAGTGTCCTTATCAGGTTTGCCCAATCCTCACGTCTCCATCCTCCATTCCTGGACCCTACTAACTCAGTGTCCTTATCAGCTCAATTAACTGTTTAACACAGTCACTGTGCATGTTGCACAGTGACTGTGCCCAAACAGCTGCATATGTAAATGTGTGGAGATACCATGGCAGCTTTGTTGGAGCATGCCACATGTCAACTGCTGGCAGTTGATCGAGTTTTTCTTGCAGTGACAGTGGGGGGAAAAAATGGATCAAATGTAGAAATGAATAAAAACTACAAAGGATCTTCATCATAGCCACAGAAATCATCCTCTTGATAATTCTCATCAACTTCATCATTGTAAGCATCATCAAAACTGCCATCATTGAAACCACCATCATTGAAACCACCATCATCAAAATTGCCATCATCAAAATTACCATTATTGTCAAAACCACCATTAATGACAAAATCCCCATCCACATTTTCAAAGGCTCAATCATCTTGAATGACTTGATTGTAGTCGGAGGGGTCTGCATGATTGGACTCTTCAACACCTCAGGCTCCAATGTTGTCCGTGGTGTAGTGATAATCTTTGGAGCAATTTGAGAGGGTATCAAGGCAATTTTCTTCTGCAGGTAGCTGTTGGTCTTCATTCTCATGAGGAAAAGAAAGGGGATGAGGAGAATATGACATTGGTTGATCAAAATTGCTGGTTACATATTGTCAGAAAGCCTTGATCCGAGCTGCTGGTCCTTGATGTCAAAGTTCTTCAAACTCATCAGCAGTTAAGGTGCTGGCCCAGCAATTGACGTCTCTTGCATGGTAGTTCTTCATATTTGTCAGCTGGCAAGTAAATCATAGTCACCCCTAGACTGGCCAACATATTATTTTACTACACCATCTGCAGTTTCCTTAAAGTTTCACCTTGATTTCACTCATTTCATTATTAACATACTTTACATATGCTTGTATTTAGTCAACCTCAGCAAGCCTCATATAAAGTTGTACCGTCTGAACTCTCTTGATCCCCAGACTTTCAGAAGAGAAGATAATAATAACCTACTTTTATTTACCATTCCTCTTGAGCTCAAAGATACATCTACACATCAATACTTCCAGCTTGCTTGACCAAAACATATCTACATATCACTGTCTGGACCCTCAAGCCTGAACTTCTCAAAACTTATCACCGGCTGGGCGTAAACTCTTGGACCAGATTCAACCCCATCTACGACTCGGAGCTGCTGGTCAATTCCAGCAAATTTCCATCGAGTGGATTTTAATCACCCCGGAGTAACCCACCGCTTACAATATTGAAGACAGGTTCTTGAACCTGGGGATTGTCAGGTTCCTGCTTGTCCTCTAGAAGTTGAGGGTCTTGCTGATCTTTGACATCTTGTTTGTCCTCTAGAAGATGGGGGTCATGCTGATCTTCAGCATCTTGATTTTTCTCCAGAAGAAGGGGGCCTGACGGATCTGAAGAATTGTCCTTCAAACATTTGATGTACTTGCTCAAACACTGGTTTGTCAGATCATGTGCATCTAGTTGCATCAGAACTGAGTTTGGGCTGAAGATTGGGGCTGCTTGGTTGTTGGGCTGGACATCTAAAGGGGTTTCTGGTTGAATGTCTGGTTTAGAGCTCATAGCATCATTCACTCTGGTATGCGCGTGTTGCTCCAATTTATAGACGGGCAGACAAGTGGGACTTGATTTTCTTGGTTGTTGAAGTACAGGTTCCAAATGTTTCTCGCACCAAGACTAAGAGCAATGGGTCGGGCATCCTCTGCAGACCGCTGTATTGAACACATTGGGATGCAAACTAGGCTGTATTCCAACTCAACCAAACAGGCAATGAGGTCAATCAATTGGTCCTATTGGCAAGCATCCTATAACGTGATTCAAGTCAGCAAGGAAGAGCTGAATCCGACCAAAAGCCGCATGAGTGTAGGGGTCCATTGGTGTGTAGCACCTGAGTGGAGAGGCAAGTTGGGTTTACAAAGATAAAAAAAATGATAAAAGATAATATTGAAAAAAGATAAAGGATAAAATAGTGGGGTAGATCCGGGATGAGTCTTTGGAAAAGTTGGATGTGTATACCAGAATGGATTCTTCAGTGATCAAAAAGGAATAGTCCAGGATTGAAATGTCGGCAAGAGGTCTTCAGTGAAGCTGGTAATGCAGGCTCATAACCTGTAGGAATGTGTAGTTGGTAATCAGTATGGATTCTGGTAGGTGTTTCCCGGAGGAGACAGATGTAGTCTCCTCTTGAGCTGCACCTGAGTCAACCATGTGACCTAGGTCACAGCAACCCCCCTCTTGCTGCAGACGCCAAACTACATACACATGAAAAATCTAGAAAAGAAAATTAAAGTGAGAAAACAAAATTGAATCTAAAAAAAAAATCTCAAGCACATGTTTTGTAATAAGTAAGGACAAACTTATCAAAACAATTTGTTTGAAAGAAAAATTAAAAGTATAAAAAATTCAAAGAATAAAAAATTTAAAAAATAGCTTGAGGCAGAAGAAAAAAATCAGACCTCCCCAAGAATTGTGGATCTCAAACGTTCAAAGACATCCGGTGCCAGATATTTAGTGAAAATGTCTGCTACTTGATCCCTTGTACTAACCCATTTGATTGTTGTCTTCTTTTGATACAAAGACTCATTAGTGATATAGAAATCACAGTCTGTGTGTCACGTCCTTTTGTTAGATGCATCATCTGTGGATACCTTAATAGCAGATTGATTGTGGCAATGGAGATGACCCATGAAATGTTTGTTAATCACATCTTTCAGCAAATGTCTTACCCATAATTTCTGGCTTGTAGCAACCCCTAGTGCCATGTATTTGGCATGGCATGTTGATGACACGACTGATTGTTGTTGGCGCAAAACCCAAAGGGTCGGACAGTTGAGATAAGAGATGATGATACCATATGCAGACCTTTAGAATTCACCTCCCCAAGAAGCATTGCAAAATGTCTTGAGAGGCTTACCATCCATCTTGGGGAAAAGGCATAATTTTTTGTCAGTTGGATTGGCTACATAGTTCACTAGATGTGTCAGCCCTTTCCAATGATCACACCCTGGTTTTGCCACAAAACGGGCTAATAGGTTCACTGCATGGCAGATATTGGGCCTTGTACCTACTGCTAAATAGCTTAATATTCCTATAACTGAAAGATATTTGCCAGATTTACTTGCATCTCCATCCTGATCCATTACTGCATTAAAACCTGTCGGCAGTGGAGTCCTCACCAATGTTACACCATCCAATTCTTCCTCAAGAAGCAAATTTGTGAGTGCCCGCTGCTGCAAAGTAAAACCTTTACCCGTCCTCTTGACTTCAAGTCCCACTATCACATCCAGCTTATGTTCCCACTTGATCTTTAGCAATTCTTTAAGGTCAGCTTCCAACTGTTTTAACAGGCTAATGGACAATGCTGTCACAACTCCTTCATCTATGTGCAACCAGATCATGCCATGTTCTTTTGGATGTCTCAAGATATATAAACTGTCATCATATTGAGAAGGGGAATAACCTAAATTGTCCAGGATACCTTTCAGGTGCAGCCACCAGCACCTTGCAGCCTTCTATGTGCCGTATAGGGCCTTCTGTAACATCAGATCATGTCCTGGCGGCACCAACATCCCCTCCAGAGGCTTTATCCAAACTTCCTCAGTGATAGGAGAGTTCAGGTAGGCTGCTACAAAGTCAAAAATATGAACTGGCCAATTGTTATGCGCGGCCACTGTCAGCAGCAGGTGTAAAGCAACAAAAGTTGTTGTTGGTGCAAAAGTTCCATTAAAATTGGTCCCAGAGACCTGTGTGAAACCCTATGTCAGCCCTAGAGATACTCCAGAGTATCCTAAGAACTGACTTTACTGTAAAATATAATAAAATATTGTATTAATAATAATATATCCTAGAATATTATTACAGAAATCAACTTTTCATGAAAAATTAGGTGGGTTAACTCACTCAAACCACCACCAAATTCCTTCTCCTTCTATTAATTTACCATATCTCAGAAGGTACTTAGTAGGAGATGAAATAACTGTAAAAATATAGATTAAAATTATTGTCATAACAGCTGAGAGAAAATAAAACTTCTTTGAATAATTATAAGAATATAAGGTTATGTAAATAAGAAAGAAATTACATAAGTGCATGGTAATTTCTCAGTATTATTCTATTATAAGAATTGTCCCATGATGTGATTGGTTATACATACATGTCATGAGTTCATGGGGAAATAGAAAATACTGTACTCAATATAAAAACAATTCCCATTACATAATAGCACATTTGAATTGTAATAAATTAGAGTAGAATTTAAAACAATATTCTAGAACCTTCTACAAAGAATCTCTAGAATATAAAAGGAGGCCATTTCTGGCCTAGGATTGGTTCCTCAGCATATTCACCCAGTACCACATTTGTAAGTACACTGAATATTCTCCTCCTAGTTTATTCCCTTTATCCAACCAAACCTTTATTACTGTAATTAGTCTCAAGTTACCTTAGAATTCCCCATCCTTGGCCTTGATCTTTTTCCTTATAAAGCAGTTGCTGCAAGACTACCACCTCTGACAGTAGCCAATCAGCTTAAGTGCTTGGCAGCTGCTTAATAGCAATTTATATTGCTATAACTTACCCAAAAAGAAAAAAGAATAGCCAAACCTGTATGGTTAGCTATTGGTCTTCTCCAATTGATTGATTTGTACATCAAATCTAAAAATTATAAGGAGTTTTGGTTATCCTCTGTGCTTAGTTTGGACACCATAGAGAGAATAATACACATATTTATTCAGATAACCTTTCAGCAAAGTGATAGTACCTGGCTTATTTATAGAAATTAAGCCAGTGTTTCATATACATAGCTGACACCCTTGGCTACAAAACACCCCTTGAAACAACCTCCAGTACTGTGAGTCCCTGATTTAGTATTAAAAACCCACCTCCCATTAAGAGCTTGTTTATCTTGTGGTTTTAACCAAACTTGCCAAACCTGCATTTGTTCAAGATTGTTCAGCTCAGTTGCAATTGCTTTGCACCATGCCTCCTTCTCTGGCAACACCATAGCCTTCTTAAAAGTTATAGGCACTGATATCACATTAAACTGGCACAGCTCAATGATCTTGTCTACAATCAATTCTTGATTGTTAAACTCAATCTCTTTTGAGAAGTTACCTAGCTCCAATAAATTCATCACATAGGTCAGCAATAACTTGTCAGTTCAACCTACAGGATCAACTATATTTTCTTTATTAGTTGAATTAATAGAAAGGCTCTTTGTGACGCCTCCACTCGTAGGATTGGTCCCTTCAAAATGTGTCAGATCATTATCTACAAACCTTGCCATTGCAGAAATCACAAAACAGTTTTTATTGGGAAGCCAGAAAAGCCATCCTTTGCTTGCCTCCAGATGACCTACCACACATCCACGAATTACCCTAGCATCAAGTTTTTGTCTCTTTTCCGGTGCAACGTGAACATACGCAATACTACCAAAAGCCCAAAAACAATCGAAAGTTGGCTTGCACCCAAACAACACCTTGTACGGCAAAGATTTCCCACTAGCCCGATTCAGAATCCTATTCAGTATATTTCCTGCCCATAAGAAGGCATAGTTCCAAAACCTTTTTGGTAGAGCACTATTTATCAGTACTGTTTGCCTCATATCCTGACTAGTTCTATTGAAACACTCCACCATGCCATTCTGATAATGGTGATATGGCAGAGATTGGTCCCCATGGATACCTTTTGATCTCATGAAATTGCCAAGTGCCTTATTTGTGAATTCAACTTCGTTATTGCTGCGCAGGACTTTAAATTTCAAACCTGTTACTTGCTCTAAACATGTGATTAGTTTGATTATGGCACTGTTTGCCTCTGATTTAGCCTTAAGTACTTTTACAAAAGAATATCCCATTTCTACATCACACTTGGTAAGAAGGTAATTACCACCATCAACTGTCATTACCTGAAAAGGTCCTATCAGGTTGGTCACCCATATTTCCATCCGTGAGACTGGTCTGTTGCTTGGTCCAATCGGATTGAGCTTTGTGCTCTTCGAAATCTTGCATACTGGGCAATGGATGTTTCCTGGCGGTAATGATTTTGGCAGACCTATTCCTAGATCTTTTTTGATAAGCCATCTGATATTTTGTAAACCTGCATGCCCAAAAACTTGGTGCCAAAATAATAAAACTCACTCATTTTTGGTTAACATTTCAGCCTTCCAGGAAGGGGCATCCAATTTCATGATTGGCTCTGTGAACAGATTTCCATGATTAATATCAATTGCATTGAAATTGGCTTTCATTGCTTTATCAGGGGTAGAAGGTTTGCGAATATCTCCTGCAGGTACAGCAGATTTTGGTGAAATAGGAGTGGAAACTGAACAAAAAGAAACAGGACAGAGAGGATTGAAAGAGTTCTCAGGTGTAGTCTTGGAAAGTAACAGAAGTTGAGGTAGACACCATCTATTCTTCTTCTTATCAAGCACACAGCTAAAGATAAGGTGCCCATTGCTCCTGTATATGTCAAAAGTGTTGCTATTATTGTCATATGAGCTTTTCTGAGAGCTTCCATGGATATCAGGGTAGATCTGGCTTGCTCACAGAACAGGACTCCCTTGAGCAAAACAACTTGTCCACTTGCTACTCTGAAGTGGAGGTTTCTGACACCAGTGATATGGGATTTGTTGGACGTGGTAGCTACCAACAAGGGCAATGGTTTGGATACAAGACAGAAATCATGCAAGTGAAAACAAAGTCCAGAAAAATGATGGGATGCGCCAGTATCAACAATAACCAGACTAATCACAATATCTTCTCCAAGAGACATGTTCTTGAATTCAAGATCATCAAGATCATCTGGAAAATCCCCGATCTCCAGAAATTGGGCTTTAGCCCCCCAAGAAATACTTGACAATTGTTGTGTTGAGTTGTTGGATTGGGGTTGTTGAGGGCTTGAAGTTGGATATCGTGGTTGATACAAGTTGGCCATACACTTTTCTTGAATTCGGGGCAGAGGATCTTGGGACCAACATGTTGCTCAGGTATACAGAGAACCTACAAAAGCTGCCTGTGTATGTGTAGAGGGTTGTTGAAATGGGGAAACACCCGGTCCATGGATCCACTTGTTGAGCTGATTTGGCTTTGCTTGCTGGGGGCAGTCCCTCAGATAGTGATCAGCCCCTCTGCATTGCCAGCACCAATGTGCTGTCATAGTGTAGAATTCAAGAGCTTCCGGCCAGTTCTCCTCAGGAAAATCTGTCAGGAAATCATTGAAATTAAAATTCTCTGCTTCCACCGATGCCATCAACACTGAGGGAGCTGATGTTGAATCAACACCAGAGGAAGTTAATGCTGTCCTGTCTGCATGTTGACGCTTGCAGATGTTGAAATTATTCACCAGTAAGTCAAATTTGGGTATGGCTTTGGTAGGGTTGTTCTGCATCATGTTATCAATTTGCTGTTTGAAATCCTTCTTGAAGGGAACCAATGATTTCATAACAGCTCTTTGGAAGACAAAGCCAAAAAACACGTCTGAATTTATCCTAACATTTATTTTATTCCAATCTGTGTAAAGATTTCTCATTCCAGACAACAAACTGGTGCTATCAGAGTTGTCCACAGAGAAATTTAGGAACCTGTTAAAGACATTCATCTGCGCCACCCACGATATGACTGAGAACTTCCTTCAAAGAAAAGCCACCATTTCTAGCATATTTGTTATACATTGAATTTCCAGGGCCAAAGATTGATGTACACCAGCCAACACCACTATTTGCGCTATCTTCTCAAACGTCAAATTCAGAATTTTATTGAAGAAGAAATCACTATTTGAAATGTGAGTCAAACCCACCTCCTGCAGTTTACTGAGCCGCTGGGCCAGGTTGTTTCCATCTGCAGCTAGGTGGTTAGAACTTGTCCATTGATTATTGATTGAGGTAGCCGTTTGACTGACAAGCTTTGCTTGTTCTAGCTGAAGTTTTGCCGCTAGAAAATCCCGTTGGTTGTTTGTCAGTTCAGCTTCTGGATTCTGATTTGGTTTTACCAGGTGAGGCACAGGACCTCTACCACCTTGATTGACTCCTCCACCCACCGCGGAAGTTGTTGAGGCCAACGCCCATATGGTCTTGTCTCCCAAATGTGCACGAGTTCCAGTTGCCGCGACCAAATCAAAAAGATTTGCCATTCTCTGACCTCCATCAGGAATTATTTTTCCATCAAAAGGACTTTCAAAGTGTGCATCTGCCAAGCTGAAAGAGGTTTGTTGAGACATTGAGAGTGTGAGAAAAAAAATTCAACAGGCCAGAGGTAGTAACTAGTGAGGTTACAAAAATCAAACAAAGCAAGAGAAAAAATGCTCCTCACTGCAACAGGTTCAAGTAGCTTGGGATTTGTGAGAAGAGAAGAGAAAAAGTTGAGAGGGAGTAGAAACAATGTTTCAAAAATTTGCTTTTCCGCACCAAACAGTGGGGCCACCACTGATGTAATTGGTGGATGGCTAATCCTCTTAGCTTATTTGGTGTAGAAGCTTAGACAGAGTTCAGATAATACTATAGGAGGGAAAATACGGAAGTCTAACTCAGTAAATCCAAAGCTACTCCACAGTGTTGTGAAAAAACAACACAGTTCCTCCCAAATCCGGACAATTACGCTCTACACTGAGCTACCAATTGAAAAGGCCTAACCTTCAGGTTGATTTGAAGGTATATAGAGTAGTTGATTTCATCAAGTGTTGATAACTTATCAGAGGTAATAATATTTTTTTGACGAGAAAAGGGGGCTAATAACCTATAAGGTGTTGAACATGGTAAAACCTAGAATGAAATACAGATCCACCGCTCCTCCTGTTCCGGTACTTGTACCGGGACTGGAGGAGCGCTGCCCTGGGGTGAGTCTGAACTGTGTGACCTATATGTCACAACAGTCTGCACTGACAAATCCCGGCTCCAATATTGGTCTAGATTACTTGGTAGCATAAAAAGAGAAAGCACTAACCTGGAAGAAACAGTCCTGTTGTGAGACTCCAAAAGTGGTTTTCACCTCTTTTGGTTGAATGTAGAGAAGTATTTATGGGGTAAAACCCTGTCTCTCTGAAAGCAAAAGACTAACAACACCCCCAGCTAGGCTGGAAGAAGAGGACAGTGGTCTAGTGTAGTTGAATATGTATAGCACAAATTCCTAGAGTGGATTGGGTGTGAATGTTATATGTGTATTTCAAAGTTTTAGTATTTGATAAATGGTGAAGAGTGTAATTGTAGTAATTAATTTTAATCAGATGGGATAAGATGAGATAATATGATGAGATAGAAAATGAGATCCAATGGGGAAAGAGGAAGGGAGAGCCCCTCCTTATATAGGAAAATGTGAGGCATTTATGCTGGTGTTCTAGTTGAATGAGGGGTTTTAGCTGGTGTGCTTTTACAAATGAGGCTTTTTAGCTGGTCTGCTGTGCAGAATACAGCTGCATACAGGGTGGCAGTGTAGTAATGTAGTAATGAGCAAATGTAGCTAGTGATCTAGTTACAAGTGTGGCTTGCACAGCCTTCTGGTTTCTATGCAGCTGGCTGTATGTGGCTTATGGTTGCTACACAGCCTCATTTATACAGAAATACATGTGTAATTTAGGTATACACCCTTTATACAGTACACATAGTGTAACTGTGTATGTAAAATAGAATGTCTGTGGTGAAAAAGATATTGGATTGTTGTAAAATATATATGTAAACAAAAAAAATAAATAAAAATCCCCTCCAGAAAAGAAATGTCTACCACACCATTGCAGTTAGCTAGTCTGCACTGACAAATCCCGGCTCCAATCTTGGTGAGGAAAGAGGTTGAAGTTGGGTGCAGGTTTGACCAGGTTAAATACTATCTACAACCCTAAGTGTGTGAACTCTATGTGACAATAACTAACTAGGATATGAATAAATACATGATTACGGTTTATGTAGTTTTTGTAATCTTTTTCTTCCTGTTTTTCCATCTCATACTTTGACACCCCCCCCCCCCCAAGATTTCCAAAACTACCCACTGATTCATAGTTGTCCCAGCGCTCCTATCATCTTTGATGGTCCCAACCTCTTTGTCAACACATCCGCCAGTTGGTTGTGAGTTCTTGCCCAAGAAACCTTGACTTCATTTTCTCAAATTAGATCATTAACAAAATAAAAGGTGTGTTGAAGTTATTTTGTTTTCTTCTTCAATGTGTTATCAGTTGAAATAAGAATAGCTGCTTTGTGTTTTCAATGCATCAAAAGAGTTGGCACATTCCCCATTTCCTCAAAAATTCCAAGTAAATGAGGTGTTGAGTGCCTTCTGATAATTCCAGGTATTCTGCTGCACATGTTGACATTGCCACTAAAGTCTGCCTTCTTGACCCCCAAGCTACACTATTCCCCCCATGAGTCAACAAGTACCCCGCCATCAACCTCTCAGGCTCCCCACCCCAATTTGCATCTGTCCAAAGATCCAATTCACCATTTCCCTTCTTGAATACCAAAGTCTTGTCAGCCGTCCTCCCAAGATAACCTACAAGCAAGTCAAGTGCCTTCCTGTGAGCCTGGGTCTCTAAAGTGACAACAGGACACAAAGAATGGGGGCAACAGTTGTATTTCAAGGGTATAAAGAAAACAACTGTTAAAGAGGAAAAAGGGAAAAAGAAGGAAAGAAAGGAAGATTATTGAGTGATCTGTGTTTTGAATAATCTGAGTGCTCTTTAACAATGATAATCAACAACTTAGAAAGTTGGAAAACTGTGCCAGAGACTTTGAGAAAAGGAACAGCCTCTTCACACAATGGAAACGTGGAAGGTATCTGAGAAGAAAAGTCTAATCAGCCCAGTATTTTAGACTATGTCAAGCAAGATAGTCAAGGTTCTTTAGAGGGAAACCTATGTGGTTTGTTTCAAGGAAAAAACACATAAAAATACTGGAGCAAGGCTGGATAATCTCTTGGGATGATTAAAGCTGATCTGATCTGATGAATAGAGCTTGGTTTGTTCTGAGTTGATGATGGATGAGGAAAGGGAAAAGGAAAGGGAAGAAGGGGAGACAGAGAAGGACTACTGTCAGAAGAGCAAGGTTCAGAAAGGGGACTGACTGACAATACTGGTGAAGTACTGGGTCAAAGAGGCCTTTGGTTGGTTAGATTGGTGAGCTGTAACTTGATTAATCCTTGTTGATCTGAGTTGGTGGTTCTGGGTGTCTAGAGTTTTTGTATCCTGCCTGCAATGGGGGATACACCAACTTCAAAAATTTTCAAGGTTTGCTGATGTAATCTAACATATAGATGTGGTTGGCTGGCCTTGTTTCACCTGCCCAGCCAGCTGTAGCATAGAATTGTTTATCTAATTACTCCATGAAGGAGTTGAGCAATTACAAAGTGTTCAGTGAACACTATGGTCAAATTTTAATGAAGAAACAGAATTTGAAGTAAAAACAAGGTTTAAACCTCAGGGTAAAAAGATATAATGCATTTGGGACTGGGATTAAGATAATGAGTGATAAAGGCAGACTTTAGGTCAGCTGCACTGACTCTAAGGCGACACTTCCAATGTTCTTCAGATGGACTTGAAGAGAATTGTGCCAACTGTCAGCCTCCCTATCCATACCTCTAATATTTCCTCACTCTAAAGGATCTCTTAGGTTATCTGTTGAATTTGTAGTGTTACAAGATGCAGTATGTGATTACCTGATCCTAGGTAATGATGCTTTCTGTATGTATGGTATAGATATTTTCCAGAGTAAAGATAGATTCTACACTATTGGTGGTGATTGGAAAAGAAATAACCAAATCTGCAACATTAACATCAAGATACCAGATGTCATTAACAATGTTGAAATCCAAGAAGAGCTACTATCTTTTCAAAAAGAATATTTATCACAAGCTGCTGTCAGTGACATATTAAGTGAGAAACAAAAGTTAGATGTGTTGAAAACTTGTTTTGAACATAAAGAAGCTTTCTGTACCACAGAAGAACCAATTGGTAACATCAAAGGCCATGACATGAAATTGGAACTTAACATTGACAAACCTTATCCCCCACAGTTAAGGAGACCACCCTACCCCTCCAGCCCCAAATCAAGAGAAGCTCTGGAAACACACATCAAAGAGCTACAAGAACTCAAAGTCCTGAGAAAAGTTGGACATAATGAACAGGTAGAAGTCACCACACCTGTAATAATTGCCTGGAATAATGAAAAGTCAAGAATGGTGGGAGATTTCCGTGCTCTGAATAACTACACCAGACCTGACTATTATCCTATCCCCAGGATAGACCACTCATTACACAACTTGTCTAAAGCCAAGTATATCACTACTATGGATGTACTGAAAGGATTCCATCAGATCCCCATAGCACCTGAGAATAGGAAATTCCTGAGGATTATATGTCATCTAGGGATTTTTGAATACCTCAGAATGCCTTTTGGTATAAAGAATGCACCATCACACTTTCAAAGAATGATGGACTCCATTTTTGGCTCATTCATTAGACAAAACTGGATGATGGTATATATAGATGACATTATCATTTACTCTGATGACTGGGAAACTCACCTAGAAAAGATCAATATAGTACTCCAAACTGCCATAAAAGCAGGACTAAAAATTTCCATCAAAAAGTGTAACTTTGGATACAGAGAACTTAAAGCACTAGGAAGAGTAGTCTCAGGTCTTTCCCTGGCTATAGACCAAAACAAAGTAGCAGCAGTCTTAATGAAATCCATGCCTCAGAATAGAACAGAAATTATGTCCTTTCTAGGTTTCTGTAGTTATTACCGCCAACATGTCCCCAACTTTGCAAATGTAAGTAAAAGCCTCTATGCACTCTGTAATCATGATACAATATTTGAAATGACCTATGATAGAGTACAAAATTATGAAGAATTAAAGAGACTCCTTACCACTGCACCAGTACTGGCTCAACCTGACTACACTAAGCCATTTATATTGTATATTGACGCATGCTTAGATGGTTTAGGAGCAGCCCTCCACCAGGAATTTGTAATAGAAGATAAACCAGTGGAGAAACCCATTTTATTCATCTCAAGACAAATTAATAGCACTGAGAAGAAATATGGAGCAAGTCAAATGGAATGTTTAGCACTTGTATGGGCTCTGGAGAAATTACATTACTATCTTGAAGGGTCTAACTTCTTAGTAGTAACTGACTGCACAGCTGTAAGAATCTTGATGAATATGAAGACCCCTAATAGACATATGCTCAGAAGGCAAATTGCAATTCAACAGTATAGAGGACATATGACTATTATTCATAAGTCAGGAGCCAAGCACAAAAATGCAGATGGACTAAGTAGATGGGCCTTGCCTAATAACCCAGATAATCCTGCTTATGACCCAGAAGATGAGGACATATTTCCCATCCTAGGAATTCATGTGTGTGACTTAGATAATGCATTTTATGAATTAGTCAAGAATAGCTATGACAAGAACCCTGAGTTGTTAAAACTAGTAGACATACTTAGAAATGAAAACAGCTCAACAGAACTAATAGCCAGTCTACCAAGAGAATTAGCCAAACATTATAAACTTGGAAAGTTCAGTCTCCTAGATGGCCTTCTATATTTCAGGAATAGACATTCAAGTGTACTAGTGCTGAGTGAACCTTCCCAAATTGATAACATTCTGAAAGAATGCCATGATAATGTTAATTCTGGACACTTTTCTGAAGAAAGAACAGTGGAGAGAATTAAATATACAGCATTGTGGATCAATTGGAAAGAACAAGTACAGAGCTATATCAAATCTTGTGATGCGTGTCAGAAAGGCAATAAGCAAACAGGAAAGAGATTTGGCTTACTGCAGAAAATATCTGAACCAACTGACAAATGGGAAATCATAAATATGGACTTTGTAACAGGCCTACCCCCAGGAGGATCCTTCTCATATAACTCAGTGCTAGTAGTTGTAGACAGATTCTCCAAGAGAGCCAGGTTCATACCTAACAATAAAGATGATACGGCTATGGAAGTTGCCCTGTTATTTTGGAATAGGATTATGGCTGATGTAGGAATACCCAAAATCATAATTAGTGACAGAGATCCAAAATTCACATCAGAATTCTGGAGGAACTTACATGACATGCTTGGTACCAAACTAGCTTTTTCCACAGCTTATCACCCTCAAACAGATGGACTAGCAGAAAGGATGATACAAACTCTGGAAGACATGTTACGTAGATTCTGTTCCTTTGGATTTGAGTTTAAAAATCATGATGGATACACTCATGATTGGGTTAGTCTACTACCAGCATTGGAAATTTCCTATAATAGCAGTAAACATTCCTCAACCAAAGAAACTCCATATGTCTTAGAAAGAGGATGGATACCACGCATGCCCAAAGACACTTTGAATGATAAATTACCCCACCTGCATCCAACAGCACTAGATTTCAAGAAAATGTTAGATCTGACCCAACAACATGCTAAGAAATGCGTAGAAGAAGCAGTAGAATACAACAAAGGGAGATGGGATAAAAGCCATAAAGAACCTGAGTTTAAAATAGAAGATAAGGTCCTTTTGTCCACTATTAACTTCAACAACTTGGGAGGCAGCAGGAAGCTAAAACCTCCTTTTATAGGTCCCTTTACCATTAAGCAACTTCATGGAAAAAATGCCGTGGAAGTCATATTGACAGAGGAACTATCAAGAAAACACCCAGTATTCCCAGTCAGTCTAATAAAACAGTACCAATCTAGAACTGAAGAGGAACCAGCTACTCAACAACCAGTCCTCCTGATTGAGGTCCCACCTTCTGGACAATTGAAAGTACATAAAATACTGAAAGATAAAAAAGAAAGGATACAGGGAAAAGATACAAGGCTTTATCTTGTCAGATATAAGAACCAATCAGCAGATAAAGATGAGTGGTTACCTGAAAATAACATCCCAGATGGAGCAATACATCTGAGAAATTATAGGGCATTCAAGAGGTCCTCTTGATTTTTTTTTAAAATAAAAATTATCTTTAGTTAGAAACTCACTTTTTCTTCAGGAGACTTATCTTGGTGGTAGGGAATGCAGCTTGCTACTATCACAGAGCAACCTGTCACAAGTTTCCTACAAAATTATTATAAAAATATATATATAAAATATAGAATATCAGATAATAGCTAGAATATTATTTGATATTCTGAATCTACACTAAAATTAACCTAGGGTACCTCACTCACAGGTACCTAATTCTCACTCCTTCACTATGTAAATTAGCTTACAAGAATTAGCAAGTACCTTTAATAAAAAGGCACTTGCATTAATTAATGCTTATATATCTAAATACATATGCTTAAACCCCATTTCCAGTCACAGAAATGAGGTGTTGTGTAAATTAGGGGAGATAGTGTAAATACACCGTGTTTTACTCAAACCCCGCGTACCGCAGTCCGCAGAACCTCAAGTTCAACCCGCGTGACTGAAAGCCCGCGTCAAAGTTGGGATATAAGCCCCCGCGCAAGCAACAAGCCCCTTACAGGCTCCCAAACTTGGCACACGGACTCCACAGTCACTCAGGTACACCCAAATCAACAAAAACACGCTCCAGTGACCTCATTACATATGTTACATATGTAATGAAGAGTACTGGGGACTAAATAATTAAATATATTAAATGGTATTGTTTATTTATACAATACATTGATTGAACAAACAGTAAAAAAAATACTGTGGCTTATTATAAATACAAATAAGCCACTAGTATTAAATATATAACAAACAGTACTAATGTACTACAGACTGTAAATCAATATAAATAAATAAATTATAATAAAATACATTAATAAAATCAATTGGTGATGTGTATCCAAAGCAGGGGCTGCTGAAGCGTCACCAAGAAAGCAAAAATGGCCAAAATGTGGTCCAAAGATCCCACAAGTTGGCCAATAATACCTACAGGGTCCCCAGGGGGAACTCAAGACTATTTAAGGAGCTCTTCAACCGCCCAAAGAAGGCTCCTCATGCTTCCCAATACCCACTAACAACCTTACCCACTTCTTATTAGATATATACATCTTTATAACACAGTCTGGTAAGCTTCTTAGTATTTATTCTTTAGCCCTGTCTTCCCCAACAACTTCACAGTGCCCATCAAGCTCCACCATCCATCAATCCAAGCGCTTCAAACTGTCCAGTTTCACCCAGAATATCCCCAAGATCCCTCAAGGGTTATTACTAGTAAGTAATAACCCTTTTTCTTGAAGATATTCCCCCATTTCCATTCCTGGGATTAAACCACCCCTGTTCCAACAGGCCCCAGTGTTCCAGGTACCTAAATCCTCTGCATTTATTTGCAAGATACCTTAGAGGGATCTAAACCACCCCTGATTTATCAGGCCCCTCTGGTTCTTAATTATATTAAATTTATTTAATATAATTATTAACCTATTTTTCTCTCAATTTTTAGGTCACAATTCCCCCATATCTTTTGGGAATTTTAACTTTGTACCTTACCCAGAGTTTATATACTCTTTCCATCTATCCTTGCACCACCTGTAGCTAGGAGGACTTGTCCTTGGCATCAGGGAGGCTGACAGGGGTGGAATCTCTTCACGTGCAAAAATTGGATGATTGCAAAACTGACGCAGCCGTGTTAACTGGCGGAAAAAATTGGCACGGTCCCATATATCCTTGGATGTACGTAGTTGTCCAAACACCTGTACAAAGTTTGTTTGCAAATGATTCAAATGTTCCTGCCATTGTGAGCAACATTTGACTACTACCACTGTTTCAGTCTTCTCTGGTAGGTTCAGGATAACATCCTTTGTTCTTCTCAAGCAGACAGAGTGCATTAGTCGTGATAGAGTTATGATAGCCTGTCGTTCCTGCAAACAAGAGCCTGGAATGAGGCACCTTGTCCATATCAGATCATTATCCCATGGTGCAATCTTCAACATAGCAAACAAGCTTTGTAGGTTGGTCAGGCGATTTTGGACTGGTGTTCCCGTTAAACACAATACAAATGAGGACTTGAGTTGCTGAATATTGAGGGTCCGGTGTGCAGCTGGATTTCTTATCAGGCTATCCATCATCATGCATCAGTGTACTGCAGTAGCTGAGGAGGTTTATACAGACTATGCCACTTACTGTGCTTCATTTAACACAATCGGGTACCAGCATAGATCCAGTGCCTCAATAGTTTGATTTCCTCTATTTCCACTATTGCCAATCATTTTGTAGGTTGTCAGAACCACCAAACTAGATTTCATGTCCTCCCTATTGAGCAAGGTTCTATTAGAGCCGTGGAATACGTGATAAGGGATTGCCTGAGTGGTAAAGTGGAGGTGGATCTCTTTCTCCCAGTTAGACAGTGTCTCCAGGGGGCAAATCACCAAGGTGGCTGCTGACCGGGTTGTCCAATCCGCCCAGTAAAATTTTTATGCAGAGTTAGCAGTTGCCAATACCAAGGCTAAGGTTGTCAACGTCTTCCCCAACCCCATGTCATCGGCAAGTATAGATCCTCGGCCATTGGGTTTGTCTGCAATATCCTCGATCTTGATGTCTGCTTGATCCATGAAGCTGTGGATCCAGGCAGTGGAGGGATGGAGCCACAGTGAGATTGCTTCATGATTTGATAACTCATTATTTTTCAGAAACGTGAGTGCAGTAATCTGATGGGGTTTTAAGGGGGTGCGGCATTGGGAAAGGGAGGATAAGAGGCTAGATTGGCTTGCTGTTGCAATTGCTTCAGGACCTCTGGGGAAAAACTGTGGGATGTCAAAGAATGACCCTGGGTTGTAGTTCCACATGGGGATTAGATCAATCTGTGCAGCTGCAAAGGAACCTCGGATATCGTCCACGTGTTCAGAACGGCTGAAGACACAACCCCACAGCACAGGCTGGACCCCAAGGCGGGTCACTACAAAGGCACGCAGTTTCAGGAGACTGGAATCGGTTGGTGAGATCTCCTTGCTTGTGACTGGATGTGAACAGGCTGATATTGGTCCAAGTAAAGGGCCAAGGTGTGTGCTAGCTTGGATGCTGAGATCTCCAATTGGGGCCTGAGATCCACCATACACATGTACAAGGTGACAACCCCGCTGAAGGAAGCCAACATGTGGGGCTTCTGCACTGGACGAGAGAGGCAATGAGGATATTAGTGCAATGAATTGGCCGAGACAGTACAAGCTCTGCAATTGACTGAACGATGGGGTTCCAAGTAATGGGTGAACTTAATGATAAGGATCCACATGAGTTCTCAACTGGGTGAAGAGAGAGATAGTACAAATAGTGAATTGAAGCTCTGCTGCAGTATGTGGTTGAAAGGGATGGGAAAAGGGGAGTAATTATATTGTCACTCAAGTTTCCCGGACAACACAACACCACTCAACATCTTCAAGTGCACACAAACAAACCTCATCATCTTGCATAGGCTGCAGGCAGCTTGGTCAGCTTGGGCAGCCACCCCACAGGTATGCATCAGCTTGTAGATCTTCTCAAGGGCCACTCAGTTCTGACATCAGAGACCCCTTAAAGGCCACTAAGTTCTGACATCAGAAAGACCCACTTCTATCAGCTTGTAGATCTTCTCAGGCCACTCAGTTCTGACCTCAGAAAGATCCCTTAAAGGCCACTAAGCTCTAATATCAGAAAGACCCACTTCTCAACCAATGCTCACACTCATTGCTGTTGAGATAGGTCAGTAACAGGTCTGTTACACGTGTGTAATCTAAGCACACAACCATCTGTCAGCCGCATCATTGAGCACTTGTAGACCGCAGCAGTTGTATATAGTTTGTTCAGCCCGTGCCGGCTCCGTCCTCTTTTCTTCACCAATTGGAGACCGGAACAGGACACAGTGTGAGCTCACCACACTTCACGGGTCTTGACTAGAGTCAACCCAGTTTTGAGTTCTAACAGTTGCAACACATAAATACTCATTACTTTTTTGCCCTCACAACATTCAACTCAGCCCCCCCTAACATTTCTCCATATCACCACTTCCCTACTCCAACATTCCTCCACATCAACACTTCCCTACTCCCTGTTCCTCAAAGATGGCCTCACCACCCCAAGATCAGCCTAATCCATCCAACCATTCAACCCCACTCACCCCCTCTCCCCCTGATGGTCCTTTGAACGAACCATCTCAAACCCCACCTCCCAGTAAGTAGGCTTTCAGGATATTAACACTTGTCCAACCAAGCTGACTTGACAGTGGAACAGCTCAACATGACCTGGAAGTGAACTTTCCCAGGCGGCCACCTTCCTTCATCGAGTTTGATTTGCCTAATGCTTCCACGGCTCCCCCCACCTCTCTCACTCCCAAAGCATCAGTACTCTCAATTGAGGTACAAGAAATCTCTGCACATGAGTTTGGCCACAGCATTGCAGCTGCAGAGCAATCAGCCCAAGAAATCCTTGCTCTCAAGCTACCCCTGAGCTGCAAACAGAAGGCATTAGACCTTGTGAAATCTATCACACAAAGCAAACGCAGTGAGTCCATTTGTCCTGATTCTCTCCATGACTAGCTTGGGACTTATGCATGATAATCTCACCAACAGGTTGGGAGGAAACCGGCATTATCCCTGATGATGAAGAAATTAAGATTGTATCACAATGCAGCACCTGAAATGTCACCACTCCAGCGGCAAAGAGTTTAAAGAGAAGCGTGAGCACTAACCAAAAAACTAAGTTGGTTAAGCCAGTGGATCTCCTATTTCAACCTTCCACTCCAATCAAAGACCCAAGCACCACACCCACGACCAACATCCCAACACATCCTCACCCAACCACACCAGTCAATTGTGACACCAATCCCTCAGTTCCTGTTATCCCAGATGCCCTCACCACTCACCCAAAGCCACCTCTCACCGAAGGATCCAATGCAACTGCAAGTTTGAACCCTCACCCAAAGCCGCCTCTCACTGAAGGGTCCAATGCAACTGCAAGTTTGAACCTGACAATCATCAAGTCTGACAGTCTTCAAACCAACATAATTTGGATTAGTCAAGAATTTGCTGGATCCAAACCATCATGGTCCAAATATTTTCCACCTGGAAAGCTCTATCTCACATGCTTCAAAACTGCGCCTTGGGTTTCCACAATTCTCCTCCTACTTCCCCCCCCTTTCACTTTCAATATTCCTCCTGCTCCCATACTTCATGGATACATTCCATCACCTCTCTCGGTAATTATTCCTCCTTTTTGCCTGAGGAAACTTGCTTCACATACTGACATCCAGCTTCTCCCCACAGCCAAAGAATTCCTCACCCCGTCTCACCAGGAGCAGTGGTATTGCCCCGACCTCATTGACTTCCCACTGCTGACACAGCTTGGTGACAAACCCAACGCCCACCTTCCTGGCACACATACTGAGGCCACACTAGTTTGATTTCTGTACCAATTGCATCAACTACCTCCACATGTCACATCTGACTGGGCCAAAATCATCACTGCCTCTATTGAATTGACAGCTGAAAACCTCTTCCAACCACCACCGGTCAGCACCAATCCAACAGCCAATGAAATCACTAAAGGCATCAACGTGCTGTCTTATCTGCAGGCCATCAAGAATTCCTCCTTCACCTATGACCCAATGTCAGATCAGGCAGACACTTCCATGGAGCGTGTGCACTTGACCAATGTTCTCCGGGATTTCCAAAACGTAATTATAGATGTTATGATGGTGTCAGCCTGCTACTAATTCAGAGACAACCTGACCATAGCAAATTATATCAATATACAACTTATATTCTTAGTCTCAAAAGAATGCACACCTTACGTCTTTTGTTTCAAAAGAAATGATTAAAAACAAAACATATAACACAGAATCTAGTTATAACTTCTAAAGTATAAAGAAAACTTGGAGTATTATTCCAGATTCTGAATCTACACGTAAATTAACCTAGGGTAGCTCAGCAAAAGTACCCCTTAATTATTACTCCTTCATATCCCTTCACAAGGCCTTCAAGGTTTTATATGACTTAAAGATCTACATACCCTTGAATATATGCTAGTAGACTATGTAATTAAGGTTAATAGAGTTCGGGTATGATGCATAATTAAGGTTGACATCATAATTTCCATAGTTACATGTACCTGGCACCTGTAATAAAAGCCACAACCAACGCCGCGGCCATACTTTTCCTACTAAGGCCAAGCTAGCCCAATTGGTTGGTTGTAAATAGACTACTGGTCCAAAAGGAAGGAAGACACGAAATTATTCACCTTTATGAGAACATTAAACCACTTTGGGCCTTTTGAAACATGTAACTAAGCCATCCCGTAACCAAACCAGTTATACAGGTAACTAGGGCTTAGTAGAAGACTAGACCAGGCAAAACAGAGCTTCTGCTTCGCCCCCAAGAGCCCAGAATGGATATATAAACAGCCCTTCCTTCCCACGAAATGATATCCCCATCTTCAATTACATTTACCAGCTTTTACCCACCATATCAACCAGCCTTTTTAGCCTGTTATATAGTCAGTTTTTGCTTGTTTTATACTTGAAGTTCATTGAACAACCCTTTCACCTTTCTCAGCACTCAACCACCACCTGTTACTCAACCTTGTGAGCGCTTCTGGACCACCTACAACTCCCTGAAGAACCTCTGACAGGAAATAGAAGCAGTAAGTCTATTTCCTCCATTCCTTCAGCAGTTATTGTCTAGGTGTACTCCTTGTTCAAAGGACTAGACTTTCAGGTACCCAAAATACCCCCTGTTAACTCAGGTCCTGAACTCTTTAGAGGGCACAGTGAATACCCCTGTAACTCAGGCCCCTCTGTTAATAAAAACTTTATAGTTTTTTTATATCTTTTCACCTTTTTTACCCACCTGTCACTGCACAACCTGCAGCTGTTTTTACCTTGCACCCTGTGTAGCTAGAAGAATCCAGTTCTTGGCATCACAGAGGCTGACAATTGGGGGTCTGGCCGGGAAAATTTTTATCTTTTATTGATAAAAATCCTGGTTCTTTCATTTTTTCTACTAAGAAAATTCAAACCATAAAAAAGAATTTTTGACTCTTTACAAAAAACTCAAAAGAACTTACAAAAATATTCTTTGCCAACTCCTTTACTTAATCCTGACTTTTATTTTTCAAAAGTCTCAAAAATACATATCTTTTTAAAACACCACAAAAAAAGCCCAATTTTTTCGAAAATTATGTCTTTCCAAAAAATAAAAACACTTACCAAAAAGGTCTTTTTACTCGTAAACTTCTATTTTTTCACCTCCTTTTTCTTAAAAAAGAGTCTTACAAAATTTTGAAAAAAAATTCACTCGAAAAAATATTAATTTTTTCACCGTTTTTTCTCTTTTACCTTTTCCTTAGTGAAGCTTGAGGAGACTGCGAAACTAATTGAATACTACCTTAATCTTCTCAGAAAACTCAAAGAAGAAAGATTACGGTTACAAAAACCGGACGCTTGGGATCTTCTCAGTGACAAGGAGAAACGAGCACGAGCTCTCCGCCGAATCAAGCTAGACGAGGAACGAAGAATAAATAATCTCTTCCTTCTAAACGCACTCAAACGCGAAAATAAAGAAAAACGAGCCCTTATCTTAAAGCAAGTAAAGAAAGAAGGACTTGCTAAAAGTAAGTAGTCTCCTTTCTCTCTACATACCTTCCTCAAAGTCAACGAGACCCTGACGAGCACGGGCCTTCCTCTTTCAGTGTCAGTCACCTCGGAAGCATCGTCCTTTACCCCTAACACGGAGACCAACCGTGTCAGCCACTGAGTACATATCACAGTACCTGACATGTACCACGTAACTGCAAATATTATTAATTATTATTATCTCTAATAATAATTACTATTCTTATTAATTATTATTACTATTTATTATCATTATTTATTCTAAATAACTCCACGTAATATCAATTATTATTATCCTTAATAATAATTACTATTCTGTAGTTATTATTATTCTTATTATACCTTCATTATTATTACATTAATATTAATATTATTAAAGTACATTAATTACATTAATTAATATAAATACTTTAATAATATATTCATTAATAACTCATGAATAATTCTGGTTAAGCTATGTACTCCTGTTATACAAGATACATAACTTGTAGGCCCTTTGCCCTCCTGTCACGTGAAATATCCAGAGTAACGGATATCACTCTTTCCCTCTGATTACGCCCACATTCCTTAATATTGGAATATTTCACGTATAAGATATGTACTTTAATATCTTATTAATAAAAGAACTTATTAATATTATGATAATTAATACTTAAAAGATGTGCCAATAATAAATGACATCATTATAAGATATTATCTCTAATAATATTAATAACAGATCATTGAATACAAATGTCATGATGTGATCCAATCACACTAAGGATTACTGATCAAAGATGTGTCCCATAACACAGCCTTAGTAGAAATCACATCATAAACAGTAACAGATCCTCCCAAAAGGATCTGTCTTGTCCCTGAAGTTCCACAGTACCTCCCAGGTCCTGGAAGCGCTCACAGTTCCCCCCTGAGGAGCTCTTACAATATATAAACAGACTGTAAACAGTTGTTTATCCCCCAGAGATTATTTAGAACACCTTAGCACAGTATATAACTTAGATTTATTTACCTTGCTTAGTTCCCCATTCTCCACCAATACCCCAATTCTGGATAATATATAGTCTATTACTGTTATTACCTCAAGAATTGGCCACAACCTACCTTCAATAAGGGGGCGTTGATAAACGCACGCCAACGGCGCACGCCAACGGCGCACGCCAACGCCAACCTGCACGCCAATTTTTTTTGGCGTGCGGGGCCTACACGCCATTTTTTTTTGGCGTGTAGGGTCTACACGCCAAAAAAAAAGGGCGTGTGAGACCCACACGCCAAAAATGGCGTGTGGTTCCCACACGCCATTTTTCTTTGGCGTGTGGGCCCCGCACACCAAATAAAATTGGCGTGTGGGCCCCGCACGCCAATTGTTTGGCGTGCGGGTCCCCCCTCGCTCACATAATTGAGTGGGAGGGACCACTCGATTAAGTGAGCGAGGCCGGCTGACGAGGTTATACAACCTCGTCAGCCGGGAGGACTTCCTCCCGGCACGAGGCTGTATAACCTCGTCAGCCGGGAGGAAGTCCTCCCGGCTGACGAGGTTATACAACCTCGTCAGCCAGGAGGACTTCCTCCTGGCCGACGAGGTTGTATAGCCTCGCCGGCCGGGAGGACTTCCTCCTGGCCGACGAGGTTCGCACGCCAACGGCGCACGCCAACGCCAACCTGCACGCCAATTTTTTGGCGTGCGGGGCCTACACGCCATTTTTTTTGGCGTGTAGGGTCTACACGCCAACAAAAAAGGGCGTGTGAGACCCACACGCCAAAAATGGCGTGTGGTTCCCACACGCCATTTTTTTTTGGCGTGTGGGCCCCGCACACCAAATAAAATTGGCGTGTGGGCCCCGCACGCCAATTGTTTGGCGTGCGGGTCCCCCCTCGCTCACATAATTGAGTGGGAGGGACCACTCGATTAAGTGAGCGAGGCCGGCTGACGAGGTTATACAACCTCGTCAGCCGGGAGGACTTCCTCCCGGCACGAGGCTGTATAACCTCGTCAGCCGGGAGGACTTCCTCCCGGCTGACGAGGCTATACAACCTCGTCAGCCAGGAGGAAGTCCTCCTGGCCGACGAGGTTGTATAACTTCCTCCTGGCCGACGAGGTTGTATAGCCTCGCCGGCCGGGAGGACTTCCTCCTGGCCGACGAGGTTGTATAACCTCGTCGGCCAGGAGGAAGTCCTCCCGGCCGGCGAGGCTATACAACCTCGTTGGCCAGGAGGAAGTCCTCCTGGCTGACGAGGTTGTATAACCTCGTCAGCCGGGAGGACTTCCTCCCGGCTGGCGAGGTTATACAACCTCGTCAGCCAGGAGGAAGTCCTCCTGGCCGACGAGGTTGTATAGCCTCGTCGGCCGGGAGGACTTCCTCCCGGCTGACGAGGTTATACAACCTCGTCAGCCAGGAGGACTTCCTCCTGGCCGACGAGGTTGTATAGCCTCGTCGGCCGGGAGGACTTCCTCCTGGCCGACGAGGTTATATAACCTCGTCGGCCAGGAGGAAGTCCTCCCGGCCGGCGAGGCTATACAACCTCGTCGGCCAGGAGGACTTCCTCCTGGCTGACGAGGTTGTATAACCTCGCCGGCCGGGAGGAAGTCCTCCCGGCTGACGAGGTTATACAACCTCGTCAGCCAGGAGGACTTCCTCCTGGCCGACGAGGTTGTATAGCCTCGCCGGCCGGGAGGAAGTCCTCCCGGCTGACGAGGTTGTATAACCTCGTCAGCCGGCCTCGCTCACGTAATCGAGTGGTCCCTCCCACTCGATTATGTGAGCGAGGGGGGACCCGCACGAGCGAGTGGGACCCGCACGCCAAACAATTGGCGTGCGGGGCCCACACGCCAATTTTATTTGGCGTGCGGGGCCCACACGCCAAATAAAAATGGCGTGTGGGAACCACACGCCATTTTTGGCGTGCAGGTCTCACACGCCAATTTATTTTGGCGTGTAGACCCTACACGCCAAAAAAAAATGGCGTGTAGGCCCCGCACGCCAAAAAAAATTGGCGTGCGGGTTGGCGTTGGCGTGCGCGCTTGGCGTGCGTTTATCAACGCCCGTCTTCCCTGACCATGAGGTCTTGGCAAATGTAAGACAAGATATGGTCCAAATTTAGCAACCAGATTATCATTCAATTTCTGAATAGAAGTACTCAGCTTGAAGCAAATTAACCACACCATGAGAAATTTATTTAGATGCTTGGGAAGGGATCTGAGGGAATCTTTGGTGTGATTACTACTTCAATCTGAACTATTAATAATCATGTGTAAGTTACTCTTGGTGTTACTATTGATACTTTTGAAGGGGTTAAATTGGTGTTGCTATCTGTAGTCAACGGTTCCATGTTAAAAAAATCGAGAGAATATAGGCTGCAGTGACTTGTTTGAGGTCTGGTTACCTATGCTGATGCAGAATGGCTCGAGTCCTGGAAAAAGCTTCTTGACTCTCCTGAAGGGAATAAACCTTTGCTTTGCTGCTTTCTTAAAACAGCTTCTGTTTCACAAGGATTCATTTCTTGTTTGACAGTTGAAGGATACACACCCTTTAATAATTCATCTAGCTCAGGAGCTGGATTATATCTTTCTCCAAGAGGATGTGAACCTCCAGAAAGTTGGGGACTAATGGTTGCTTCCCAACAAGCACAAGGGACAGGCAAGGGTATCCAACCTCTCTGTTTATTGGTTGCTCAAAGTTTTTTCATTTGATGGTTAAGTGATTAATGCAAACATTCTGTTGATTCCAAAGGTTTTTGATTGTATCAGGATATTCTCGTGCTTGTCTTCTATCAATTTTTTTGTTTGAAATTTACAACAATTGGGTCGGTGTTGGTGTGCACACTCTAATATTTCTTTCCAATGGAAGTAGCTAGCTCAGCAATTAGACTCATTGATAATTGTACTATCCATGATTTGTTTTCTCACTTCAAGATTTTATTTGATCACAATTTTTCAAGTGATTTGTCTAGATGGTTTACAAAGTGTAAAAGCACATCTCCATGGTATTTGGAACGGTCTTCTAGACTTATTAAAGTAGTTTGAATTTCTGTACTAAATTTCTCTCTATGTTTGCTAAGTCTTGATGAACCAAATCAGGATAATCTAAGAAAGCAGTAAGTATTCCAAGAGCTTTTGTGTATGCTGACCTGAGGCTCAGGGGGGACTCTACTCTTGGGCTTTGCTGTAGCAAATCTTGACTCCCCTGGGGCCCTTAGAGGAAGAGGTCCGCTTCTTTCTCCTGATGGCCTTTGATTTGCAAGAAGACATTTTGATTTCAGAGAATTCTGACCCTATCTAGCTCTTTTCGCAGTTGGTCCAACATATCAGGTAAGTCTTTTATCTTAGCTGTTTTTGATGTAGCAATGAATTGATAATCGGTTTTTGAGGTTGGTTTTGATGTAGCAATGAATTGACAATCGGTTTTTGAGGTTGGTAAGAGATCCGATAGATTGGGTTCATACTTCAGCAGGGCAACTCGAGCAGAAAACATCTTGAGGTTGGTGTACTTAAATGGTTTGGTTGTTTCTGTCTCTCAAACCTTGTTTGCCTAGATCTTGTACTTGATCTGGTGTTGATACAATATTTTTTTCAAGGAACCGGTGTCGGTAATGGATGTCTTGTCTGGAGTTGGTGCACTGAGGGCTCCAACCACTTTTGTCTCATTGCAAACTGGGTGGCTGATGGCGTTAGCGTCCTTTCGAGGAAGTTTGGAATGAAACATGCTCGGTATGGTATACGCATAGGGCTTCTCTGATGGTTGAGATATAGAATTGGCTAGCTTAGTAGTACTCGGAACATCATTGTGAAGCGTTGAAGTTGATTCAGATCGCTTCGCATGTGTTTTAACATAATTCTTCCTAGTTTTACAAGGTGATATTCGCGCAGAGTCAGTCGTTGGTTTTATTGTCAGCCTCTGTGATGCCAAGGAGTAATCCTTCTAGCTACACAAGGTGCAAAATAAAATATAAAGAGCAATATAAAGCTCTGGGAGGATTTATAAGAGTTAATACCAATAAGAATATGAGGTATGAGCGGTAAAATATGATTAATTATATTAAATAAATTTAATATAATTAAAAATATGAGGGGCCTGATAAATCAGGGGTGGTTTAATCCCTCAAAGGTATCTTGCAAGCAGAGGGTACCTGAACACACTGGGGCCTGTTGGTCCCAGACAAAAGATGGGGGAGAATCTCAAGAGAAAGGTTTATCTACTTACTAGTAATAAATTACCTTACAGACTTGAGGTTCTTCCAGGGGGATTGGGCAGTTGGAAGCGCTGGAAGAGCTGGGTGGACACTGGGCAATTTCAGGGGAGTGCTAAGAGACAGATACTAGGACCTTACCAGACAGAATAACAATTGTAAAGCTATGTAAGTGGGTAAAGGTGGTAGTATATATATTAAAGCATGATGAGGCAAAATACAGGGGGAACAAGGGCTCCTTAAATGCCTTTCTGGAGCCCTGATGGCGAAACACAGGATGTATTTTTGGCTATGGGAACATTTAAAAGGAAGGGGTTAAGATTTAATACAAATGTATGTAGTTGTTTAATCAAATTTCCATATGTACAGGCTGTCTACTATGGGTACAGCCTGTCTAAGCTCTTTTGCTGGCATCTTGAGGCGCTTCTGAACCTCTGGCAAGGTTTGTTAGATGTGTTGATCAAAGGTTTTAATTACATGTCAAAATGTATTGATTAAATATCACATGTAGGATCACATTTGTCAGAGTTTAATTTGTTTTGTATTGTGTACAATGTGAGATACATGTATTTGTTTGTTCTGTGGGCGCTTCAAGAGCTTCTTTTTTGATCCCTGTCATGCAGGCTCTTTGGGAATGCATGACTGCAGAGATCTGTCAATCAATAATTTCCCACTGAACAGTTGTTCTTCAGAAGTTTCTCATGTTACTTGTTCGTGGTCTTTTTCCCTCTGAATCATCCTTAGTGTCTAGTATAATAGAATAAATAAATATATACTATAGTATATTACTAGTATTATATACGTATTTATTTTATTATGATTGTTATTTTGTGTTTTTTGTATGGATTCATGATTTCAGCGCGTAATATTCTTTCAAGTTGTTTTACTACTAGAAGTTTTAAGCTGGGGTACTTTGGCTGAAGTACCCTAGGTTATTTTAACGCTCTGTAAGATTAGATATTCCACTTTCCTCATTGTTTTATACTTAACTGGTGATATTCTTGTTTATGTTGCTTTTATTAAATGAGTAATACAGTTCTAGTCAGGTTGTCTCTGAGCTAGTAGCAAGCTGACATTTATCAACTAGTGAGTTTGCTGAATTTTACAGAGTTTTATTTAAATGTTGCAGCAGCTGTCGCTGGCCTGACTGCCATGCTGAGATCCAGTGGAGGCCTGCTTGTAAGCAGCTTAGTTTGGATGACCTGATCTTTCAGTGAAATTTGAACAGGTCGCTGGCGGAAAGAATCCAACAAGGGTATGTTTCTGGGACCTAGATGGCATGCGGGTTAGTTTCCTCATTTCCTCTTTCAAAAAAAGCAACTAACAACCGCATAGATTGGTTGTGATTCAAGCGGTGATAGGGTGACAGCGCTGGTGTCCAAGGTAACCGACTTATAATTTTATGAGGACCGTGCCCTTCAGGGTCTTTGAGACTGCTGAGGTCTCAACAACAGGCAGCCATAATTTTTGCAAGTCTGCACAAAGCTTTAATGTGAGCAAGGGCTTTGGCTCACCTTCACCTTGGTTTTTTTTTGTTTTCAAAGTAATGAAGTGATATAAGTAATGACTTCTTTTTTGATCACACAACAACAAGAAATTCCGATTCCCTCTAGAGAGCTGAGGAAATCCTAAGTGTTGGGTTTATACTCTTTTGTCTTCTACATGGATCTGAATGCGACAAAGAAGCTGTCCGCGTTTTTTCTGGAAGGCAAAGCAGAACCCAGTTGTTTCTTGTATGAAGTACTAAATTTTCCACTTCAGGAAATCTGAGAAGGTGTTCGGTGTTGTCTCATTGCTGTGTAATTTGGGTCAAGGTTCTCTGAAGAGGTCTCGGCAAAATGGTAGTAAAAAAAGCAAACTTGAAGTGTTTTATTACTAATTTCTATGTACTATGTTTTACAAATTATTTTTTGTGTAAGGTAACACATGGTTCAAAAAAACGGATTTTTTTGCATTAATGTTCTAGTGGTTTGGGTTCATGGTTAATAGAAAGAGAATTCTTCAAACAAATCAGGTGTTTCTGTTTTGAAGGGAAAGAATATGTAGTTATGTGATTTTGTTGAAATAAACACCGGGTATCTGTAGAGAAGATGGTAAAAAGTATTTTTGGACATTATTTTGAGTTTTTTGTAAACAGTAAAAAATACTTTTTGTGGTTTGATTTTCTTAGTAGAAAAAATAACAAAAACCAGGATTTTTATCCATGACAGATAAAAATTTCCCGGCCAGACCCCCAATTGTCAGCCTCAGTGATGCCAAAGACTGGAATCTTTCTAGCTACACTGGGTGCAAGCAAAAAACAGGTGGTAACACAAGGGTATGTGTCAAGGGGAAATGGGTAATGGTTGATTTAAAAGAAAAGGTTTTAATAAAAACAGTAAAGTTTTTATTAAGGGAGGGGCCTGAGTTACAGGGGTGGTTTATTGTGCCCTCCAAGGTTCTGGTCTTTTTGGTAAAAGAGTATGCCCAGACAGTAGTATACTACTGAAGTATATAAGGAAATAAACACTCACTAGTTTATTTGCAGGAAAGATAACTTCAGGAGGAGTATGACTGGTCTTGAGGCGCTCAAATAACTGGGTAACAGGTTGGTGATGAGTGCTGATAAAGGTGAAAGGTTGTTGGATGAACTTCAAGTATAAAACAAGCAAAAACTGGACTATATAACAGGCTATAAGACTGGTTGATATGGTGGGTAAAAGCTGGTAAATGTAAGTGAAGATGGGGATATCATTTCGTGGGAATGAAGGGCTGTTTATATATCCATTCTGGGCTCTTGGGGGCGAAGCAGAAGCTCTGTTTTGCCTGGTCTAGTCTTCTATTAAGCCCTAGTTACCTGTATAACTGGTTTGGTTACGGTAGGGCTTAGTTACATGTTTCAAAAGGCCCAAAGTGGTTTAATGTTCCCAGCAAGGTGAGTAATTTCTTGTCTTCCTTCCTTTTGGACCAGTAGTCTATTTACAACCAACCAATTGGGCTATCTTGGCCTTAGTAGGAAAAGTATTGCCGCGGCGTTGGTTGTGGCTTCTATTACAGGTGCAAGGTACATGTAACTATGGAAATGATGATTTAAACCTTATTTATGCATCATACCCGAACTCTATTAACCTTAATTACATAGTCTACTAGCATATATTTAAGGTTATGTAGATCTTTAAGTCATATGAAAACTTGACAGCCTTGTAAAGGGATATGAAGAAGTAATAATTACGGGGTACTTTTGCTGAGCTACCCTAGGTTAATTTACATGTAGATTCAGAATATGAAATAATATTCTAAGTTTTCTTTATACTCTAGAAGTTATATCTAGATTCTGTGTTATATGTTTTGTTTTAATAATTTCTTTTGAAACACAAGACGTAAGGTGTGTGTTCTTTTGAGACCAAGAATAGAAGTTGTATATTGGTATAATTTGCTATGGTCAGGATGTCTCTGAATTAGTAGCAGGCTGACAATAAAGATGAGCTGAAGCTTATTTTCTCTCTCCTTTCACTTACTTACCACTAGTTACTGATCGGGTGGATGATGGCAGCGGTAAAACAAGGTTGGTGGACATGGTCGTTGATTTTATCAACAAGCGAGTTGGCTGAATTTTCAGAGTTTGCTTTGTTGCAGCAGCTGTCGCTTGCCTGACTGCCATGCTGAAATTCAGTGGAGGCATCGGCACCCTGCTTGTAAGCAGCAGTTTGGATGACCTTCTCTGTCAGTGGGGTTTAACCGGGTCGCTGGTGGCAAGAATCAAACAAAGGGATGTTGCTGGGAGTCGGGACCTAGACGCCATGGATGTTAGTTTCCTCATTTCCTCTTTCAAAAAAGGCTCACAACTGTCTATATTGGTTGCAATTCAAGCAGTGACAGGGTGACAGCGCTGGTGTCCAAGGTAACCAACACTTTCCTCATTTCCTCTTTCAAAAAAATGCTAACAACTGTCTAGATTGGTCGCGATTCAAGCAGGGATAAAGTGACATCGCTGGTGTCCAAGGTGACCAACACTGAAATGTTATGAGGACCGTGCGCTTCAGGGTTTTTGAGACTACTCAGGTCTCAACAACAGGCTGCCATAATTTTTGCAAGTTGCTCGGCTTTAATATGAGCAAGGGATTCATCTTGCTTTTACATCTGTTTTTTCTATTCGAAGTAAGCAAGGTATGTAATAAATTACTTCTTTGTTAATCATGCAACAAAAGGAAATTGCGAGTCTCTCCAGTGGGCTGAGGAAATACCAGGTGTTGGGTTTCTTCTACACTCATTTTTCTTCTACATCAACTTGAATAGGACAAAGAGGTTGTCCGCGTTTTTTCTGGAACACAAAGGAGAACCGAGTTGTTCCATTTATAAAGTACTAGATTTCCGTTTTGGGGAATCTAAGAAGGTGTAGGTGTTGCTTTATTGTTTTATAATTTCGCTTAAGGTTCTGTCAAGATGTAGCGACAAGATGTTAGCAAAAAAGTAAACATTGAGTGGTTTTGATATGTATTCTATTCCGTATTTCTAAGTACTGTTTTTTGCAAAGGTTTGTGAAAAAAAAACATTGTTTGTTTTGTTTCACAGAACAAAAGGATTCATAAACTCTCAATAATGTTCCGGTGATTTGGATGTATTGTTAGTAGCAAATGGATTTTTCGAAAAAATCAGGTAATTATGGTGTTAAGAGAAAAACTATGTATGTCGGTGATTTTGGTAAAGTCAAAATCAGAATTAAGTGAAGGAGTTAGTGAAGAATATGTTTGTATGTTCTTTTGATTTTTTGTAAAGAGTAAAAATACTTTTTTTGTGGTTTGAATTTTCCTAGTAGAAAAAATTAAAGAACCAGGATTTTTATCAATAAAAGATAAAAATTTCCCGGCCAGACCCCCAATTGTCAGCCTCAGTGATGCCAAAGACTGGAATCTTTCTAGCTACACTGGGTGCAAGTAAAAAACAAGTGGTAACACAAGGGTATGTGTCAAGGGGAAATGGGTAATGGTTGATATAAAAGAAAAGGTTTTAATAAAAACAATAAAGTTTTTATTAAGGGAGGGGCCTGAGTTACAGGGGTGGTTTATTGTGCCCTCCAAGGTTCTGGTCTTTTTGGTAAAAGAGTATGCCCAGACAGTAGTATACTACTGAAGTATATAAGGAAATAAAACTCACTAGTTTATTTGCAGGAAAGATAACTTCAGGAGGAGTATGACTGGTCTTGAGGCGCTCAAATAACTGGGTAACAGGTTGGTGATGAGTGCTGATAAAGGTGAAAGGTTGTTGGATGAACTTCAAGTATAAAACAAGCAAAAACTGGACTATATAACAGGCTATATGTCAGCCACCAAGATATTACATGTACTATGTAACATGTAACACTTCTGCAAGCTTGAATAATTATTATTATTCTTTATTTTATTATTATAATTTTTTTTTTTTTATAGTCTGAACAAAGTGGAAATTAGGCCTTATCATTTTATCAAATGGTACAATAGTCTATCAGTTAGAGACTAGCTTAGTAATAATTGTTATTTTCATAAGGACCTGAGTAATCACACTCATGACCACATTCAATAAAAATCAATTATTTAATTATATCTATTTTTTAATAGACTTAAGTTATAATTTAATTAATGAAAATCTTTGGAAAATTGATTTTCAAACATGCAATAAATGGATAAAGAACCATTTATTGGCATAGTTTTCTTCTTGAAAATCCTGGAAGATCCAAGATTAAACCATAGTAATTTATAGTATAAAAATATACATAAATAAAGGTAAATCTTTATGTAAAGTATAATAATTATGCAATAATCATCTATAAATTAATTCCCACCTGTTTTACTCTCCAGAGCAAGCGCTTTTCCAAGCACTAACCCCAAAGGAAGTTACAGGTACATGTGATTAAAAGATATTTAGTTTAATTAAGAAAATTAGACATTATAACAATTTAATTAATGTGAAATAAATATGGCATCATTGTAATTAAAAATGACATAATATTCTACTGTTTACCACGAACAGGTTGATCATATTCACCTGTAGACATTGCCCCAATCCCCACTGTCAAATAAATTGCAGAGGGATTATTATAAAATATTTATTATTTAAGGAAGAGGTTTCTTCACCAAATTGAAGACATCCTCCCCCCATCAATTTTAACACACACTAGATAACTTATTATAAGCTACAAAGGCGCTCACCTTCTCCTGTAAGTAAGGAGGACTGGCCTTTATTTATATACTATCTTTATTAGTTAAAATTCTTCAAGCAAAATCCCCCCCAATTAATTAAAATACCTTTAATTAATTGGAAAAAACCGTGTTCAAGTCTGGTTAGCCCTTCAGAGGATTTATTCCCATAACTGGAGCTTTGGCAGCAGGGTCATAACCTGTTTTTATTTGATACTTAGTGTTTTATAACACTTAAAGTAATTGTTCTTATTGGCAAATCTGGTCATTACACTTTATAAGTGTAATATTGTTCTTTTAGTCCTTACTGTACACGCCACAATAAGTGGATTAGAGTACAGAAAGCTGACATTTGGTGTCCCAACAGTGGCCATAAATTCTTTTGGCCTTATATAAATTAATTTATTAATTTATTAATTTTGTTTTACAAAAAATAAAAATTCGAAAATTTTCATCAAAATTTTTTGATAAATCCTTTATCTTTATTCCAAAAAAATATTCTTTGATAAATATTATCAAACTGACCTTATCCTTTATTTTTTTGAATTTTTTCCACAGAAAAAAACCCAAAAATACACTCTCAAAAATAGATTCTTATTATAAGAATCATCAAAAAATTCGACTTTTTTTCGAAAAATCATAACTTTTCCATTACTCAACAAAAGTAAGATCTCTTTAGATCAAAAAATTTGTCTTTATCAGTTTTTTAAACTGATATCTGTCTTGTCTGTAGTGTCAGACGTCTTCGTCCCCCGCGGCCGCACTTCTAACCGTCGATCCCGCTCGTCCAACGACGAGAATAGATCCACCGCTGTACCTCCAAACGAGGATACAGTAATCCCAGACGCTGAACCTATCCAGGTTCGAAGCTCTCCTGCCCCAGGAGAGTCTAGGTTGATCACTGCCAACGCGTGGACTCCTATTACTCCGCGTAAATCATATTTTCATTTTTTTTTTAAAAAAAACAAAACAAGCTTTTTATTCAAATACATATTTGAATGATACAAACTAAAGTTCTTATATTATAATGTCTAATAAAAGAAACCCCAGCCCAAGTAGCGGAACGGGACGAAAGTCAGTCCTTCCTTCCCGTACAAGTAGCCGCTTAGCCGGAAAGATTGCTGATCTTCCCGTCGAATCCAGTACACGGAAGTCTCAACGCGGCGACCAGGTTAATCCTGGAGCAGCATCAAGAAAACTTCCGCGGCTTCCAGGAAGCTACGTCAGAGAACTCGGCGATGAAGGATCTCTTCTTGACGCAAGCTTTGGCTACACACCGCAGCTTGACAAAAATTTTAGGGAGTTCCAAGACTCTAATCCTGACGGAGGGATGGAATCCCTTCGTCGTCAGGAAAGCTCTGCGTCAGAGCCAGGCCCCAGAGGCCTCGACCAGTCAATCGACCAGTCAACCGGCCACGACGCCGACTACTCCCAACACGGAGCCGCGCGCCAAGCCGGTGCTAGAGCCAGTACGGGTACCGCAACCGCAGCCAGCGCCGCCAGCGCCCCCAGTGCCGCCAGCGCCCCCAGTGCAGCCAACGCCCCCAGTGCAGCCAGCGCCACCAGTGCCTCCAGCGCAAAACCGCCGCCAGCAGCCCAACCAGGCTCAAGCCGGTCCGCAGCGCCGCAACACACAGCGCTGCATGTCCAGGCGCGAGTACCGCAATTCAGTTTACGGCGAGATGTTCCGCCTAGCGCGCCAGATTCAGGGCACGTACCAGTATATAGATCACTCCCGGCAAGACCAGAGAGCTCGAGACCAGAACAACAATCATCAAGAATAGATGATATTGTCACAAAAAAATTCTTTTTAAATACTTTATCTGACATGTTCCTTAAAATAGAAAAAATTGTAGATAAAAATAACTTAAAAACTGAAGAGAAAATTATTTCTCAAACTCAATTTATTGAGGAAGTCTGTTCTAATCAAACTGACATTTTAGACATGTGTAGTGATATCACTACTGAAATACAAAAGTACTTCTTAAAAGATGTTGAGCCCCTTAATGAACATTTAAGACATGTTACACATAAACTTGAGAATGAGGTTCAAACATTAAGTTTTAAAGGTAAAGAAGTTAAATCAATTGAACAAAAAATTGATAAAATTATTTCTGATATATCAGAAATACAAATTAATCAATCTTTGATTCAGAAGAATTTAGAATCACTTCAACTAAATCAATCTAGTCACCATTTGAATAAAGATGTTAAATCTTCAATTGTTGAAGATCTTCCTTTAAATTCTTGTGAAGATAAGAACTTAAATTCTTTTGACCATAAGAATTTAAATCAAGACATGAATTCTCATGTTAAAATACAAAAATATGATAATTTAAACAATTTTCAAACTGATACACATCTAATTGATGTGGATAAAGAAGTTAGAAAACAGATGTTAGCTTCAATTCCCAAAACATCTGATTGGCCCACTTTTTCAGGTGAGGGAGAGTATGATCACACAGAATTCATTGAATGGATTGACACCCTTAAATCTGACATAGACTTACATGATAGAATTATCATCTCAAGATTAAATCTGTTGTTTAAGAATTCTGCCAACCAATGGTATAAAGGCATTAAAAACCAATTTGGCCTTCAAACTTGGGAATGATGGAAACAACAAATTGAACAAAAGTTTGGTAATGCTACTTGGAGAAGAAGAGTACATTCAAGACTTGATGCTAATAATCCTTCTGTATCATCTTGGGTTACTAAACAATACAGAAGGATTAAGTCAATTGAACCTTACTTGAATATTGAACAAATCAATATTAAACTATTGGACTTGTGTGATGGAGAAGTGGCCTATGCAGTTAAATGTGCATTAGACACCACTCAAGCTGATATCAGTACATTTATAAATGTTTTACAAGAAATAGTTGATCAGACTAATCTTGGTAAAAGATCAACAGTACCAAAACAAACCTTTTTTTGCTAGTCCTCCTATTACATCAGATAAAACTAAGACTTATTCTGATGTTAGATGTACAAATTGTAATATTAAAGGGCATGCAGCCAAAGATTGCAGAAGGAAGAAAGCTGTTAACAATATATCTGAGAATAAGGATTCAGAAGAATCAGAAGATCCAGAAATTGAGGAAGACTCTGAACTTGAAGAAGAGTCTCAAAATGTTGTTGGTAATATCTTTCACATACATGAAAGCAAAGGCAAGAGTAGTGTTATGAGAATGAAATTGAATAACATAATTATAAACACTTTGCTTGATTCAGGTGCTTATGTATCTTGTGTTGGTACTAGATACTTGTCTCAAATAGACAAGGATTATAAATCAAAACTGATTAGTCCTGACAATAAAACTTACAAAAGTTGTAATCAGAAACTCAATTACATAGGAAAAATTAACTATGATCTTACACTTGGTACAGTTTCTATGAACATGACTTTCATGGTAATGGAAGATATTAAAGCTCAATATTTCATAATTGGTAATAATTATTTACATGCTTATAAGATTAATCTGATCAACTCAGATTCCAATTATGTTACTATTGGAGATAGTACAGTACAGTATCATTATGATACTAGAAGTTCCTCTTCCTTTAATAATATTATTTCCTTTAAAAACCAAATAAAAGAGGAAGCTCATGTATATGAGAAGCTGTCAAGTGACCAAGTTACACAGTTGTACAATACCCTGTACATGAATATTGGTGCATTCAATACTCCTAAAGAGGAGTTTGGAGCAATAAAAGGGCATGAAGTTGACATTCAGTTGACCATTCAAAAACCTTTCCCTCCAATATTAAGGAGATCCCCTTATCCTGCTAGTCCCAGAAGCAGGGAAGCTATTAAAGAACACATAGACACCTTATTAAAACTGAAAGTCCTTAGGAAAGTTTCTCCAGGAGAAGAAGTTGATATTACTACACCTGTAATAATAGCTTGGCATAATAACAAGTCAAGACTCTGTGGTGATTTTAGAGCTTTGATTAGTGTTACTGTCCCAGACAGGTATCCTATGCCCAAAATTAATGAATCACTTACAAATTTGGCCAAAGCCAAATATATCTCTACAATGGATGTACTTAAAGGTTTTCATCAAAACACTGTCAGTGTTGAGAGTAGAAAATATCTCAGGATTATTTGCTACTTAGGTGTTTATGAATATTTAAGAATGCCCTTTGGTATTAAAAATGCACCTTCACATTTCCAAAGAATGATGGATGTAGAATTCTACAATGAACTTAGAGAAGGATGGTTGATTATCTACATAGATGATATTATTGTTTTCTCTCAAGATTGGGATGAACATCTTACTAGATTAGATCTGGTCCTTAAAAGGGCCATTAAGATGAATATGAAAATATCTCTGCCCAAGTGCCACTTTGGGTTTAATGAACTCAAAGCTTTAGGACATGTAGTATCTGGTCTTACTTTGGGAATAGATCAAAATAGAGTAGCTGCTGTTTTACTTAAACCAGTACCTACTAATGTAAAAGAACTCCAAAGCTTTCTAGGCTTTATGAGTTATTACAGACAACATTTAAAAAATTATGCTTCTATATCTTCTAGTCTGACAAAACTCATCAGCCCTAGTGTTGTGTTTGAAATGACTAAGGAAAGAATAG
Organism: Puccinia hordei; assembly: GCA_007896445.1. Classification (NCBI taxonomy): domain Eukaryota; kingdom Fungi; phylum Basidiomycota; class Pucciniomycetes; order Pucciniales; family Pucciniaceae; genus Puccinia; species Puccinia hordei. The sequence continues at coordinate 77,139 of RDRW01000058.1, read as the reverse complement.
ATGCATATAATACTTTAAAAGAAATGTTAACCACAGCTCCTGTGCTTTTTCATCCTGACCCCACTCAACCCTACAAACTTTATGTAGATGCTAGTATGGAAGGATTAGGTGCAGCTTTGCATCAAGTTCAAATTAAAGATGATCTACCAGTTGAAGGACCTGTAGTCTTCATTTCTAGACAATTAAAAGATTCTGAAAGAAGATATGGTGCATCTCAGCTAGAATGCCTTTGTTTAGTTTGGGCTTTAGAGAAATTGTACTATTATCTAGATGGATGTTTCTTTGAAGTAATAACAGACTGTACTGCTCTTAAAAGTCTTATTAATCTCAAGTCGCCAAATAGACATATGTTGAGATGGCAAATCTCAATCCAAGAATGGAGAAGCTCTATGACAATAACTCATAGAGAAGGTTTAATACATAAAAATGCTGATGCACTCAGTAGATGGTCTTTACCAAATACTCCAGATAATCCTGCATATGATGAGGAAAATATGGAAAGAGATTTACCCATTATGGGCATTACAATCACTAGCCTCAAAGATGAATTTTTCGAAACAATTGTAGACAGTTACTCCAATAACAAGAACACTACAATCATTGTAGAAGCTCTGAAGTCAGACTTCAAAGACAGTGGTATTTTAAATGGTTTAGATACACCTTGGAAGAGAAAGTTTGATGAAAAAAGATTTGTGCTCCTAGATGGACTTCTTTATTACAAAAGTAATCATGCTTGTAGTCTTGTATTTACATCACAAAATCATATTAATGACATTTTATTTGAATGTCATGATAATATGTTTTCTGGCCACATGTCTACTGACAGAACTCTTGAAAGAGTGAAATCTGTAGCTTGGTGGTTTAATTGGAGAAAAGATGTAATAGAGTACTGCTCTTCTTGTGACAGGTGTCAGAAAGCTAATAAAGCTACTGGTAAAAGACATGGTATGTTACAAGAAATCAATGAACCCAAATCCAGATGGGAAGTCATTAACATGGAATTTGTAACTGGATTACCTCCAGCAGGTAAAGATAATTACAACTGTGTTTTGGTTGTAGTAGACAGATTCTCTAAGAGAGCAAGATTCATTCCTTGCTTTAAAGAAAATAATGCAATGGATGTAGCTCTATTATTTTGGAATCATATCATTGCTGATGTAGGCTGTCCTTCAGTCATTATCAGTGACAGAGATCCTAAATTCACTTCTGAATTTTGGGATAATTTGTTTAACTTAATGGGAACTAAATTAGCATTTTCTACAGCTTATCACGCTCATACAGACGGTTTAGCTGAAAGAATGATACAAACTCTGGAAGACATGATCAGAAGATATTGTGCCTTTGGCCTTAGTTATAAAGATCAAGATGGTTTTACTTATGATTGGATATCTTTATTACCAGCCCTTGAATATGCATACAATTCAAGTAAACACTCAGTTACTGGAAAAACTCCCTTTGAGCTAGAAAGAGGATGGACTCCTGTTATGCCTGTAACCAGTGTGCTTAGTAAAACAGTACACATTCATCCAACATCTGAATCATTTTTGAATATGATGAATAAAGCTGAAAAACATGCCCAAGATTGTATCAAACAAGCAGTTGACTATAATAAGTCAAGATGGGATAAAACCCATAAGGAAGCTGACATTAAAGTTGGTGATCAAGTATTGATATCCACAGTAAACTTTGCTAACATGGATGGTCCTAAGAAACTTAGAGACTCTTTTATTGGTCCCTTTGTAGTCAAAGCTTTCCATGGCCCAAATGCAGTGGAAGTAATTTTGACAGAACCATTCAATAGAAAACATCCAACTTTTCCAATTAGTCTTCTCAAAAAATATATCACTTCTGATAAAGACAATAACAATGTCCCTGTTAAGAAAAACACACCTATTCCACCTATAATGGATGATGAGAATCTAATTCCTCATAAAATCATTAATGACAGAAGAATTATGAGAAATAATCAAAGCATTAAACAATATCTTGTGAGATTTAAGAACTCTTTAGCAGACAAAGATAAATGGTTGGAGGCTAAAGATATTAATAATGATTCTATACTTAGAAGTTATAGAGTAGAAAAAAGACATTAGCCTTTTTTCTCTTGAGTGTCAGCAACGGTGGGCCCGCTACGCTAACAATAGCTGTAGCGTAGCGTAATGTTAGCTTTTGTTGCTACGCTAACACAAAGTTACTGCTAGCGGTTTTTTTTTTCAGCTAACGCTACAAAAATTTTGTCAAAAAAAAAAATAGCGGTAGCGTAGCGTTAGCGACTTCAAAAAAAAAAAGTTAACGCTACAGGAATTACCTGTTAGCTGATTTGTAGCGGTGTTAGCTGGAACAAACGCTACGCTAACTGTTAGCATAGCGCTCTTGTCAGCTACGCTAACTGTTAGCGTAGTGCTCTTTTCAGCTACGCTACATGTTAGCGTAGCGCTCCTTTCAGCTACGCTAACTGTTAGCGTAGCGCTCTTTTCAGCTACACTAACTGTTAGCGTAGCACTCTTCTCAGCTATGCTAACTGTTAGCGGAGTACCCTTGTGTGGTGAGCTAACTGTGGGTTTTTTTTTTTTAAGTGCAGATTTGATTAGACATTGCGCACTAGTGAGTTTAGCGCTACACTAACTGCTGTTTGTTTATAACAATAAAAAAAAAAGGAAAAAAAAAGGAAAAAAAAAAAAAAAAAAAAAAAAGGAAAAAAAAAGGAAAAAAAAAGGAAAAAAAAAGGAAAAAAAAAAGGAAAAAAAAAGGAAAAAAAAAAAAAAAAAAGGAAAAAAAAAGGAAAAAAAAAGGAAAAAAAAAAAAAAAAAAAGGAAAAAAAAAAAAAAAGGAAAAAATAAAAAAAATAAAAAAAATAAAAGGGAAAAAAAAAAAACAAAAAGGAAAAAAAAAAATCCTAATTGAGCAAAGTGGACCAGCTTTGACCTAAGACAGGTGAATTTATCACTCCTGCTATACTATAAGAGTAGTGATGAGGTTAACACCAATCAAGAAAATTTAAAGGGGGGTCAGTTAGGTGCCCCTGAGAGTTTTCTGAGTTTGTACAAGGCTTAACCCAACATCGTTACCATTTCTTCAAACCCATGTTATTTAATCAGTTGCCGAACTCAGAGGGGGGTCAGTCAGGTGCCCCAGCGAGTTTGGAGAGCTCCTATAAATTTCAATCAATTCACAATCCTTACCTAATTGGTTTCACCCTCATCGTAAATGAGGATTTGTGATGTGGGTGACACCAATTAGGTATTTTGCAGTTACTTTTAATATAGCAGGAGTGATATATTCCCCTGTCTGAGGTCAAAGCTGGTCACTCTGCTCAATTAGGATCCTGTACTTGTCCAAGTAAAACAATGAAAAATATGTACTTGCACAAGTGAATAAATCAAAATGCTGTTGTAACTGCTTTACTTGAGCAAGCACAGCAATCAAAAAAGCTTATTTTAATTTCTATGATCATTGTTTTTTTTTTTTTTCTTTCATTTTTTTTTTTTCATTTTTTTTTACGTTGTAAATTCAAAGACAAGAAAGAAGTTGGATTTCTCTTCTAAGATCTGTAATGCAGCAGGATTTTACCTGTTGAAGCCATAACAACAGCTTTTTATTCAGCAGCCATGTTAATTGGTGAAACCAACAGTTAGCGGGCAAAACAAATCCGCTATTTGAGCATAGTGTAATGGGAAAAGCTTCAGCTAACAGCTAACATTTAGCAGGAAAAGTATCAGCTAACAGCTAACATTTAGCGTAGCGTAGCGATGATGCCGCTACGCTACTAAGAACTTCAAAATCTGTTAGCGCCAGAAAAATTACGCTACTTGATAGCGTAGCGGTGAATTTTCTCAGCTAACGCTACAAAAAAATGGCTTGAAAAATTTGTCGCTACGCTAACTGTTAGTGTAGCGGAGTGTAATTTCAGCTAACGCTACAGATTTTCTGGGAAAAATAAACCCCGCTACGCTAACAGTTAGCAGTCAAATAGCGCAGCGTAGCGTAGCGGCCCACCGTTGGTGTCAGCCACCAAGATATTACATGTACTATGTAACATGTAATACTTGAAACTGCAAGCTTGAATAATTATTATTATTCTTTATTTTATTATTATTATTAGGTGGTATCAAATATGACCAAATCCACCATTATCTAATCAACTGGTTTTGAAAATACACCATTTTTAAAAACCGTGAATATCTATATAAAATGGTTGAGAATTCTCAAAAGTGGAATTTTGTGAAAAAACCTAATTCACTGGTTTTGATTGTGGATTTGTTCATATTTGATACCCCCTAATATTATTTTTTATAGTCTGAACAGAGGGGAAATTAGGCCTTATCATTTTATCAAATGGTACAATAGTCTAACAGTTAGAGTGTCAGCCACTGAGTACATATCACAGTACCTGACATGTACCACGTAACTGCAATTAACATTAATTATTATTATCTCTAATAATAATTACTATTCTTATTTAATTATTATTACTATTTATTTATTCTAAATAAACTCCATGTAATATTAATTATTATTATCTTTAATAATAATTACTATTCTATAGTTATTATTATTATTATATCTTCATTATTGTTACATTAATATTAATATTATTAAAGTACATTAATTACATTAATTAATATAAATACTTTAATAATATATTCATTAATAACTCATGAATAATTCTGGTTAAGATATGTACTACTGTTATACAAGATACATAACTTGTAGGCCATTTGCCCTCCTTTCACGTGAAATATCCAGAGTAACAGAGGTCACTCTTTCCCCTCTGATTACGCCCACCTTGAGGAGCTCTTACAATATATAAACAGACTGTAAACAGTTGTTTATCCCCAGAGAATATTTAGAACACCCCAGCACAGTACATACCTTAGAGTTATTTACCTTGCTTAGTTCCCCATTCTCCAACAATCCCCCAATTCTGGATAATCTATAGTTTAATACTGTTATTACCTCAAGAATTGGCCACAACCTACCTTCAATAAGGTAGAAACCACGAACCCAAGTGAGTACCTCCTTGGATGCCTATTAATACTTTGTATTGATTTGGATGCGCCTAATTAGAGCAATTAGAGCAAGCCTCTCAGACAAGACTTACTGATTGAGGAAGTACCTTTTTACAGGACTTAAACCATTACCCAAACCACTTTAAATCATCAACCTACCTTAGTTACAACCCATAACCACGGTTAGTTCCACACCCAGGCTGACATAGAGACTAGCTTAGTAATAATTGTTATTTTCATAAGGACCTGAGTTCAAATCACACTCATGACCACATTCAATAAAAATCAATTATTTAAATTATATCTATTTTTTAATAGACTGTTATAATTTAATTAATGAAAATCTTTGGAAAATTGATTTTCAAACATGCAATAGGGGGTATCAAATATGACCAAATCCACAATTGAAACCAGTGGATTAAGTTTTTAAATAAAATTTCACTTTTGAGAATTTTGAATCATTTTGTATTAATATCCATTGTTTTTAAAAATGGTGGATTTTCAAAACCAGTTGATTAGATAATGGTGGATTTGGTCATATTTGATACCCCCTAATAAATGGATAAAGAACCATTTATTGGCATAGTTTTCTTCTTGAAAATCCTGGAAGATCCAAGATTAAACCGTAGTAATTTATAGTATAAAAATATACATAAATAAAGGTAAATCTTTATGTAAAGTATAATAATTATGCAATAATCATCTATAAATTAATTCCCACCTGTTTTACTCTCCAGAGCAAGCGCTTTTCCAAGCACTAACCCCAAAGGAAGTTACAGGTACATGTGATTAAAAGATATTTAGTTTAATTAAGAAAATTAGACATTATATTAATTTAATTAATGTGAAATAAATATGGCATCATTGTAATTAAAAATGACATAATATTCTACTGTTTACCACGAACAGGTTGATCATATTCACCTGTAGACATTGCCCCAATCCCCACTGTCAAATAAATTGCAGAGGGATTATTATAAAATATTTATTATTTAAGGAAGAGGTTTCTTCACCAAATTGAAGACATCCTCCCCCCATCAATTTTAACACACACTAGATAACTTATTATAAGCTACAAAGGCGCTCACCTTCTCCTGTAAGTAAGGAGGACTGGCCTTTATTTATATACTATCTTTATTAGTTAAAATTCTTCAAGCAAAATCCCCCCCAATTAATTAAAATACCTTTAATTAATTGGAAAAAAACCGTGTTCAAGTCTGGTTAGCCCTTCAGAGGATTTATTCCCATAACTGGAGTTTTGGCAGCAGGGTCATAACCTGTTTTTATTTGATACTTAGTGTTTTATAACACTTAAAGTAATTGTTCTTATTGGCAAATCTGGTCATTACACTTTATAAGTGTAATATTGTTCTTTTAGTCCTTACTGTACACGCCACAATAAGTGGAGTAGAGTACAGAAAGCTGACACTATAAGACTGGTTGATATGGTGGGTAAAAGCTGGTAAATGTAATTGAAGATGGGGATATCATTTCGTGGGAATGAAGGGCTGTTTATATATTCATTCTGGGCTCCTGGGGGCGAAGCAGAAGCCTTGTTTTGCCTGGTCTGGACTTCCACTAAGCCCTAGTTACCTGTATAACTGGTTTGGTTACGGTAGGGCTTAGTTACATGTTTCAAATGGCCCAAAGTGGTTTAATATTCCCAGTAAGGTGATTAATTTCGTTTCTTCCTTCCTTTTGGACCAGTAGTCTATTTACAACTAACCAATTGGGCTATCTTGGCCTTAGTAGGAAAAGTATTGCCGCGGCGTTGGTTGTGGCTTTTATTACAGGTGCCAGGTACATGTAACTATGGAAATGATGATGTAAACCTTATTTATGCATCACACCCGAACTCTATTAACCTTAATTACATAGTCTACTAGCATATATTTAAGGTTATTTAGATTTTTAAGTCATATGAAAACTTGAAGGCCTTGTGAAGGGATATGAAGGAGTAATAATTACGGGGTACTTTTGCTGAGCTACCCTAGGTTAATTTACATTTAGATTCAGAATCTGAAATAATAGTCTACGTTTTATTTATACTTTAGAAGTCATATCTAGATTCTGTGTTATATGTTTTGTTTTAATAATTTCTTTTGAAACAAAAGACGTAAGGTGTGCATTCTTTTGAGACTAAGAATATAAGTTGTATATTTTTATAATTTTGCTATGGTCAGGCTGTCTCTGAATTAGTAGCAGCCTGACACCTGGCCTCTTGCTTGGCTAACAGATCTTCCTTCACCGCTTGCCTCTTTGCATCTTCCGGGTTATGCATCTTTAGATTCAAGCCAATTGACTTCCATCCAAGGTTGTATGCAACATCAAGCCATTTGTTGTAGTTTTCCTCCACTTTCAATTCAACCTTGCTGCTTTTGTTCCAATCTGAGCAGCGGGGAATACTTGCATACCAGAACAATGGCTTTGCAGGATTATCAATGGAGGAAAGTATGATTGAGCTGGTCTTAGGGAAATGAAGATTACAAGCTGCTGCAACAAGATCTTTGAACTGAGCAAAAGTGGTGGCCCCTATTGAGATGTCCATGGGGAACTCGCTTGAGGAGTTGACTGGAATCAATACTGTCCCCTTTTTCTTGTTCTTAGAACAAACAAATAGCTTAAAGTTAATGAGAATTTTCATTGGTTCTCCCTAAAATATGATTGAAATAACATCAAATCAGTCAATCAACCTTTAGAAGAATCAGGGTTCCAATACAAACATTGATAGTGGGCTGGTGGTCTTCTGGTGGATTATCTGTGCAGCTGTCTTCAGTTGACACAGTTTTAGTTAAGGTAGATACTACTGTGGATGGTAGGCTTGATGAGGTCATTCCTGTAGTTGGAGTACTCAGAACCAATGGGTTATAATAATAAGATGGCATCCGGGATGATGGCAGTACTTTTTTTTTGACTAGAACACTGGGGGGTGACTACTGAGAAACAAATGATGTTTATAATTTTGTGGTGTCTCCAAGGACTCTTTCCCATTTGGTTGGCCTTGTTTCCCAAGTTAGTGGGATACTGAAAAGATCCCCAAAACAAATCAATCCAAATCTGACACTGGCTCAAACATGTATACTGTAGCAATGGATCCTGGGTATAGGGCCATACAGGGCCTGTACTGGCTGTCAGCCACTGAGTACATATCACAGTACCTGACATGTACCACGTAACTGCAAATATTATTAATTATTATTATCTGTGATAATAATTACTATTCTTATTTATTATTATTACTATTTATTATCATTATTTATTCAAAATAACTTCATGTAATATTAATTATTATTATCTTTAATAAGAATTACTATTGTCAGCCTCCCTGATGCCAAGGACAAGTCCTTCTAGCTACAGGTGGTGCAAGGATAGATGGAAAGAGTGTAAAGACTCTGGGTAAGGTACAAAAGGTGCAATTCCCAAAAGATATGTGGGAATTGTGGCGTAAAAATTTAGAGAAAATAAGGTAATAGGTATATTAAAATAAATTTAATATAATTAAAACCAGAGGGGCCTGATAAATCAGGGGTGGTTTAGATCCCTCTGAGGTATCTTGCAAATAAATTTCAGAGGATTTAGGTACCTGGAACACTGGGGCCTGTTGGAAAAGCGGTGGTTTAATCCCAGGAAAGGAAAGTGGGGAATATCTTCAAGAAAAGGGTTATTACTTACTAGTAATAAGCCTTCAGGGATCTTGGGGATATTCAGGGTGAAACTCGACAGTTTGGAGCGCTTTGATGGGTTGTTGGTGGAGCTGGATGGTCCTGGTGAAGTTGTTGGGGAAGATAGGGCTAAAGAATAACTACTAAGAAGCTTACCAGACTGTGTTATAAAGATGTATATATCTAATAAGAAGTGGGTAAGGTTGTTAGTGGGTATTGGGAAGCATGAGGAGCCTTCTTTGGGCGGTTGAAGAGCTCCTTAAATAGTCTTGAGTTCCCTCTGGGGACCCTGTAGGGATTATTGGCCAACTTGTGGGATCTTTGGACCACATTTTGGCCATTTTTGCTTTCTTGGTGACGCTTCAGCAGCCCCTGCTTTGAATAAACGTCACCAATTGATTTTATTAATGTATTTTATTATTATTTATATATTTATATTGACTTACAGTCTGTAGTACATTAGTACTGTTTGTTATAGATTTAATACTAGTGGCTTATTTGTATTTATAATAAGCCACAGTATTGTTTGTACTGTTTGTTCACTCAATATATCTTATTTATATGTATAAATCAATAATACCATTCAATATATTTAATTATTTAGTCCCCAGTAATTGTCAGCCTGGGTGTGGAACTAACCGTGGTGATAGGTTGTAACTAAGGTAGGTTGATGGTTTGAAGTGGTTTGAGTAATGGTTAAGTCCTGTAAAAAAGGTACTTCCTCAATCAGTAAGTCTTGTCTGAGAGGCTTGCTCTAATTGCTCTAATTAGGCGCATCCAAATCAATACAAAGTATTAATAGGCATCCAAGGAGATACTCACTTGGGTTTGTGGTTTCTACCTTATTGAAGGTAGGTTGTGGCCAATTCTTGAAGTGATAACAGTAATAGACTATATATTATCCAGAATTGGGGTATTGGTGGAGAATGGGGAACTAAGCAAGGTAAATAAATCTAAGTTATGTACTGTGCTAAGGTGTTCTAAATATTCTCTGGGGGATAAACAACTGTTTACAGTCTGTTTATATATTGTAAGAGCTCCTCAGGGGGTAACTGTGAGCGCTTCCAGGACCTGGGAGGTACTGTGGAACTTCAGGGACAAGACAGATCCTTTTGGGAGGATCTGTTACTGTTTATGATGTGATTTCTACTAAGGCTGTGTTATGGGACACATCTTTGATGTCAGCCTGCTACTAATTCAGAGACAACCTGACCATAGCAAATTACATCAATATACAACTTATATTCTTAGTCTCAAAAGAATGCACACCTTACGTCTTTTGTTTTGAAAGAAATGATTAAAAACAAAACATATAACACAGAATCTAGTTATAACTTCTAAAGTATAAAGAAAACTTAGAATATTGTTTCAGATTCTGAATCTACACGTAAATTAACCTAGGGTAGCTCAGCAAAAGTACCCCTTAATTATTACTCCTTCATATCCCTTCACAAGGCCTTCAAGGTTTTATATGACTTAAAGATCTACATAACCTTGAATATATGCTAGTAGACTATGTAATTAAGGTTAATAGAGTTCGGGTATGATGCATAAATAAGGTTGACATCATAGTTTCCATAGTTACATGTACCTGGCACCTGTAATAAAAGCCACAACCAACGCCGCGGCCATACTTTTCCTACTAAGGCCAAGCTAGCCCAATTGGTTGGTTGTAAATAGACTACTGGTCCAAAAGGAAGGAAGAAACGAAAGTATTCACCTTTATGAGAACATTAAACCACTTTGGGCCTTTTGAAACATGTAACTAAGCCCTCCCGTAACCAAACCAGTTATACAGGTAACTAGGGCTTAGTAGAAGACTAGACCAGGCAAAACAGAGCTTCTGCTTCGCCCCCAAGAGCCCAGAATGGATATATAAACAGCCCTTCCTTCCCACGAAATTACATCCCCATCTTCAATTACATTTACCAGCTTTTACCCACCATATCAACTAGCCTTTTTAGCCTGTTATATAGTCAGTTTTTGCTTGTTTTATACTTGAAGTTCATTGAACAACCCTTTCACCTTTCTCAGCACTCAACCACATGAAAGGCACCTGTTACTCAACCTTTTGAGCGCTTCTGGACCACCTAAAACTCCCTGAAGAACCTCTGACAGGAAATAGAAGCAGTAAGTCTATTTCCTCCATTCCTTCAGCAGTTATTGTCTAGGTGTACTCCTTGTTCAAAGGACTAGACTTTCAGGTACCCAAAATACCCCTGTTAACTCAGGTCCTGAATATTTTAGAGGGCACAGTAAATACCCCTGTAACTCAGGCCCCTCTGTTAATAAAAACTTTATAGTTTTTTTATATCTTTTCACCTTTTTTACCCACCTGTCACTGCACAACCTGCAGCTGTTTTTACCTTTCACCCTGTGTAGCTAGAAGAATCCAGTTCTTGGCATCACAGAGGCTGACATTTGATCAGTAATACTTAGTGTGATTGGATCACATCATGACATTTGTATTCAATGATCTGTTATTAATATTATTAGAGATAATATCTTATAATGATGTCATTTATTAATGGCACATCTTATAAGTATTAATTATCATAATATTAATAAGTTCTTTTATTAATAAGATATTAAAGTACATATCTTATACGTGAAATATTCCAATGTCCAGGAATGTGGGCGTAATCAGAGGGAAAGAGTGATATCTGTTACTCTGGAGCCTTCCAGCCCATTTCACGTGACAGGCTCAGGGCCCCCCACAGGGCCTACAAGTTATGTATCTTGTATAACAGGAGTACATAGCTTAACCAGAATTATTCATGAGTTATTAATGAACCCTGCTATGCAGGCCCCATTATTAAAGTATTTATATTAATTAATGTAATTAATGTACTTTAATAATATTAATATTAATGTAATAATAATGAAGGCATAATAATAATAATAATAACTACAGAATAGTAATTATTATTAAGGATAATAATAATTAATATTACGTGGAGTTATTTAGAATAAAGCGTGACAAATGATAATAAATAGTAATAATAATTAATAAGAATAGTAATTATTATTAGAGATAATAATAATTAATAATATTTGCAGTTACGTGGTACATGTCAGGTACTGTGATATGTACTCAGTGGCTGACAGTAATCTTCATTACATATGTAACATATGTAATGAGGTCACTGGGGCGTGTTTTTGCTGATTTGGGTGTGCCTGTAATCAGTAGCATAGGATTTTGTCCGCCAAGCGTCTTTTGAGGCGTCACCCAGGCGCCCCGCAGGAGCTCCTTGACATCAAGTGAGAACCAAAGCCACCTAGAAGACAACTGCCCAGGCAGCTTTCAAACATTGTGGATCTGCCTTGAGGACGGCTGAAAGCCGCCCTGGGAATGCTAAAAAAACAGCGGGATTGAACTGCAGAGCAGCAAAAAAGGCTAATGGGTTGTCTAACTGCTAGGAGGCAGAGACTGCTTGACAAGGTGGATTGACTTTTGAAGCTATATTTTTAGTGGCTGGTGGGGTTTGGGATGAAAGGACTACACCTCAACAGTCCTTTCGTACCCAACCCCTCCAGTGAAGATGGGCAAGTTGAGCCCATCAATAATCAGGCAATTGGGCCCATCAGCTCCTTGCCCCTCCTCCTGCTCACTGGAGCTCTATGGGAGGAGCGGCGGACTTGTCTTGTCTCCAACTTGTCAAACCGCTTTGATGACGGCCTGGGTAAAGAAGCTGTGCCTGTTTATTTGTTGTATTGCTCAAAGATAAGAACCAGAAACTATAATAAAAGATTAGAAAGGTATAACAATGGGAAATGAAATGAATGAAAGAGACCCAACCCTCAATGGTTTTGTTTTTTAACTAAGATAATTAATTGATAAGATGGACTGGATAGTAAGAGACTAATGGACTGGGATTTGATGATAAGATCAATTATTGATTTTAAATGAGAAAGAATGGAAATGAAAACAAACCCTAAAGATTATAGGTGATAGCTAATGTATTGTTTTAATAAGTAGTGGTCAAGATAAGACTGAGTGACTAGGAATAAAAGAAGAGAGGATTAGTGATTTTGATGATGATGAATGATTGAAGTTGAAATGCATGATGGTTGCATTTCTCACCAAGTTGGAAGCTACAAAGGCTATCCAGAGTTAAAGCTTCTTGGAGTTGAATGTTGAAGGAGATGGGGAATCTTGATCTTGCTGATGTGTGACTTGATGATTTGAGTGACTTCGATGGTGAGTGAGAAGTGAGGACTGGATGGAGAGAGGAATCGGGATCCTTTGTGATTCAGTTGTAAGTGTCACAACAGTGTTACACTGACAACCTTCCAACACTGGGAACCATTTTGGTTTCCAAGGCATCATCAGAACCTGTTGTGGTTTTTCAGACAACTTGAAAACCAAAAGTGGTTTTCAAGTTGTCTGAAGTAATTCTCAGGTTGTCCCAAGAACCCTTGTGGTTCTTGAGACAGCTTGAAAACACATTAACGTCCCCAGAACGGCATGAAACCACTCCAAACGTCTTGGGAGCACCTTCAAGGTGTCTGAGCTGTCAAAAGAATAGTAATTTTTTTTCCAGACGTTTCTTTTGAACTAGGGGTGCACGCGTGGTGTAAGCATACAAAATCCAAAGCACTCAGTAGCAGCTTTCCTTATCAAACAAACTCTACCAGCCATAAGAGCTGGAAAATATCTGGCCTGTGGCAAATTCTTTTTCTACTTTCTCTAAAAACATGATTGTTCTCTATCTCTTGTTATCATATAATATCTCCTGTACATATCTTCTAACAAGAAATTCAACCTCTTGGTATTTGAAACTCTTTTAACATGGACTACTTGTGGTGCTGATGGATCTAAAGTTGACTGCTAGAACAAAACCTTTTCAACGTGCCATCGCTCAAATGAGTTGGCTACGACCATGTGTAAAAACAAGAGAGGATGTTACTTTCACAGCCTGATTCAAGCTCTTTGATCAGAGCTGCGAATAGTTGGAGGAACACACCTCATCCTTTTTCAATGGGTGATCTGATAGGCAACAATATGAAGACGTTGCCGGTAGGTTACCTATTGTAATTTTGGTGTTTGCCTTCTTAGGTTCGTTGCAGTTGAAGGTTTTCTTGGTTGGGTCGGTGGCTGTGGCAGGGGCACGGATGGCTTATATATATTAAGAAAGGAATATATGTTTAGCGGTACAGGAAATTTGAAAAGTGAGATGTAATAATTACACCTTGGACGCATTCAGACGCCTTCGAGTCGTCTTTTTTTGACGACTTGAGGGCGTCTTTTTTCAATTCAATGCACCTGTCAGCCGACGTTTACGACTTCAAGGCGTCTTGTGATTCAATTGAATCAGGGGTTTTCAAGGCGCCTTGATGTCGCCTTGCAAACGTCTTCCGGCACAAGTCGTCTCCAAGGCGGATCCCAGTCCGCCTTTGAGACGACCAAACCAAATTAAGTTTCAATTCACTTATGGTTTGCAAGGCGCCTCGATGGCGTCTTGCAAACGTTACCCAACCCTAGTTGTCTCCAAGGCGGATGCCAGCCCGCCTTGGAGACGACTTGAGCACGAAGTGGAATCAGCCCAGAGCCGACTTCAAGACGCATAAAGCCGTCTTCAGGCCGCTTAAAAACATTCCGGCCGCCCGGGGCCGTTTAAAAACATTCTGGCCGCCTGGCTCGGCACGCCTCGAGAACGAAGCCATCGAGCTCTTGATGGCTCCATATCCTCATCAGCTCACTCAAGGGCTAGTGGGTTTGGGGCCAAACCCACTTGGGTTGGTAGCATTGCGTGTATAGGTGTATAAGAGCTATTTACAATTTGACTAGAAAAAAGGAATCAAGGGGAAAGTGAGGGAAGGAAGCCCAGGGATCAGAATGGAAGGAGAGAGGAAGGGAGGGAAGGAAGAGAAGGCAGCGCAAGAGAGTGAAAGGAATACATGGAGCAGGTGGCATAGACAGGGAAGGGAAATGACTACCTCAAAAGAAATCCTCCTTGGTGTGGGAGTGACATTGATTCTCCAGCCCCATACGGGCTACAACGTCAACGTCGCTAGGGAGCTGTTGATCTTGATCACTCCAGTTGTCGGCTGTAGTAGTGCCGTCCCAAAGGCGGGCATCAAGCTTGAGAACGAGGTGGCCAAAGACGGTGCTGTGAACCCTTGATTGGTGCCGACGCACCTCGAGATCCTTGTTGATATCCTCCCATGCACATGGGAGCTTGGCGGTCGGGTTTGCAATTCGGTTGATTTGGTTAATGTTGAACATTGCCCTAAGGTAAGCCAGCCGGGCCCGGCGTGGTGGGGTAATTCGCAAGTCGGTTAGGATTTGACTTGGGGTGACGTCCTTGAAGCGTTGATCCATGTTGATGTTCAGACACCAGTCTGTCTATTGGGGGGCGGGAATGGGGGGGACTCGCCGGCAAGGCCGATGACGAGGTTGGAAAATATGTTCTTCTCGCCCTTAAGGACGGTAGCGATGTGCCAATCGAGTTCGGCCTTGTATCCTGGGTCTTGAGAGTAATTCTCTGGCATGTTTGCGGCCTTAAAGGCCGCGGGAGTCTGTTCAATAAGGCCCTGAAAAAGATGGCAAGTGAGCATGCATCAGAGGATGAGCTGGAGAAATCATTGCTTACCTTGACAATGATGAATGGGGTTCGCTTTGTCAGCTTGCTACTATGACAGAGCAACCTGTCACAAGATTTCTACAATACTTATTAAAAATTACATAGAAAATAAAATAATAGTTAGAATATTATTTGATATTCTGGGGTACCTCACTCACAGGGTAAATCAGCAAAGAAGAATTAGCAAGTACCGCACTTGCATTACTTTGTGCTTATATATACATATACATATGAGTCACGTGTAAATACACCGTGTTTTACTCAAACCCCGCGTACTGCAGTCCGCATACCTTGAAGTTCAACCCGCGTGACTGAAAGCCCGCTCCTTGGAACATAAGCCCCCGCGCAAGCCCCAGCCCTTACAGACTCTCAGACTCCAAAGTCACAAGGTACACCCAAAGCAACAAAAACACGCCCCAGATGTGCACGACTACTCGTATTATTATTGATACATATAAATAAAAATATTGACTGGTACAAACCTTGTATAAGCCACTAGTATTGAATCTATAACAACCAGTACTGATGTACTACAGACTGTAAGTCAACATAAATAAATAAATACACTAATAAAATCAATTTGTGACGTGTATTAGCAGGGGCTGCTGAAGCTTCAATGGCCAAAATGTGGTCCAAAGATTTGGCCAATAATACCTACAGGGTCCCCAGAGGGAACTCAAGACTATTTAAGGAGCTCTTCAACCGCCCAAAGAAGGGCTTAAAAATACCCACTAGTACTTTAGATACACATCTTATTAAAATAAAGTAGCTTTAGCCTTGAAAAAGATGGTCAAGTGAGGCACCCTTTTTCTTGAAGATATTCCCCCATTTCCATTCCATCACCCCTGTGTCAACAGGAGTGTTGTACCTAAAGCTAAGATACCTTAGAGAAATCATCTGGTTTTAATTATATTAAATTTATTTAATATAATTATTACCCTTTTCCCTATTTTTTACGTCACAATTCCCCCATCTTGCAACTTAAGCTTACCCAGAGTTTTATTACTCTTTCCATTCATACTTGCACCACCTGTAGCTAGAGGGACTTGTCCTTGGCATCAGGGAGGCTGACACGCTTGGCAATGCGCTTCTTGGCTGATCGTCGTCCATAGGCCTCGATATCCGGTCGTAGTAAGACCTCGCGCACTTTGTTGCGAACAAACATTCGAAACGTGGGAGGGAATAATTCCCTCCCGATTGACGATTGCAGGTCGGGATTGGGGACCACTTCTCTGGTCATCTGAGTGTTGAGGCTGATGAGGATAGTCATCAGCCTCAACTCCTCTTCAGGCATCTGGGAGAGAAACAAATGTGTCAGCTAATATGTGTGGCAATCAGACCTGGAATGTTGAAACTTACATCCAAGAGTCCTTGAGCCCACCGAAGAGTCTCATCACTGAGTCGGAATCGGTCCCCCATTGCCTGGAGTCGAGCTTGAATGGATTGGATCGAGCTAGGGGTGAGGTGGCGGTCGGATCGACAAGATATTGACGAGTGTTGGCTGGGGGGGAGACTGGAGTTGGTGTCAGATGGGTCGGTCGCCTCTGATAATTCCTGTTTGGCGTTGGCTGCAAGTAACAATGTTCGGCGGCGGGCTGGGGTATGATACAGTGAGGGGGGGGAAGGCGGTTTGTAGGGGGGTTTCGAACCGGTCCGATGTTCCCCTCGCGGGCCGGAGTGGGTTCAAGCGTGACCTCACCTTGGGTGCTCGCCTCCTGTGGCTGCAGCCCTTCTTGGTGTGGAAGGTTATCGCGGATCGGGCCGGGTATTTGGGGGCTGTAGGTGCTAGGAGTGGCGGACCATCCGAGTTGGCGAGGCGGGTGCCGATCTGAACTTGGAGGGGGAGGATGAGAGGAAGGGGGGTTAGAGGATGGGACCAGTGGGTTAGAGGAAGTGTCCGGAGGGTTAGAGCAAGGGATTGGTGGGGTGGAGGAGGCGATCACGGCATCGTTTGGAGCTGCGTAGCTGTAAGCGGGGCCAGGGTGATAATTCGGAATCTGCGACATGTTTTCTTCAAAACATGTCGCAGATGGTTAGTAAGGGATGGTGATGTGAATTGAGAAGAGGAAATGACTCACGGAAGGTGATCGTGGTTGATACGGCGCTAGAATGAGGGGGTCTTTGAGATCGGTTGTCGGACTCGTCTCGTTTTCTGGATAAATCTGGTGGGAGGAAATAATGTTAGTTGCTTGGTTTGAATAATATATTGGTGATATGTTAGAAGGGAGGGGACTTACTTTTGATGGAGGGGGTGGTTGTCGATTGGAGGGGGTGGTTGTTGATAGGAGGTGGGATGCGAGCCGGACTTGGATATCTCCGGCCCGCGGGGCTGCAAGTTCACCTGCTGCCTGTCACAGTGCACTGTCACACAGCAAGTGAAACTTTCACCTGAGTGTGGCCCGCGCGGGCTGAAAGGGATGTGGTGCCTGTGACACTGCAATGTCACAGGCGTGGCCTGTGCGGCAGGCTGAAAGAGCTCTGGCCCCTGTGACAGTGCACTGTCACAGGGGCCCTACAGCATATTTCACCTGTAATGTATGTGAAATACTGCACAGAAAAGTGTGCACTGTCATTATACAGTGACAGGAAGTTTCAGGTGAATCTTCCCCCCTGTGTGTGAATTGTAATAAGCACACAGTGAAATTTATCCATGATACAACAGATACTTTGGTGTGAAACCAAAAAAGCAATCTGAAACTTGATTCCAAAATAGCAATCCAAATCTTGTCCAAATGTTTTATTTCATTTTTCTAAGTGAGACAAATACGGGCAATTGTATGTATGTAAATGAGTATGTTACGTGTTTCATCAAACAAGCAAGTATTTTAAGTGTTTGATTACGCATTTGAACAAAAAACCTACTTTTTAAGTGTTTGAACACACAAGCAAGGCAAACACAAGGCCAAGTAGCTCTTGCCCTCAGGGGGTTATAAAGCCCTCATTCCCCCCTTTGGATTTGGTTGTCTACAAATATTCGCCTGACCAATCTGATAATTACTTTGAACATTATAACTAATTAGAATCCCTAATCCTTGGATCAGTATAACTAAATAGAATACCTAAGCAATTGATCATTATAACTAATTAGATTATCTAATCAATTGATCATTATAACTAATTAGAATATCTAATCAATATGAAAATGCCTGGTCAGTTGCACATGTTCATTTCTCAGACATTGATTGGCCATCCCTGATGTGTTTTAAATTTTACTGTTCCATGCAGGTTTTCTCACAGTTTGGCATCATGATGGGCACGAGAAATATGTTTGTGAGTATTGTGGTGGTAGATCACTAGAGTTAAGGTATCTTCGAAGACATCTTGAGTCACCTGTTCATAAACAGATGAAAGCCTCCTTGGAAAAGGATCCAATTAGCTCTGGAAATGTTTCACAGGGGTCTGCTCATTTATCAAGATGTTCACCTGGAGCCACAAGCAGGATTTACCTGGATGAATCATCAAGATTTTCACCTGGAGCCACAAGCAGGCTTTACCTGGATGAATCATCAGGTATTCAGAATGAGCCAAGCATTGCCCTGGAGGAATCATTAGACCTTCATCTTGAGCCAGCTCATCATGAATTTCCAAGTCCTCAGGATTACTTGATCCCATTGGACATGAATGACAAATCAGGATTTGGGTTTGGTGGATCAGAAGGCAACTCTGATGATAGCTCAGAAATAAGATTGAACTGGGATCAGTGGTTGATGGATGATCCCTTATCATTGGCCTTTCAATCTGTGGTGCCTGAAAACTTCAATTTACCAGGTGATGAGGACATGCCAGAAATTGAAGAGGAATTGGAGCCAAGTGCCCAATGGTATCCATTTCCAGAAAAAATGGTATGTCATTTATCTCATTTGGATCATATTATCCATCCATAATCACAGACATGATATCTTTGTTCAATGTTTATTGATGTTTCTGGGAATATCTCTGACATCCTCCTCATTGATAGTACCTCATTGCGGCACTGATGCTTGGCCACTTGCATCATATAATGTCACGAGCCATGTATCACCAAATCCGCTTGTTACTTCAGCTTTGTCAGGTGAATATTCCACACTGGGAAACAATCAGGAGGAGAAGGGAGAAAATACGAAAGATGCTGAACATAAATATCATGGAAAATCTATCAGTCTTGAATAACAAGTGTTATTCACTTAGCTTGAAAGATATCATCAGTCATGTGAGTAACTAGTGCCTACCTGATCTTTTAATCAATTCCATAGGCCCCACTATAATTGATGAAAGATGTATTTTGTTTTCCTCTCAGGAGGTGGGAAATCCTTATGTCAGTAAACATCTAGAGTTCTATCCACATGAGACATATGGGAAGAACATTCATTCCCTGAGTCAAAGTCAGAAATGGCGTGAAGGTTTATCCCGCCATGGTAGAGTCCAGATGGTTGAAAATGGGAAAAAACACTATTACATCTTTGAACCCATCACACTAAAGGGACCTGGACAGAACATTGTAGTACCAATATTCTTCTTCAAGGTAGAAAACAAATTACATGCCAAATGTATAACACCAAAGTTGAATGATGCCCCCAGTCAGGCATTTCAATATGGCACACCCAATCTGGCCATAATGGTACCCAGTCTTATTGGTTACAATTCACCAGAACTTCATACCATTTGTGTGGACCAATTTGACCTGATCTATTCAGAAATGCCAGATATTGATGGAAAGAAATTCATAAACAAAATCAACCATCATATTATTGAAGTTGATGAATATGGCCACCATTCTTCCATTCCTGTACCTAACCCCTGGAGGAATAAGGCAAAAGGCAAGGTGATCCGACATGTGCCTATTACACTATACTCAGATGATACCTCAGGAAACCAATCTAAGAGATGGAATAAACATGTTTCCTATTATTTCACGCTTAGTGGTCTTCCCCCATCACATAGCAACATGGAGTACAACTGCCATTTTGTTTCTACATCTAATGTTGCTGGGCCTCTGGAATTGGGAGAGTCAATTGTCCAAGAGATGAAGTAAGTCCATTCTATATTGACCAAAATCCCAAAGTATTGCCTGTTTCACTGATATTGCATGAAATAGCTCTTTGACAATTGAAGGTACCTTTGCCTATGATGCCACTCTGCAAGATGAAGTTCTGATTATGAGTATGGTCCTTTGCTATCTGGGCGACTCCCCAATGGCTGCAGAGGTGACAAATACACCCATTCCAGGGAACTGCAAGAATCCATGCCGAATGTGCCATTTGAGGGTTGATGAAGTTAAAGAAAGGAGTGGTTTGGATTACATTTATCGATTCTTTGGGATAAAAAGCTTACCAGCCCCACGGAGGTGGTATCAAAATGTTCAGAAGACAAATGATGCATGGAATGTACTCAAAACAAAATCCAAGGCAGAATATGACAAACACATGAATGAGTTTGGATTGGTTGACAAACTTCAAGATAAATTGATTGAATTGAGACGCAATAATCCTCATGACCGGCAAAGAATAGAGGCCATTGAAAAAGCTGAACCTCACAGACTTTGCAATGTATTTACAAATCTGTTAGAGTTTGATGGATGCCAAGACACGCCTGTGGAAATTTTACATGTCTTCTCCCTTGGAATTGTGAAGTATCTGGTAAGAGACTTCATGGAAAAACAGAAAGACCTTTCCAAGATGGAGGCCCTGTTCAACTCAGTTAACTTGAATGGCCTCAACATCCCTCCAATCCAAGGAAAATACATGATTACCCACTGGAAAAGTTTTGTAGGGAAGGACTTCAGGACCATGGTACAGTTGGCCCCATTTGTGTTTTTTCCATTCATGGATGAATCCCAAAAGAAAATATGGATTCCTTTATGCACAATTGGAAGCTTAATATTCCAGAAAACTATTGAAGACATGGATCAATACATTGCTGAACTTGAAAAACAGATTCAAATATTGATGTATCACATTCTCATGATGACAGCACAATGGGCAAATAAGCCCAAGCTTCACATTATATTACATCTCCCAGAGTCAATCAAGCGGTTCCAACATCATTTGCCACTGAGAAGTTTGAGAGCTTCAATGGCCGGCTTAGACACACTGCTGTTCACACCAACCAGCTCAGTCCAGGACACGATATTGCCATCAGTTTCAGTAACTACCATATCATGCGCCTGATCCTGTCAGGTGGTTACATGTTTGACCATAATCAAAAAAAGTATTACCAAGCATCAAATCAAGTGAGGGGAATCTTTTCAGGAAACCCAGCTGTCCAAAAAGCCATGGGATTCAACCCCCCAAAAGCAATGAACATTGGACAATACCCCTGTGTAAAGTCATCCAGAGTGCCTGAAGATGAAGCTGAACCGGTTCCAGATTCATTGAGAAGGTATTACCCAAATTCTCAAATCAAACAGGTCTGTTCATTGAGCCTCAATGACAAGGAATCAATTCAGAAGGACACATTTGTCATAGTAAGTAAGATTTGCTATATTTTTAGATTGGAGATGGTAACATTAAATTTGACACTGATACAATTTGAGAAACCTGCAGGAAGATGCCCATCATGGTAATGTGGGAATATCCTGTGTAATTTCCATTTGGGAAGTCATCCACCCTAAATGTTACATCATTAAAATAGTGGAATGCAAACTCTGTGGCTTACAAAAGATAGCTCATTGAGGATAGTAGAAAAAGACGTAAAATTGACTTACATTCCTGCATCTGTGCGCCAGTCTTTCTTACCAGATGTGATCCCCTTCCAACACAAACTGATGAATCTGCATTAATTTTTTATCAGAAAATTATCTGTTGTGTAAATGCCCAACACAACTGCTTTGATGGTGGGTGTCACGCAGGGATATCAAACAGATCCAGGAGACACCGGCAAGAGGGAACCACTGTTTCACGTGAAGTGCATCACAAACCGTATAACAGCTATCTGTTGAATGCATTCTCACATTGTCACTCTGAAATGAACAGAAGCATTTCCCAATTACAAGCTGACTTTATTACAGAGCATGACATGCAGACAGCTGCTTCTTGTGGTCAGAAAATATGGAATAATAGTCAGAGCAAAAAGAAGGGAAAGAATGTGGAATCTACAAGCAGATCCAACCACACTCAATTCAGCCCCCAGGTTGAATCTAGATCATTGTATGACCCAAATTACTAGCCCAAGTGCTGTATCAAATTACCCCAATTTTAGCCCACAGGCAACTCCAATGACATATCACCCCCCCCTCCCCCATTTAGCTTCAAGGTCACCATATCAGTCAACATAAAATCTATCTCAGCAACCCTATTTTAGCCCTCATATAGCTCCAAGGGCTTCCAATAATCCTCAATACCCAAATTATAGTCCTAGTGCTGGATCAAATTACCCTAATTTTAGCCCACATTCAACTCCAATGACATATCACCCCCCCCTCCCCCATTTAGCTTCAAGGTCACCATATCAGTCAACATCAAATCTATCTCAGCAACCCTATTTTAGCCCTCATATAGCTCCAAGGGCTTCCAATAATCCTCAATACCCAAATTATGGCCCTAGTGCTGCATCAAACTCAAGGTACTCCATGTGATCTTCTTCATGTCATGATATGGTCAATATTATTTGTATATCTGTGTGAGAATCCTTTGTTATGTATGCTGATTTATGGCTAATTACATGATTAACAATCTACATTCACCCATGTTTTGGTTTAACCTCATTTGTTCTTATAATTTATGGCCAATTGTGTGAATGAAAAAAAGGAAAACAAATGTAACCATGTTTTGGTTTAACTTCATTTTTTTTTTTATAATTTATGGCCAATCATGTGAATGGAAAAAAAAAATTGCACATTTTTACTTCCAAAAATCAGTGTGTGTAATGAGATTATTATTTTCCTCACACTTTTTTTTGTTGTTTTTAAAAGAAGAATAATGCAGAAAACCAAATGAGGTTCTCAAGTTGACTTGAAGACCGCACTGGGGTTCTCAAGTCAACTTGAAGACCGCATTTGGTTCCCAAGTCGACTTGAGAACCTCATGTGGTTCCCAAGTCAACTTGAGAACCTCATTTGGTTCTCAAGTCGACTTGAAGACCGCATGAGGTTCTCAAGTTGACTTGAGAACCACATTTCACTGGTTCTCAAGTCGACTTGAGAACCTTCACTGGTTCTCAAGTCGACTTGGGAACCACATGAGGTTCTCAAGTCGACTTGAAGACCGCATGAGGTTCTCAAGTCAACTTGAAGACCGCACTGGGGTTCTCAAGTTGACTTGAGAACCAAATGAGGTTCTCAAGTTGACTTGAAGACCGCACTGGGGTTCTCAAGTCGACTTGAAGACCGCATTTGGTTCCCAAGTCAACTTGAGAACCTCATGTGGTTCCCAAGTCGACTTGAGAACCAGTGAAGGTTCTCAAGTTGACTTGAGAACCAGTGAAATGTGGTTCTCAAGTCAACTTGAGAACCTCATGCGGTCTTCAAGTCAACTTGAGAACCTCATGTGGTTCCCAAGTCGACTTGAGAACCAGTGAAGGTTCTCAAGTCGACTTGAGAACCAGTGAAATGTGGTTCTCAAGTCGACTTGAGAACCTCATGCGGTCTTCAAGTTGACTTGAGAACCAAATGAGGTTCTCAAGTCGACTTGGGAACCACATGAGGTTCTCAAGTCGACTTGGGAACCAAATGCGGTCTTCAAGTCGACTTGAGAACCCCAGTGCGGTCTTCAAGTCAACTTGAGAACCTCATTTGGTTCTCAAGTCGACTTGAGAACCCCAGTGCGGTCTTCAAGTCGACTTGAGAACCTCATTTGGTTCTCAAGTCGACTTGAAGACCGCATTTTCACAGGTTTCCCAGGCCAAACCTTAAATCGGTCTTGAAGCCGCCCTCAAGACCGATTTTCGTCTTGAAGGCGGCTTTTTCCTTGTAATCGTCCTGAAGACGACTCACCTGTCATCGAGGTGTGGCCGTGGTGTAGTAGACTCTCAACCTAGAGATTATATATGCAATTCCTATGAATGAGAGCCTGTTAACGGACCGAGGAAAGTTTCCGCGCCGGGCAGGAGACGTATGTTGTCTTGGGCCGTAGCAGGTCTTGCACAGAGGCCCATGGATTGCAACTTGCCATTGCATGGGAACGTGTAAACAACTTGGCTCTGGATCAAGAGCAAAATCGACAGCGTCAAAAAAAGCATGGTTATTATGTGATATATCAAGGGGTGTTGTGTAGGTTGAATCTATGAAACCAGTTGCTCAAGTATGGTGAGAATGATGTGCGAGCGGATGATGGGATTGAGCTAAGGGGGATGGTCGTCAGTGTTTTTAGGCCCCAATTATAAACAAAATCTCGAAAAAATCTTGGATTGTGTTTTGAATTGGTTTGAAATCAAAAAGGAAAAAAAAATGAGTAAAAAAAATTTTCAAAACCTTTTCAAAACAAGCTCAAAACATT
The DNA here is from genome assembly GCA_007896445.1 of Puccinia hordei. Classification (NCBI taxonomy): domain Eukaryota; kingdom Fungi; phylum Basidiomycota; class Pucciniomycetes; order Pucciniales; family Pucciniaceae; genus Puccinia; species Puccinia hordei. The sequence goes on along the minus strand of RDRW01000058.1, from coordinate 52,471 downwards.
GGGTGCACTTATAAACTCGCACAGTTTGAGTTGTCCCAACGTATTGTAAAAGGGATCCGGGCCGCTGTCCATGGTGTAGTAACCAGAGGCGTCAATCGTAAGGGTCCTGGTAGGTGTGGCAGATGAGACCGGATGAGGTCTTCCTCTGGCTGGCTGGGCCGCAGCCAAGTCTAACATGCAACTTTAATTTGTGGGCAGCACGGTGGGTTGGTTTGCTTTCAAAACATCCCAAACCTCAAAACATTTCAAACCTCCTCCTGAGGAGGTTTGGGATGTTTCCAATCGGTTTTGAAACTGAAATTCAAATGAAAAATGAATCAAAAGTGAGTTCGATTTATTTTCAAAACATTTCAAAATAAATTCCAAAACTTGCTTTATAATTGGGGCCTTATGGTCTTCAAACGGAATCAGTCAGTCTACACTCAAATAACGTTGGACAGATGTCGCTGGTGGATCGCTGGTGGTACCAGACACCAAGCCAACTGGCCCGCCGGCTGTCAGGTGAACGAAAGATTTGAGCCTGTCAATAAGCAAAGGCAATGCTTGGAATTGGTGCATTATCTTGGTGGGCAAGGAGAACCTGAGTCAGATGCCGGATACCGGCGAGTAGTGCAACATGTAAATATGTACCAGGTACATAATAAAAATCAACCAAGCCCATAAAACAACCCATGCATATACGTATGAGCATATCCCGATAGACAATTCTTGGCCTCCCCCGGCATCCACCTGTGATTGTTCATAGAATCCTAAAATCATTACATAACCGGCTCTTCCGTAGCAACCATCACAATCTCTGGCTTCAAAACGTCAAGAACTGACAGAATCGCCACCAAGTGATTCTGTCCAAATTTTGCTGAGCTTCCATCTGTCACTAGTCTTACAAGTCTGCCACATCCTATGCAATGCCAAGACCTAGTCTTCTATCTTAATGTGGTGCAAAAATTGGGCAAATGACTGAATATATTATCCAGATTAATCAACTTTTTCCCTATTCTTGGAGAATTGATGTGAAAGTTTGTCTGGAAGCTTGCGGCTGTAGCAGAGCCAGCTTTCCACAGTGATGTCTCCCTTGGAAGTTGTTAGGCATACCGGAAAGCTGACCCACAATCCTGATTTTTAGGAGCTGAGACGTGTCGGAGGATTGCTGGTCATCGACCAGTGGGGCGGTGAAGAGGGAGTTGGCCTCCCTGAGTTTGAGGCTCTCCAAGCAGGAGTTATCTTACCTTGAAGCCTCACCAGTTAAATCTTATTTACCTTTTGCTAAGACAGAGACCAACATCATGAACTGGTTGTGAAGGGGCTAATGAGTGTAACGGATGTGTCTCTGGGAGCTGATAATGGGAGATGTCACCAAAACCAAGACAGAGGCAGAGAGAGAGGACAAGTTGCAGGGAGCTATGGAAACGAGTCAAAGCTCTTTTTGACCGCCAGATGACTATATTACAACCTGTAAGAAGGAGGAGTCACATAAATTGCAAACACTTTAAGAAACCAGTAGTAGTAACAACTTAAAATTGGAAGAAACAATATTCCATATTTGATACGTGATAAGAAAAAATATTTTTGAGTTTAATTTTTTTACCTGATATGACAGTTGATAATTGAAATAGACAGACAACATATTTGTTGAAAATTTGAAACAGAAACTATAGTTTTCAGACAGAAAAAACTGGAAAATGAGTAAAAGGAAAGAAAGCGAGAAAAATGTTAATAACGAGCTACCTCTAGATCTCCCCCTGAAATCGCCACCTAGATAGACTTGACTGCAATTGAGGCGATTCTTGGTGAGCTACGATAACAATGAGATCTATAAGCAATCGTCTTGATGAAGCGGTTGATGATTTCCTTTACCTAGTACTCGAGTCGATGTGTGTTCTCCCTCGTGGTTGTTCTTGAGGATGAGGATCTTCTCGAGCTGACTAGATTTCGGATTAAGTACTTCAGTTGACGTATTGAAGGAAAGTTCTAGAAAGTCTTGTGGATCGCGTGTGAATTATTACACGTCATCAAATGACATGTAAGTGAAATTTCATCCAACACAACCCTCACCAACAAAGTTGACACTGATCTTCTCATCCCCCACCACCGCCCTCAATCAGAGCAAAGAATAAAAACAAAAACAGACATGTACACTTGCAAAGACCGGTGTTGACAAGCAACGAGCTGATGCCAACAGCATCTCATCCTGAAACTCTAATCATACATACTATGCAGCCACATTGAGACTATAAGAAGTGCCAATCTGACGAAAAGAGATGCGTCACTGTCAGCTCAGGCACGCCTCGGTATCGGTTCCAATCTCGTTGAAGAAAGAGAGAGGAAACGGTACCGGGACGGCTGAGTTTAAACTATATACAATGATGCGCCCCAGCGTGATGGTTCTGCTGCCTATAGTTTAAACTTTACTAGATTATGTAATAACATTGATTAAGTTTGTAATCGTGATAATCCCTAACTCTAACAGAGACACAACCACTTGAGACCCCCTTACCAAACTAATGCAAACCTCACTTGCAGACTGGTAAAATCACCGCCGTCCCCCATCGACCATCGTCGAACCGTCAAATACCACCCTCTTCCGGGACCACCCTCTTCCCTTGATAAATATTCGTCCGCCGTTCGAGGCCCCGTGTGTCCTCTCGTTTCTCCTATTGCTCCTGCCAACATGACCCGCTACATGCCACTCTTGATGCTCTTGATCGCGTTGGCGGCTGGAGTTTCTGCGAGTTACGAGTGAGTACCTGGATCGCAGGCCCAACCCAGTACCCAAAGTAGGTACCCAGATTCAACACAGTACTCATGGCGTACATTGTTGTCCTGCAGCCGCCCTTTCACCGTCCAGGGCCCGCGGAAGTACATGCACCTGCCTGAGTCCGCGAGCCCTGACCGGCCGGGAGAAAAACGAGTTGCGTGCGCGCTGCCTCGCCCGCCGGCGCCGGCCCAACCCTCTGATCAAGGGCGACGTGTACAACGACAATCATATCAGCTTCCTACCCCGGAAGACCTGCGCCTGGCTAATGTTCGTTGATGGATGTGTTGTAACCCAGTACTGGGTTACGTTGGAGTCTCGACTAGGCCCCTTTCTAGCCCTGTTAGATTCATGTATAACTTGTTTACCGTTCATATATTACATGAAATGCATTCTCTCTTAGAGCCACTCAACCTTGAGTTCCATCAGGTTATGAGCCGCTAAAAGATTCTTGCAAAAGTTTTTTATTCCTCCCTCTTTATCTCAAATATCATAAACAGGTAGCCCAGAGTAGGGTGTAATTGTCCCACTCAAAGTTATTTCAATATAAAATCCACTCTCAGAACCAAAAGATATACAAGCTTTGTTTTTCATCCTAACCCATCACAGCTGATTATGCTGCTGACGAGTCATACTTGGAAGCATATCCTTACCCGGGACGCCGGGTTTTAAGTATTATAACACATAGCATGTATATTAGCATACAACATACTATATGCTTATATTGTGTATCTACTTTCTCTAAAAGACTCCTCCCTGTGATGTCGGTGAATCTTCTCTTTCCTCACTCTCTTATTTTCTTCTCACCAACATCACAGGTACGCTACTGATTATCACTCTTCATTATTCGTGTCTTATCTTATCTTATCTTTTCTTTTATTCTCTCTTTCATTTTCTATCATCACATACTGATTTCTAGGAATATATACTCTCTTATTTTCTTCTCACCGACATCACAGACACAGCAGTGTCTAACATTAAGGGGCCGAATAGGCGTGTGGGCGGAGATATCTCTTTCTTGCTGTTCCTTCCTGTTTCTATCTACCGATTAAATAAATAAAAAACCTTTCTTTCTCTATCACTTTCTCCTACACCAATTTGTTTTCTACTCAACTACATTCTCCCAGCATGTCCAACCCAATCCCATCCTTCTCCAACCCACCTGCACCAATTGTTTCCTCCCCTGCCACAGGTACCAGATCAACTCCGAACGCACCGTCAACCACTGAACGACTGGACCGCGATTTAGCACCACACCAATCCGAAGCTACCAATGCTACCCCGACAAGACGCACGTCACGAAGAGACTTAAGGTCTGAGACAGATACGGACCGAGCGGCAGCGGCGGTGATCAGTGCCATATCCCAGCAGATCTGAGAAGAAGACCAACTCCTTCCCAACGGCTCCAACTACCCTCTGTGGTCAGATTCTGTGAATGAACGGATGCAAGATGCGGTCAACATTGTAGACTTCTACCGCCGTGAGACCACCAACACCTTCCATGAACGCATCGGCAGATCAGTACTACTTCAATCTGTTGAAAAATCCTTACGACAAAGCCTAGCCCGACTTGGAACCTCTTTCGTCATGTTTACTGATCTGGCAATTGGATTTAATTCCATTAGTCAGGCAGCTCAGCTAGATCTATACCGGAAACTTATCGACTTCAATGCGGCAGAACACATCTCAACAACAGCCATGACCGCGTACATTGGCAACATTTTCGACGAAATGGCGTCAATACCCATTCACTCGTGACCACTGGGCAGGACTTGCGCTGCAAAATGGATTATCGAGTGACAAGACACTACAAGATGAATTTGACAGCCGTGTTGAGATTGATCTACAAGAATCAACAGTTGACAAACCCCCGATGATGTTCAATGAGATGATCCGGCTTCTGGATCAAATCAAGCGCTAACAGCGGATACAGTCCACAAGGGTAAGAGGATCGACGACAGCATCCCCTAATCTGATCATGAACGCTACAGTCAACCAGGCAAACATCCACACAATTGCTGCTGAACCTGTCCCAAACCCCGTAGGCATTTCCCACCCAGACAACACCCCCGATGCACATGACTTCATGGCCACGCAGGCTGGCCTTTTCTGGCAATGTTGATGTTTGGACCATTTACTACGAGATTGCCCAATGCGGCAACACCCAAACAACACCAGAAACTCTTGCCAAAACATGCCCTACAGACCTCAAGGAATTCCATACCCACAACCACAACAGCATGCTGGCTTCCAATCCTTCTATCCCATCATCACACCACCGGGCTTTGGCGGCACCTACCCAACCCCAAACAACTCAGTCAGAATCAGCTCCTCTCAACCCCAACGATCCCATTTTCTTCTGCCAAACAACATCCCCAACCCAGGCCAACTGTCAGCCACCAAGATATTACATGTATTATGTAACATGTAATACTTGAAACTGCAAGCTTGAATAATTATAATTATTCTCTATTTTTATTATTATCTTTTATTACATTAACAGTCTTAACAAAATGGAAATTAGACCTTATCATTTTATTAAATGGCACAATAGTCTAACAGTTAAAGACTGGCTTAGTAATAACTGTTATAAACATAAGGACCTAAGTTCAAACCACACTCATGATCACATTCAATAAAAACATTTATTTAAAATTATATCTATTTTTTACCAAAATTAAGTTATAATTTAATTAATGAAAATCTTTGGAAAATTGATTTTCAAACATGCAATAAATGGATAAAGAACCATTTATTGGCATAGTTTTCTTCTTGAAAATCCTGGAAGATCCAAGATTGACCCATAGTAATTTATAGTATAAATTATACATAAATAAAGGTAAGTCTTTATGTAAAGTATAATAATTATGCAATAATCACCTATAAATTAATTCCCACATGTTTTACTCTCCAGAGCAAGCGCTTTTCCAAGCACTAACCCCAAAGGAAGTTACATGTACATGTGATTAAACAATATTTAGTTTAATTAAGAAAAATAAACATTAAATTAATTTAATTAGTGTGAAATAAATATGGCATCATTTAAATTAAAAATGACACCATATTTCACTTCTTACCACAAACAGGCTTATCAGATTCACCTGTAAACATTTCCCCAATCCCCACTGTCAAATAAATTGCAGAGGGATTAATACAAAATATTTATTATTTAAGGAGGAGGTTTCTTCACCAAATTAAAGAGATCCTTCCCCCATCAATTTTAACATACACCAGATAACTTATTATAAGCTACAAAGGCGGTCACCTTCTCCTGTAAGTAAGGAGGACTGGCCTTTATTTATATAATATCTAAATTAGTTAAAATTCTTCAAAACAAACCCCCCCAATTAATTAAAATACCTTTAATTAATTGAAAAAACCGTGTTCAAGTCTGGTTAGCCCTTCAGAGGATTTATTCCCATAACTGAAGTTTTGGCAGCAGGGTCATAACCTGTTTTTTATTTGATACTTAGTGTTTTATAACACTTTAAGTAAATTGTTCTTATTGGCAAAATCTGTTCATTACACCTTATAAGTGTAATATTCTTCTTTTAGTCCTTACTGTACACGCCACAATAAGTGGAGTAGAGTACAGAAAGCTGACACCAACCTGCCGACTACTACTGTCCGCCGCAAAATTGCAGCCAGAACAGCAAAACACAGGCATTGTCGATAGGTTCTCAAAGACCTAGGCTGTCGGCAAATGAGGCAGAGGCCTATGAAGAGACGGGGGACTTGACAGCCCGGATGGTAGAGTTAGGGGAACTCAATTATGGACTGGAAAATGTCAATTTTGGACATATCATGACTGAAGAGTCAGGAGATGTACCAATAGTAGACTCAGGCGTGTCACACCACTTATGCGGTGATTTCTTTCTCCTCTCTAATTTCCATTGTTTTTCTTCCCCTATTCCCCTTTGAATAGCTACCTCTGGAAACCCTGCTTTCATTATGGGAGAAGGTGACCTAACATTCAATGGTCTGAATAACCACAATGTCACGATACACGGTGTGCTATAATGTGAGCTAGCAAGATCCACCCTCATATCACTGGCAGCGCTTCACAAAGCTGATGCTTAATTTGTGTATGATATCACACAGGATTTTTTCAACACTTATACGAAACAGAATGTTCTAGTTTTTTGATGCCCCTTCATCCCTTCCCAAAACGGTTGGACTTTCCCTTATCCCAAACGTCACAGACCTGTTCCAAATTCTACCCCCACCACGCCTTGTAATGTGAAATATGGCAATGATAATATTTTGCACAACCCCACTTTCTGTCCCGTAAATACTGACACCCGCGTGAGAATGAGAAAAGAAGTGTTTGTAACCCCTTTAGAAATTCACTCACCAACTCCTGAAACGTTCAAGTCAAACAGACTGTCTGACGACAAGCAAGTCATCATCTATTACCATTGACACTTTGGGCATGCCAGCTTACAAAAAGTCCAACGACTAGTACAAGAGAAGCTTTGTGATTTCTTACCCTAAACGTTGCCAAAAGGAGATATCAGGTGTGATATCTGTGCCAAAAGCAAGAGGATTAATAAAAACAGACTGACCAGAAGTGACCATGACATAGAGAAACTTGTGGTATTCATTTCTGACATCATTGGACCTTTCGAGGTTGATACTTTTAATAAAGGAAGATTTTTACTGACCATACAAGATCTAGCTACAGGGTTTAGCAAAGCAAAAGTAATATTATAAAATTGCTAGAGAATTTTTAACCAAAACCAGACTACAAAGAAGAATTAGGACATGAAAGAGAAAGGACAAATAAAGAAATAGTAGAAATATAAAGAGAGAAAGAATCATACCACAGGACAATAATAGGGCGTATCAAATATGACCAAAACCGTACGTGAAACCCGTCAATTAGAAATGACCAAATCCACACTTTCTAATTGACGGGTTTCCAAAAAGGGGTAGCCCAAAACCAAATGGGTTTTGAAAACACGGAAAACACAAAAACCCACATATATCATCCAAACCCGTCACTTCCAAATCCGTCATTCCTGCAGCCCTGCTGGTCACCAATACACCCCTCATCACCCCTTGTATGAACAAATCGATGATCACCTCACCCCAAAAAAACACTCATCAACCTGAAAACAACAAACAAATCATCACGCCTCAGCTGAACAACCCAATCATCACCTCACCCCAGCAAAAAAAATCATTGATCTGAACACAACAAACCAATCATCACACCTCAATAAAGCGGTTAGTTGTCAAAGGGCGCAATTGTTCTGCAATCTCAAGATTCTCTCGCCTCTGGCGGGTGATCGGGATGTTTACAATGTTTGGTGAGCAATTGGTTTTCTGTTTTTATCGTCTCCTCCCCCACACCTGAAAAAATAAATATGTATATGTATCACAGTCAATTTTTGTTGAGCGGCAAATCAATGTTGACGCGTTTAATTGCTTGGTTAGACAGGCTGCTTTGAACCCTTATCCACCTGATCTAGCACCAATCCTTAACGATCCCAAGTTTAAGAGCATGATCGGAGTATCTCCGGCCTTGAACTGGACCGAGTCCAACGAAGATGTTTACACTGATTTTTTCTCAACGTGGGTTTCATTTCAACAACATAACCTCCCTACTCCAAACCTCTCGGATTACTACAATGCTGATCTCCTCCCTTTTTATTTCACCTCCTCTGTCTCTCAACATGCACTCAACAATCTCATGGAATCTCCCCTTTGGTATGTCAAAAACTCGTGTCACCCTTGAAATCAATTGGTAATCACACCATTATATACTCACCAAATTCCATACCGAACGTTCTTCTGTTCAGGTCTCCACAGGACTTGGCTGAAATCGCCCGGACTTTAGATTCGCTTGAACGCTCTCATTTACAACACGAAGGTAGTAGGCTAGAGAAAAACTCAAACTATGACGACAGTGGTGAGTAGATAAAATCATAAAGCTGTCTAGTGTTGTTCAAAATTACGGCACCGGACTTATATCTGATCAAATCATATGTATGTGCTGGTTATCTCATCAGGGTTTTTCTCAGTCCAAGTTATAGATGACGCCCTCCATAGCCTAGGCTTGCGGATCATCAGGTGGAGGAGCAAAGAAATGAAATTGATGCATGATTATCCCGAGTTAGTTTGATCTCTGGCCAGGTCACCTTTTTCCTGGTTTGTTGATTTTAGATGCTTACCTTTTTTCAATCATTTAATCTATCTGCCTCGATTGATTGGACGCAGAAGCCAAGAAGCTTTCATATTAAACCACGATTTACACTGGTTCACGCTTCGAAGACACAGATTACATTGTCAATTAGTTAGTCCAACCAATCGATCAAGCGTTTTTTCTTTCTTTTTCTTTTTTCGTCTCTGGAGTAGAGTAAAGCAGCTTAACTCTTTGAATTCTTGGCATCTAATCCAACAAAAAGTCAAGGAGTAGAGGCATTGGTCTCGGCGGGCTGCGCCGCGGTCGCCCAAGCTTGAACGGCAGCTCGATTGATGGAGCCATCTGGATCTTGACTGCTCTGTACCAATCGTAACGGCGAACTGAGATGGCCTCTGTACTCAATATTCCAACCAAATTCCGACTTCAGGCACTGGCTGAAGCTCAATCCACGGTCTTCCAAACGCCTTTCAATCCTTGAAACATCTGAACCGGTGATTGATATCTAACTAAGAAACTTAAAGGGCCACTCCTGCAAACTTATTACCCACCTATCAGACCAGTTAACTTTAAACAGCTTAACCAGATTTTCGTTCAGATCGCTAAGGCAAACGGAGTCACTGGAAGAGATCTAGAATATTGGAAACTTCCCGATCTTAGGGAGGAGAAACGGCACGTTACCAAATCACTCCTCTTCATTCTTTTTTGCCACACACCCAATGGTACCAAATACTCATTCCTCCAGACATTTCCCTCAAATTCCAGACTAGAAAGAGTTGCCTATAACCGTAAACGTGGAAAGGGGCCTCCTAAGAAGGGTGAAGGGTGAGTCAATTCCTTTACAACCATCGGGTTTTAAATGTGTCTACGACTGAGCCAATCTCTATTGCAACCTTTCTCAAAAACTACACTGAAAATTGGATCTCTAGTACGTTGGCTTCAAAATCATTTTCCAATCAGAGTTTTTCTGATTGGGTGGTCAATGGTGAAGTGGCTGGGAGCTGTAAAACGGCAGGCTCGTTGAGCTATTTAAGAGTATTGGAAGCAGTTGAGTTGACCAAAGATCACAAGAGTTTCAACATCTGATACTCATTTTTTTTGTTTGGTGGATCAACCAGGGACACAAGGTTCCAGCGTATGGGAAAGGCAAGCTGGGTGTGGGTCGGGCGGCAAAGGTGTTCTTTGACCAGACTAACAATGGCCGGTCGATATGCCTCCGCTGGCGATCTCAACTCGCGCCAAAACAGCAGCAAAGGTTCCCAGGGCGCGGCCTCCACCACCTCCGCCCTTGGCAGATCATTCTATGACGTACTTTTCACGATCTAGGTGTGCGTCTATTTGGCCCTTTAATCCCTCCTCTGTCTACTGCCAAGCCATTTTTTTTAGATTGTTTTTGCTCGGAACAAGCTCTAAGCACCCCCCTGCCTCATTTCCGACTCCCTAAGCACCCAGCTACCCATTATGAGGCCCCAGCCCACCCTAATAGCCGCCACGTTCAACATCCTGCACGTCTTCCCTCCCCAATCCAACCTGACATGCCTGTGTGCAGTCCAAGATCTCAATGAATTGTAACATCCATTGGTGATGTGCTCTTCATCAAGATCTTGGGCTGGCTCAGCTTGTCAGTGAGGAGCAAGGAGGGGAGTACTCTCAAGTTTGGAACTCATTCTCACATACTGGCGCCTCAACTAGACCTCTTGGACCCCTTCTCTCCCCAATCCAAGCTGACATGCCTGTGTGCAGTCCAAGATCTTGATGAATTGTAACGTCCATTGGTGGTGTGCTCTTTGTCAAGATCTTGGGCTGGCTCAGCTTGTCAGTGAGGAGCAAGGAGGGGAGGACTCTCAAGTTTGGAACTCATTCTCACGTACTGGCGCCTCAACTAGACCTCTTGGACCCCTTCTCTCCCCAATCAAAGCTGACATGCCTGTGTGCAGTCCAAGATCTTGATGAATTGTAACGTCCATTGGTGGTGTGCTCTTTGTCAAGATCTTGGGCTGGCTCAGCTTGTCAGTGAGGAGGAAGGAGGGAATGACTCTCAAGTTTGGGATTTGTGCTCATGTACCGGTGTTTCAACTGGAAATCTTGGATGCCTTCCCTCCCCAATCCAAGCTGGTGTGCCCGTGTCCAGTCAAGGATCTTGTATGAATTGTAACATGCATTGGTGATGTGCTCTTCATCAAGATCTCTGGCAGGATCAGCTCCTTAGTGAGGAGGATGGAGGAAATGTATCTCAAGTTTGGTACTTCTGCTCATGTACCGGTGGCTTGCCTGATGATTGGTCTACTGAAAATGGCTCACTGAAGTTTGTTGTATTAAAGATCCAAAAAAAGGTGACTGGAATATTAGATATATGGGAAAACGTTTGCATAGCTCTTGAATTTACCAATGGAATTCGAAAGGTTCCAAGATTGCTGACTAATTCATCACGTATAAAAAATATTGAACATATTAGGGGGTATCAAATATGAGCAAATCCACCATTATCTAATCAACTGGTTTTGAAAATCCACCATTTTTAAAAACCATGAATAGCAATATAAAATGGTTCAGAATTCTCAAAAGTCAAATTTTGTTGAAAAACCTAATTCACTGGTTTTAATTGTGGATTTCGTCATATTTGATACCCCCTATTAGCAATTATCAAAAAAGACAATGAAACAACTGATTGATCTTACAACTGGAGCCCTAGAGTTATTGGAATCCACAGATACATTATCTGAGTCATCTTTATCAACATTTTCGTCCAAGTTGATGGCCTCGGGACCAGAAGAGTCAGAGCTCTCATCACCGTTTTGGGCATCGACTTTGTACAAGGGCGTCACAAACGGTTTCTTACCCATCAGCTGATGCATAGAATGGAAATGTGGACACATTTTCTCAAGCTTCTCGTCAATGGTGACAATTCCTGCCGAGCGGTCTTCATCGGTGAGTCCAAAGCCAGTGGAGAGGGATTGGGTATGTGTTTTCTTGTACTTGTCCTTGTAGCTGTTAAAACAATCTTTCATCTGCCTGGCCGTTAGTTTGATTTGTGAAGGGGATTGATTTCTCAGATTGATTGCCATAAGCTCGAATCCGTTAATCTTCCCTTTGGCTGGCCTTCCAACCGCCGGTGCCTTACCAGTTCCAAAGCACAAATCGTAATTCTTTTGGATTTTGAGCCAGTTGATGATTATGAGGAAGTCGTCCTTCTTTAGGTGAGAAGAAGTTTTTCCGGTTGTATCATCGTCAGAGACATGTTGTGCTCGCTTCTTGATGGGTGTCTTCCTGCTTGCTGACGTCTCTGGTATCACTTTTCCTTTTCCAGTGATGAATTTATTCGTTTTTTTGATAGGCATTGTTCTGGGATCAGGGAATGATTGATTAATGTTTTTTCTGCAAGCAAGTTTATAATTGACTAAACTTACCAAATTTTGAGGAAAACTGAAGAACAAGTTTGGGTTTGTGACTGGGTGGAGTTGTATTGGCAACGATTTATTGTTGGTGGGGGTTGAATCGTGGAGGATTATTGATTGTATTGGGAGTTTTATTGGCAACGATTTATTTTTGGTTGGGGTTGAAACGTGGAGGATTATTGATTGTATTGGGGTTGTATATTGCAAGTTTGGATCCTGAGTTGTGATTGGTTGAAATGTGGGGGATCGTGGTTTTTGTAATTATATTGGGGTTTTTGTTGTTGATACTTGACACGTCTAGTGCAAATAATGGCATTATTTGGAATTTTTATCCACTGGTTTCATAATTGTGGATTTCGTGAAACCCGTTGATTAGATAATCGTGGATTTGGTCATATTTGATACCCCCTAATGAATAGTTTTTAAGATACCAGAAGGTCAAAGAAGAAGAGTAAGAAGATTTAGAGCAGATCTGAAAAGATGAGTGAGTTTTAGTAATGAGGCAACAAGCAGAAACAAAAGAAAAAAACAAGATGTTGAGACACAAATTGGAAGATGTTTTTTTGAAGATTGAGATGAGTTGTCACAACCTATGGAGAATTGAAAAATGGAGACTGAGTCTTGATGAGAAAGGAATGAGTAAGTGATTTGTTGATGAGCTTAGGTGAGGGGAGAGAATTTAGTTGTTTACTTTACGCCGAGTGACCTGATACGCTTATTAGACCCTGAGCAGCTGATAGTTTCTTGAGGGTGGTCTTGAAGAGCAATGGGGAGAAATAGACAATATTGAGGATTAAGAGTTGAAGAGATCCTAGCTTTTCACACCATTGTGAGGCAAAGTTCAAATCAACCCAGAATCTTGATTACAAGCCCCCTAGCAATAAGTTAGGGGGTTAAGCAGTCTTGACAGATGATTTTACAACAAGTAATGTTGCATAAAGAACAAGAAGCTACCCTTTTGACGGATACAATAACAAGGTGGGAAAAACAAACTGGACAACAAGTCCGGATTGTGAGGACTGAAAATGGAGGCAAATTTTCACGTGACACACTGGCCACTTTCTTCAGACACAGAGGTATCAAGGCCAAAGGATCACTGCCTTACCACCATTACCAGAATGGTGTAATCAAATGGTTCAATAGAACACTAGGTGAAATGGGCAGAACCATTGTGATCAATAGTGGCATGGGGAAGTTGTTCTGGGGATTCTCTTTTATCTGGTCCTGTGATATATTAAATATCTTACCCAACAAGCGCAGTGGTGCACTGACCCCATTTGAAGCTTTTCATGGTTTCAAACCACCATGTGACAGGACCTGCATTTTTGGTGAAAGAGCTTTCTTGCATATACCTAGTGAACAGCGTAGGAAACTGGACAAGCAGGCTATCAAAGGCCGGGTAGTCGCGAATTGTGAAAATAGCAAAGGGTGGGTATTCCTAGTCAAAGGCACCAATCAACTCATTGCTTCCGCATTGGTTGATTGGGTGGAGAAGCCTCCTAACCAGGTAAAATTAAGGAGTTTGACACAAGCTCCTATGACAGTCCCGGCGGTTCTGGACCCTGATAAACTGCATCAGGGTATGACTATCCAAAAACCAAATACGCTGACGCAAAAGAAGTCAGATATATCCTATATAGTCAACCTAATGGAGCTTGGAAAATTTGACAACAATGTTGTTTTTGATCAACAGGAATTACAGGTTGACCAGTTATTACTAGACTGCTCATTTTTTGCAATGACAGTGCCAAAAACCTTCAAACAAGCACAACAATCAGCCGACTGAACAAACTGGAAGAATGCAGTAGATGAAGAACTGCGTAATCTGGACAACATGAAAGTGTGGTCAGCCAAGAAAATACCTCCCAATTGCAAGCCCTTGAAGGGACAATGGGTGTTTGCTGAAAAGACAGACAAGACAGGCAACCCTATCCGTTTCAAAGCACGGTATGTGGCAAAGGGTTTTACCCAGGTTATAGGTCTAGACTACCTTTCAACATTTGCTTCAACCGCAACCTTTGTCTCTATGCGGCTAATACTAACACTTGCAGCCAAATTTAATTGGGCGGTCTGGTCTTTTGATTTTGTTGCATCTTACCTCAACGCACCAATTGACAAAGAGGTATGGGTAAAAACCCCTGAAGGCCTGAAGGTCAAAAGCAGTGAAGCAATGCTGCTTCACAAAGCTTTATATGGGACCAAGCAGGCTGCGCGCTGCTGGTGGCTACACCTGAAAGGTGTTCTCCAACAACTCGGCTTTGAGGCAAGCCAATTCAACAACAGTCTATACACAATCAAACGGAGCGACAATCATGGTATCATCTGGATCCATGTTTGTCAGCCACTGAGTACATATCACAGTACCTGACATGTACCACATACCTGCAAATATTATTAATTATTATTATCTCTAATAATAATTAATTTTCTTATTTATTCTTATTACTATTTATTAATATTATTTCTTTAAAATAACTTCATGTAATATTAATTATTATTATCTTTGTCAGCTACCAAGATATTACATATATCATTTAACACTTGAAACTGCAAGCTGAATAATTAATAATATTGAATTACATTATTATTTATTCAATTTTATTTATTTAACTAGATTTTCTGATTATAGGAAAAATTAGACTCAACTGTTTCAACAATTGGTATAATAGTCTAACAGTTAAGAAAAAGCTTAGAAATATTTGGTTGATACATGATGCTCTGTGTTCAAGCCACACTCATGACCACATGTAAAATATATTAATAAAATCATTTATCTATTTTTTCTCAAAAATCCAAGGAAATTCAATTAAAGAAAATCCATGGCAAATCAATTTTCAAACACAAAATAAATGGATAAAGAACCATTTATTGTTATATTTTTTTCCATGAAAATCCTGGAAATTCCCAGCATAACCCATAGTAATATATACTATAAGATAACATGTGTTTTAATTACATAACTTATGTAGTATGTATTGATTACATAAGTACATGTGATTTTAGATTTCTGTTCACTCAGGGCAAGCGCTTTTTCAAGCTCTAGTCCCTAGAAAATTTATTCACAAGTAATACTTAGTGAAATAATTATTCATTGCTGAAATAATTATTTCCCACTAAGTAAATTATTGTGAAATGATTATGGGGTAATTCTACATAGGAATGACACCATTTTTCACATCAGATCACGAACAGGGTGCTCAGTTCCCCCTGGTGATCTTACCCTGATCACTGCTTCCAAGAAGCTTGTGAAATAATAAATATTTTATTATTTAAGAGGAGTTTTCTTCACTAAATTTGAAGATCACCTCCCCATCAATTTTAATATACATTAGATAACTTATTATAAGCTACAAAGGCGCTCACCTTCTCCTGTAAGTAAGGAGGACTGGCCTTTATTATATACTATCTTATATTTCAAATTCCTCAACAAATTCCCCCCAATCAATTAAATACACTTTAATTTGATTGGAAGAACCGTGTATCAATCTTCTTAGAACTTCTGAGTTATTAATCCATCAACAGAAGTTTTGGCAGCAGGGTAATAACCTGTTATATTGTGGTACTTAGTGTTTTTATAACACTGAAGTATTTGTTGTTATTGTTATTTGATTTATTACACTATTTAAGTGTAAGGTATTTTTTTAGTCCTTACTGTAAACGCCACAATAAGTGGAGTAGAGTACAGAAAGCTGACAATCTTTAATAATAATTACTATTCTGTATTATTATTATTATGAATCCACATTCATTATTATTACATTACTATTATTATTATTAAAGTACATTCATTACAATAATTAATATAAATACTTTAATAATACATTCATTAATAACACATGAATAATTCTGGTTAAGCTATGTACTCCTGTTATACAAGATACATAACTTGTAGGCCCTTTGCCCTCCTTTCACGTGAAATATCCAGAGTAACAGATGTCACTCTTTCCCCTATGATTACGCCTACATTCCTTAATATTGGAATACTTCATGTATAAGATATGTAATTTAATATCTTGTAAATAAAAGAACTTATTAATATTATAATAATTAATACTTATAAGATGTGCCAATAATAAATGACATCATTATAAGTTAACAACATTATTAATATTAATAACAGATCAATTAATATAAATTTCATGATGTGATCCAATCCCACTAAGGACTACTGATCAAAGATGTGTCACATAACACAGCCTTAGTAGAAATCACATCATAAACATTAACAGATACTCCCAAAAGGATCTGTCTTCCCCTGAAGTTCCACAGTACCTCCCAGGTCATGGAAGCGCTCACAATCTCCCCAAGAGGAGATATTACAATATATAAACAGCTTGTAATCATCTGTTTATCCCGCAGAGAATATTTAGATCACCATAGTGTAGGATTTTGAGATCAATCACTTTATTGCAGCAACACAAAAAACTAATAGTAGTAGATAACTAGGAAACAATAAAGAAATAGATAATTGAAAAAGGAACATAAGTAAAGAAATTTTCAATGAGATACATGAGCGAGTTCATTAAATACCTTTGTTATGCTATTCCTAACTATGACTCAAAAATAGACAAAAAGAAATCTTTTAGGAGATAGAAGAGAGTAACAACAAGCCTGATAAAATAGAGAAAAGGATCAACAATCATAGTCACAAGAATCAGAGAGAGAGAAGAAGAAACTAAAGTATACCTCCACTTGAGTTACTTCTGGGCTCCTCCTGAATTTCCTATGTCTATGATGAGTTGTTGAAGCGGTACTAGCGGTTGAACAGGCTGGGTTGAGGTTGACAGTTGATTAAGGGATGGGTCTGAGTGCGTTTGGAGTTGTTGAATCTTCTCGAGTCTAAGGATTGTACTCAAGGACCGGCGAGCTCAACTTAAATCTTCTCCGCTTCTTGCATATGTTAATGCATAAGTTCAAACTCGTCAACTTGCCGCAGTATTCTGAACTATACAATTGACACATAGCACAGTACATACCTTAGAGTTATTTACCTTGCTTAGTTCCTGTCAGCCACTGAGTACATATCACAGTACCTGACATGTACCACGTAACTGCAAATATTATTAATTATTATTATCTCTAATAATAATTACTATTCTTATTATTATTATTATAAATTCATTATTATTATTACATTACTATTATTATTATTAAAGTACATTAATTACAATAATTAATATAAACACTTTAATAATATGTTCATTAATAACTCATGAATAATTCTGGTTAAGCTATGTACTCCTGTTATACAAGATACATAACTTGTAGGCCCTTTACCCTCCTTTCACGTGAAATATCCAGAGTAACAGATGTCACTCTTTCCCCTCTGATTACGCCCACATTCCTTAACATTGGAATATTTTCACGTATAAGATATGTACTTTAATATCTTAATAATAAAAGAACTTATTAATATTATAATAATTAATACTTATAAGATGTGCCAATAATAAATGACATCAGTATAAGTTAATAACTTTATTAATATTAATAACAGATCAATTAATACAAATGTCATGATGTGATCCAATCCCACTAAGGACTACTGATCAAAGATGTGTCCCATAACACAGCCTTAGTAGAAATCACATCATAAACATTAACAGATCCTCCCAAAAGGATCTGTCTTGCCCCTGAAGTTCCACAGTACCTCCCAGGTCATGGAAGCGCTCACAGTTCCCCCCTGAGGAGCTCTTACAATATATAAACAGACTGTAAACAGTTGTTTATCCCCCAGAGAATATTTAGAACACCACAGCACAGTACATACCTTAGAGTTATTTACCTTGCTTAGTTCCCCATTCTCCAACAATCCCCCAATTCTGGATAATCTATAGTTTAATACTGTTATTACCTCAAGAATTGGCCACAACCTACCTTCAATAAGGTAGTCACCACGAACCCAAGTTGAGTCTCTCCTTGGATGCCTATTAATACTTTGTATTGATTTGGATGCGCCTAATTAGAGCAATTAGAGCAAGCCTCTCAGACAAGACTTACTGATTGAGGAAGTACCTTTTTACAGGACTTAAACCATTACCCAAACCACTTTAAATCATCAACCTACCTTAGTTACAACCCATAACCACGGTAAGTTCCACACCCAGGCTGACAATTGGGGGTCTGGCCTTTATTTATCCGTGATTTTTTCACCCTTTAACCCTTAAAAAATCATCACTAACACCTCCTTACCTTTACAATTTTCGTGGAAATGGCCCTTTAATAGATGCCAGAGATCATTTGTGACTTCAAAAAGAACTCCAACCTCTTCCAACAGAGACATTACCAATTGGACAACCCTGACAATATCACCACGTCACAACTGGTTATCAAAACTGAAGTTATAGAAGGAGAAGACCAATTCTATAACTGTACCTGGACAAAAATAAAACAACTTAGACTCACTAATACTTATTCTTCTGACGGCACTTTGCTTAATACTGAAGAATCTGAAGTATTAACCAAAGAAGAGCACACTAAAATTGTCAGAAAAGAAATTAGATCAGCTTTAGAAGAAGGAAATCCACCCTTTAATGATATATATTGTGATATAATTTCTTCTAACAATACTTACGTGTCTGTTCCCCCTTTTTTGAATTGTGACCCTCCAGAAGTCCCTAGATATCTCCTTAGAAACAGTAGAAGGAACAAAGATCCAAGATTGACTGCTTTTAACTACAGGAAAAATATAAAATCATAAAAAATACAGCTTGTTTTTCTATTTTTTCTTATCTATAAAATTATAAATTGCAATAAAAACAAAGTCTGCTTCCCAAATTTGAGTCTAAGAAAAAATAAAAAAACTACAAAAATTGAGAAAAACTCGAAATTATAAAATAAAAAAAAAAAACATATAAAAAATTAAAAACCAATATCTGGCTGAAGATATTGATCAAAAACAAGAAAAAGCGCCTTTTTTATAATAAAATCCCTTCAAAATTCTATGTTCTAGTAGATCCACTACTCATAGAGAAATTCTGAGTAGACCATTCGAACCGCAATAGTAGATTTACACTACTAAAATCTCGTTCCCTTACTCTCTAGAGCCTCCATTCCCACGGCACTAGTCATCTAATCCCTAAAAATCCTCCTCGAGCACGTATTACATAGTGGTATACACACAGTAACCGCATACAAGTGGTAATACACACCGTAGTACATACCGGGTGTATACTACACTATACACACGTGATCGGAAGATTGATCTTCTAAGATTATCACGTGATACATACAGTATTCCCCGGATATTCCGAGATCTACACTATACATACGTGCGCCGACGCACTTCTGAAAGTTCCAGCATACATCCTACACGGATAAGACCCTTATATCCGATCATAAGAATCGTCGACGTTAGACTTTCTCACTCAATACTTGAGCTATCAAGGTGTTGAGTACATCAAAATAACGGGAAAAATCAGCAGAATACAACTGTCAGATCTATTCCATTATTACACATCGAGAACAGTGTGTATTAGCCCCGTCGAGACTTTTTTATCTCACAAATCACGTTTAAGAGTCTCTCCGTGATTTGTACATAGTAAAAGAAGGTACATTAACACAATTAAAAGTAAATTAGATCATTTTTGATCAAGATTATACATTATCTCTCACCCTGAAAGGAAGAAAAATCCCCTTTCAGAAATATCTCCCAAATCACGTTGAGTCTCTCCGTGATTTATCAAAAATAAAAATAAAATTAGTGTAAACTAATTAAATCAACTGTAAAACAGATCATTTGATCAGTTTACATCTACCTTCTACCCCTGAAAGGAAGAAAAATCCCCTTTCAGAAATATCTCACAAATCACGTTGAGTCTCTCCGTGATTTATCAAAATAAATATAAAAATTAGTGTAAACTAATTAAAATCAACTGTAAAACAGATCATTTGATCAGTTTACATCTACTTTATCCCCCTGAAAGGAAGAACAATCCCCTTTCAGGCACATCTCACAAATCACGTCGAGTCTCTCCGTGATTTGAACCAATAAAAAAAAATAAAAATAAAAACTACAAAATAACAAATTCAACTGTTAAACAGATCAATTTGATCAGTTTACATATACTCTCTCAACCTGAAAGGAAGACTAATCCCCTCTCAGGCACATCTTACTAAAAATTCAGCTCATTTTTTGTCATTTCCACCTGGAATTTTAGACATAAAAGCAGACTCCTTTCAAGTCTTGTCATACTCACAACAAGCAACTTGATTTTACCGCATAAAAATCATAGTACAACTACTATTACTCTCAATAAAGTAACACATTCACATTACTTTATACCTATTTTCTCTATAAAACAAACCTTTTCAGCCCTCTTCAAAGAAAAAATTCTGAAGAGTAAGCAAACATCTTTAAATCAGTAAAAATATAACATATTTTTTACTAATTTTCCTTTGTTTTAGTGTCCACCAACGTAGACAAGCTTACCCCTGAATTGGACATTTTGAAAGTGTCTGACAAGACAACTACAGCCCGTGACACCAGAGAAACCTCTGAGATTACCACTCACAGAGAAGCCTCTGTTACTCCATCAGACAAGTCATCTGGTGAATTAAATCCTTAACAAATTATATCCTTATTAAAAATCTCCCACTAACAAATTTTTTACGCATTTTTACCATGACTCCTCCTTCCCTTAGACATAGAGGTTACAATGGCCGCACCAGGGAGCCAGAGCCAGGACTTGGATTTCCACCAGCGTCAGTTTTGCCCCCAGGCAAACAAGAATCCTTAAATAAAATTATTTATAGAAGTAAAAAGACTGATAATAAGTCAATTTCCTCTGATTCTAGTCACAGCAGAGGAAAAATTCGAGAGATTCTATTACAGGATGAAGGAAAACAAGTATTGGTTGAAAGATGTGAGAAACAGAAGCAGCTTCAATGCTGTGAAAGCCCATCTAAGTTACTGCCAGGAGGATTTCCGTCAGATGGTCAGCCTCAAAGGTCTGCCAGCAGCCCTCTACCGCACCAAAGATTGGAACCCACTACATTTGTCTCCAGGAATCCTTTTCTCTCCCCCCAATCCTTCAAATACTCCCATCAGAACCCAAAATCCCCGTGGTCCAAAGGGGAGAAATGTCAATTCCAGACATCCCAGGAACACAGGGAAGAATACTCAGTGGCGCAACCAGATCTATTCAGAGATGGTACGCCTAGGGAGATCCCTCCAAGGGACTTATCAACATCTGGAGCAAGGCAAAATAGCCCGTCAAGAGCGCCAGATGGAAGAATCCCCATAAATTGTAACACTTCCCCATCATCTAGTCAGAAAATTAGAACACAAAGTTCCCCATGTGTAATAATTAATGACTCCAATAAGTCTACTTGTACCCCTGAACAACATCAACAAATTACCACATTCCAACATGTAGTAAATGCTATGAACAATAGTAACAAAGCTCTATCCAATGACTTACAAGAATTATGCCGTAAAATTATGAGAGCTACAGATGAGCAGGTGAACTCAGAAGATAGTACATTATATCTTATTCAACAGAGGTTGACTGAAATGGATACAAAAATTGATATGTTTCATGTAGAATTGGATGATCATTGTAAAACATTTAGTAAACAACTGTCTAATTCTATGACCAGAATTGATGACTGGGTTGAAGAGCAAGGTAATTCCAACCTAGATCTTGTCAAGAAAGTGGCACAATTGGAATTAAAGATTCAGAATTTACAATCAGATACTACTAATAAAGTAAATTCTCAATTTAGAACCTTTGAAGATGTAGTGAACAGAATTGAGAAACAGTTCACATGTGTTACGTCAGAAATGACCAAAAACAGCTCAGATATCATGCACAAGTTGGAAGAACTCCTGACTAGAGATGCCCAACCAAGAAGCAGACATGATACTATTAATGACATTGGAGATGACAGTCAATCTATTCCTCCAGTCATTACAACTCAATTGGCCAATTTAACCCCTTCACCTTTACAGAATACCCAAGTTGAACCAAGCAGGGATCAAACTGCTACACCAACTCTTAATAATCAACAAATTAGAGTGGCCACATCCACAATTAATAGTTTGGATGAAGACAAGGCCATCCACAAATTAGTATTAGCAGGTCTGCCAAAGACTAATGAGTGGCTAACCTTTTCTGGAGTGGGAGAATATGACCACTTTAAATTTATTGATTGGATTGACAACTTGAAAGAAGACACTAATGCCCCTGATCAAATTATATGCTCAAAATTGAATTCAATTCTTACTGGAGTTGCAAATTCTTGGTATAATTCTAGGAAAAAAGAAGTACCTGGCAATAAAACTTGGTTATTCTGGAAAAAAGAAATCATCAATAAATTTAGCACTCCTGAATGGAAAAGAAAAGTGAAAACTAATTTCAGAAGAAGAAGATTTGACATACTTAGTGATGTAGAACCATCTGATTGGGTGACACAACAAGTGAACAGAATTAAAGCCATTGAAAGAGATGTAGACAATGCCTCTATTAATGATAAATTACTTGGACAATTAGATCACAATACTGAGTACATGATGCGTAGAGTTCTTCAAAGTGACAGTGACTTAACTGAATTCATTAATCAACTGGAAAGTCTTGTCAATGTTAAAAGAAAAGACAAGAAAGAAAAATATAAATCTATGAAAAGAGATAATTATGAAGACTCCAGGAGATTAGACCAGAAGGAAACCAAGGACACTTCTGAGAAAGAAATCACTTGTTATGAATGTGGAAAGAAAGGACATAGATCCAATAAATGTCCCAATAAGAATTCCAGCAAAAAGGTACTTTGCATTGAAAACATTGATGATAACTTAGTCCCCTTCAATGATGAAACCCAATCCAGTGTAGAATCTTTGCCAGATGATTCTGATTCTGATTCCCTTGATTCTGATTCTGATATTCATGGTACTCATGCCATTGTTTCAAAAGAAGAACTGATCATATCTAATATTTCTAAAATTGAAGATAAATTCAAACCGATGAACATTAAGAAATTACACTTGTCCAATGAGAAGCATACTGGACAAATACATAAGACTGGTGGTACTAATATCACTAACATAATATGTAATAGGTTTAAAATTAAATGTTTAATTGTTCGAGGAGCCTTCTGCTCTATTATTGGTACTAAATTATTAGATAAGATTTTGCCACAATGGAAGAAAGAATTAATCCCCATTAATTCTGAGAAATTCTACAGTTGTAACAGCAAATTAAAACCACTAGGTATTATTAAATTAGATATTATATTCCCTCATAACAGACAAAGTATTCAGATTACCACTGACTTAATAGTTATGGAAGATTTTAAAATGAAATATATCATTTTAGGAAATGATTATATCATTAATTATGGAATAGATGTAATAAATTCTAATGGAAGATATTTTACCTTCAATGGTGACATTATGAACAAGTTTGAACTTGGCATAAGTGACAAAATGAACCTGGAACAACTAGAATGTAATTCTATTAATAATTATAACTTTGATAACATTATATTGGAAGCAAAGATTGCGGAGAATTTAGATGATGTGCAATTAAAAGAACTGAAGAACTTACTACATAAAAGGAAACTTGCATTTGCCACTGCTGATGAACCCTTTGGAAGCATCAGAGGTCATGAAGTTCTTAAAGAAATTCTGCAAAGTAAACATAATAAACTAGACTTGATTAATTCTTTACAAGATCCTTGGTCTCCTGCCTTTAATGAAAACAGGTTTCACTTCTGGATAGATTAATATCTCATAGAACCAAACATACTAGTGTAGTAGTTCTGGATTTCCATCAAATGATGCCTAAAACTGCAAATTACGCAGCAGAATGTATCAAGAAATATTTTGAATATTATAAAAACAGATAAGATAAAACCCATAAGGTTAAAGTTGAAGATCAAGTTCTTATTTCCACATTTAATTTCACTAATTTATCAGGACCCAAAAAAACTGAGGGATTCCTATGATTGACCTTATACAATTAAAGCTTTACATGGTGCAAATGCATTAGAAGTTATATTAACTGAAGAATTAGAAAGGATACACCCCTGATTCAGAAAGAATTCTGAGACAATAGAGAGTTGACAAAAGAAGCCATTAAAAAATTTGTAGTCAACCCTTTTTTAGAGGGAGGAAGTGTCAGCCACTGAGTACATATCACAGTACCTGACATGTACCACGTAACTGCAAATATTATTAATTATTATTATCTCTAATAATAATTACTATTCTTATTATTATTATTATAAATTCATTATTATTATTACATTACTATTATTATTATTAAAGTACATTAATTACAATAATTAATATAAACACTTTAATAATATGTTCATTAATAACTCATGAATAATTCTGGTTAAGCTATGTACTCCTGTTATACAAGATACATAACTTGTAGGCCCTTTACCCTCCTTTCACGTGAAATATCCAGAGTAACAGATGTCACTCTTTCCCCTCTGATTACGCCCACATTCCTTAACATTGGAATATTTTCACGTATAAGATATGTACTTTAATATCTTAATAATAAAAGAACTTATTAATATTATAATAATTAATACTTATAAGATGTGCCAATAATAAATGACATCAGTATAAGTTAATAACTTTATTAATATTAATAACAGATCAATTAATACAAATGTCATGATGTGATCCAATCCCACTAAGGACTACTGATCAAAGATGTGTCCCATAACACAGCCTTAGTAGAAATCACATCATAAACATTAACAGATCCTCCCAAAAGGATCTGTCTTGCCCCTGAAGTTCCACAGTACCTCCCAGGTCATGGAAGCGCTCACAGTTCCCCCCTGAGGAGCTCTTACAATATATAAACAGACTGTAAACAGTTGTTTATCCCCCAGAGAATATTTAGAACACCACAGCACAGTACATACCTTAGAGTTATTTACCTTGCTTAGTTCCCCATTCTCCAACAATCCCCCAATTCTGGATAATCTATAGTTTAATACTGTTATTACCTCAAGAATTGGCCACAACCTACCTTCAATAAGGTAGTCACCACGAACCCAAGTTGAGTCTCTCCTTGGATGCCTATTAATACTTTGTATTGATTTGGATGCGCCTAATTAGAGCAATTAGAGCAAGCCTCTCAGACAAGACTTACTGATTGAGGAAGTACCTTTTTACAGGACTTAAACCATTACCCAAACCACTTTAAATCATCAACCTACCTTAGTTACAACCCATAACCACGGTTAGTTCCACACCCAGGCTGACAGTTCCCATTCTCCAACAATCCCCCAATTCTGGATAATCTATAGTTTATTACTGTTATTACCTCAAGAATTGGCCACAACTACCTTCAATAAGGTAGCCACCACAAACCCAAGTTGAGTCTCTCCTTGGATGCCTATTAATACTTTGTATTGATTTGGATGCGCCTAATTAGAGCAATTAGAGCAAGCCTCTCAGAAAAGACTAACTGATTGAGGAAGTTCCTTTTTTACAGGACTTTTAACCTTACCCAAACCACTTTAAACCATCAACGTACCTCAGTTAAAACCCTTAACCATGGTTAGTTTCACACCCAGGCTGAAATCTTAAATACCAATAGCAAGAACGTGGAGTCAAACCTTTGAGAAAAGCAAGAGTGCATGGAACATTATTTCAACCAACAACAATTCTGAATATGAAAGACACATGAAAGAGTTGGGATTATTAGAGAAAATTCAGGATACACTCATAGAAATGAGACAAAGCAATCCAAGCAATCAGCAAAGGATCCAGTCCATTGAAGAAGCTGCACCCCACAGACTTTGCAAGCCATTTGCTCAAACAAATTTGATGGATACCTAGACACACCTGTGGAGATTTTGCATGTCTTCTCACTGGGATTTGTCAAGTATTTGTTCCATGACTTCATTTTTTAATAAAAACACATCAGAAATGGAGGCTCAGTTGAAATCATTCAACACCAATGCCCTAAATATAACACACATTCAATCCAAATACATCATTACCCACTGGAAGAGTTTTTTGGGGAAGGATATTTGCACATTGGTGCAGTTTGTCCCTTTTTTTCTCTTTCCCTTTATGAATCAATCACAAAATGATATATGGCTTACATTGTGCCATATTGAAAGCCTCTTCTTTCAGACACATATTTACAGCATAGATGAATACATTGCTGATTCAAACAAAGAGACAAAGAGATTCATGTTTCACATTGTGCAAATGACAGCTCAATGGGAAAATAAACATATTTTTCACAAGCTCTTACATCTTCCAGCTTCATTCATCAGATTTGGGCCCCCTACCTTATTTTCCACTCAGAAATTTGAGAGTTACAATGGTTAATTGAGGACTGTTTCCATTCACACCAATTGCCTCAGTCCAGGACGGGGTATAGCCATCAGCTTCAGCCATTACCAAATAATGAGGTTAATCATCTCAGTTTCTTACATGTATTATGAACATTAAAAACATCATTTCCAAGCACCCAACCAAGTGAGGCAAATCTTTTGACAAAATCCACTTATTCAACAGTCCCTTGGTTACAAACCCAAATTATCTCACTTTGAACACTACCCTTGTGTCAAATCATGCAAGATTTCTGAAGTCAAAGGGGAACCAATTCCTGCTGAACCCAAGTGTTGAATATTCACATTTTTAGTGTGCTCCGCCAAGTATTTGCGCTCCTCTCTAGCGCTCTGTATACCGCGGGGGGCGAGCTAAGTCAAATTAAAAAACAAACTACTTCACTTCCCCCTACTCACTTCAAGACTCTCGACAACGATCATCAAGAATCAACAACGTCAAGTCTCCTCAAGACTGTCAGCTTGCTACTATAACAGAGCAACCTGTCACAAGATTTCTACAAAACTTAGTATAAAAAACATAGAATATCAAATAATAGTTAGAATATTATTTGATATTCTGAATCTACAGTAAAATTAACCTAGGGTACCTCACTCATAGGTACCCCTAATTCTCACTCCTTCACTATGTAAATCAGCAAAGAAGAATTAGCAAGTACCTTTAATAAAGAGGCACTATGCATTACTTTATGCTTATATATACATATACATATGCTTAAAACCCCATTTCCAGTCACGGAAATGAGGTGTTGTGTAAATTAGGGGAGATAGTGTAAATACACCGTGTTTTACTCAAACCCCGCGTACCGCAGTCCGCATACCTTGAAGCTCAACCCGCGTGACTGAAAGCCCGCTCCAAAGTTGGAGCATAAGCCCCCGCGCAAGCCCCAGACCCCTTACAGACTCTCAGCTTGGCGCGCGGACTCCAAAGTCACTCAAGGTACACCCAAAGCAACAAAAACACGCCCCAGTAACTTCATTACATATGTTACACATGTAATGAAGACTACTGGGGAATAAATAAATAATTATATTAGATTGTATTATTATTTATACATATAAATAAACATATACTGACTGAACAAACAGTACAAACAATACTGTGGCTTATTATAAAATACAAATAAGCCACTAGTATTAAATCTATAACAACCAGTACTGATGTACTACAGACTGTAAGTCAACATAAATAAATAAAATACACTAATAAAATCAATTGGTGACATTTATTCAAAGCAGGGGCTGCTGAAGCGTCACCAAGAAAGCAAAAATGGCCAAAATGTGGTCCAAAGATCCCACAAGTTGGCCAATAATACCTACAGGGTCCTTCCCCAACAACTTCACAGTGCCCATCAAGCTCCACCAACCATCCATCCAAGCGCTTCCAACTGTCCAGTTTCACCCAGAATATCCCCAAGATCCCTCAAGGTTTATTACTAGTAAGTAATAACCCTTTTCTTGAAGATATTCCCCCATTTCCATTCCTGGGATTAAACCACCCCTGTTCCAACAGGCCCCAGTGTTCCAGGTACCTAAATCCTCTGCATTTATTTGTAAGATACCTTAGAGGGATCTAAACCACCCCTGATTTATCAGGCCCCTCTGGTTTTTAATTATATTAAATTTATTTAATATAATTATTAATCTATTTTTCTCTCAATTTTTACGTCACAATTCCCCCATATCTTTTGGGAATTGTAACTTGTACCTTACCCAGAGTTTATATAACTCTTTCCATCTATCCTTGCACCACCTGTAGCTAGAAGGACTTGTCCTTGGCATCAGGGAGGCTGACAATTGGGGGTCTGGCCGGGAAATTTTCATTCAAATTTATTTGAATGAAAAGGACCTTGTATCTTGAAACATTATTTTATAAAATACATCATAAAATATTAGTCAAAAATATCACACTCTGTTATTTAAAATGTGTACACGCTTTTCAGAGCAATAAAACACTACAAAAATCCCACCTCATTTTTGCGTGCTCTCCATTATAAAAAATAATTAAATAAAAACCACAAATCAAACAAAATTACATCATGGATTTATCTTACAAAAATCCTTTCAATAAAAACGTAAAATAAAAATGAAAACAATTTTGTTATCCCTGAGTTTCTAGTTACAAAACTGTCCAACACACAAACCACAAAATAAACCAATTGAAAACAGCTGAATTGATTTAGCTATATCGACAAGCTCTACGGTCATTGAAGATAAAAAATAAATAAATGTGTTATACTTATTTGTAAACTCGCAGACTGAGATTATCTTACTAGATCGGGAGAATACCCACTCGCAACGGTCATATCTATGAAACAGAAGACCTCAAAGCCTTTTCATACTGCACCATGAGAACAAGAAGAAACTGAAAGGTATACACTACTGCTTCAGACTTCACAGAAAACCAGCCCGTGATTACAGTGATTGATGCTTGCAAATCTGGAAACAGGCTATGATAGATTATTCTTGCGGGTCGGCAGTCAAAACAAATTGTTCAGCTAACCTATTGGGAGTAAAAGTGGGCAAGCCAGCTCACAACTATCATCCTCCATGAAAAAATATCAAAACCAGAACAGTGAGCCCATCGGATGATCCCCTTGATGTTATCTAAAAATATCTGGGTCAAGTGGATGATCTGAACCCCTGGTTTGAATTCTGAACAAGTAGTCATCATTTCTAGAGACTAAGGAACTAGGAAGGTCTTTCCAAAGTCTCATTAAGATGACTGTAATGGCGAACAATCAGAGAAATTGTTGAGGACACATGTATATCCCACCGGATCAAATTTTTCTGACCCAAAAAAAGGCCCTCTCACAGACAAGTGCCTGTTGGGATCGGGCAGAAAACCTCTAGTTATAAAACAAAAAGAACTATCAAGAGCAAGGAGACACTCCTAGCGTTTCAAGAGACTGTCTTGATGCCCTAAAGGATTCCCTTGAAACGCGAAGATACCCTTGATTCAAACCAGGAAACACATACAGGTATAGATTTGGACAAGATTGCACCCACATCTATCTTGAATCACCGAGAGACCTCCTCCCCAAAACATGCAGACTGATGCAGCTATCAGAGTGCACGAGACAGTGTCAACATCCCAGGACGCTATCCAGAAAATCCCTACCACTCCAGATGTCTTCTCTTGAAAGAATTTAGTAAAGATCCTGTTAAAAGCAAATTAAGAAGCAAGCCCCGTTCGATCATTTTCAGCAATCCTTCTTCCTGAATGAACTACTCCATATTGCTGTGTAATATTACACCCAGATTCATAATAAGGAACATAAGCCCAAATTATCTGTAGAGATCACCTTCTAACTGGAGAGAACATCAAGCTTACAGATGCAAATTGAAGTAGTACCAAGTAAACGCTTTCTGGTCAAACAAATTGTTTTGGTTCTATTTGTTCCATCACAACAATGCAAAATACACACCTTTTTCCTGGCAGTATTATCTAACAGTGAGATTAGTCCAGTGCTTTGGCATCAATCATTTACCAAAGAGATCAGATTAATACTACTGTTAATGTGGGATTCAATTTGCAAATCTCTTTAATATCAAACCAAAGTTATGACTGCCAAAGTAGAAAATCACCACCTCAATCAGCTTCTGCACAGATTTGTGGCTTCACGAACTGGGCAGCCATCCATTATTAGAACCAAAAACAACCTTCCGGAATTGGTGTGACTAAGAAAAAAAGCAGAGAAAACAAGGGAAAGAAAAGGATCGCCGATCAAGAACAATACTTATCAAAGAGTGTGTCGAGATCCTTTTTTTTTAAAAATTTTTTACACCAACTCAGTGTCTTCTTTAGAAATAAACAACAAGGACAAGAGCCCAGCTCCTTCTAGTGCTTCAGAAGATACTGAATCGTCTACCAATACTGAGGAAAACAATCCGTAAGTCCTTTTTTTTCTTTTTTAAAAAAAAAAAAAACAAACAGAGAAACTCAAAACAAAGATGCCTATCCCCGATAGGTTGAATCGTCCCAAACTACTAGGGCCCCTCCCAGATCCATTGCGAGCTCGCAGCAGCAAAAGAGCTGAACAGCCGAGTCAACAACCTGGAGATACCAATGATAAGCCGCGAGGAACCTGTGACAACGTCACCGTCCCAAGAGAACCAACTACCTCCCTCCAAGACGGTCACCTCCCTCGCGTAGGAGACGGGCTCCACAGCAATGGACGTAGACAAGAACATCCCCGTATTTTTGGAAGTTACGCCAAGACGCCCTATCACTCCCAAGATCCAGACCTCATCGAAGGAAGAACAGATCAAGATCCGTGTCAAGGACCATGTAGCCCTCTGGAAACAATGCCTCAAAGAGACCAAGGTAGGACTGTGAAAACCCCTTGGGTTCTTATTGACCTCGGCCCAGACAAGCCAGAAATCCCTTCAAAAACTGATCCCAAACAAAGAAATCGAGTCATACGTACAAGGATGGAATCCAGGGGGGGAAAAGAAGATCCACTTCCCCTCGACTCCCAAGAGCCATCTTCCCAAGTTCAAGAAGAACATTCCCAAGAAGATGAGAAGTTCTATCTCCAACAACTACAATGATCCGGCGAAATGGGAGAAGACGACCGAGCTTCTTCAGCTAGCAGCAAGGTTGTATCAGAACATTTAGATGCTAAACTCGCTAACGCGCTGCTAGACTCCCTTGAAGTAGTATCTTCCAACTGATCCACTATTGATCAGAATAGCGAATCAAACTTACAAACTATTGTAAATAGCATTAAAAATACTACTACAATAAAGGAATGCATTGATAAAAAACTGGATACAATCATCAATCAGTTGAAATCACACTGACGATCCATTACCCGTAGCCTTTGCTCTCACGACGAGACATAGTGACTTGATCACTACTATACATAAAGATGTAGAACAAGTGAGAGAATTTTGCAAAGACATCAAAAAAGTGAGAATAATAGGTTGCATATTATTAAAGAAGAAAACAAAAAGGAAAAATTTGAGTTCAGATTATGTTGTATCTACAATACAACAGGATATGATTATACAAAGACAGTAAATACAAAAATTCTGTGAAAGAAATTAAAGATTCCCTCAAAAAACAACAACTATGGATAAATGACAAAGTAGAGCATTTAGTGAGAAAAGAGGATAGACAAATGGAAATGCTCAAATCAGATATTACCACTGTAACAACTAGACTAGATGACTTTAAAGTTCTCCAAGAATATGATAGCAGGGAGCGGCAAGGCTCACCCAATAAGGAGTATTACAAAGATGTACCCCCTCATTTGAATGCACAAAGAAATGTAGACCAACAAATTAACATTACCAATCAAAACAACCAGACACAATCACCCATTTAGGGGTAATGATGATATACCAAAAAAGAAAAATTATGTCACAAAACAACCAGAGCAACTGATCCATCTCTAATTAAACAAAAGTATGCCCCCATTAAAAGACTGGCCTAAATTTAATGGCCAAGGAGAATATGAGTCATGATCATATAAGTTTCATAAAATACATTGACCATATACTGAGAGCTTACCACATGGATGATGAAGTTTTCACCTCCAGATTGACAGTTTTGGTTGAGGGTGTGGCTGCTTCCCGGTTTATAACCAAAAGTAGAGCAGTAGGAGACCAGCCATGGGCAATTTGGAAAGAATTAATCAAAGCTCAGTTTGGAACTAGGATATGGAAGAGTGAGAAGCGTCAAGCTATGGAAAGTGACTACTTTGATCCTATGAAAGAACCTGCAGCTGACTGGTGTCTAAAGAAAAAGAAAAAGAATTGAATGTGTCTATGATCATGTCACTAATGAAGAAGCCAATGACAGGTTATTCAATCAATGTAGAGGTCCGATAGAAAGTCTCATGAGATTCAGATTACCCAATATGAATGTAGATATTACTATGTTCATTGGAGTGCTCCATGAGATGGTAACACTTAATGAATTAAACAAAGGATATATTCAAAATAGCATACCTGAAGAAAAAGAATTTGTGAAAGAATCTCCTAAAAATCCTGCAGCTATGGTTGAACCACCCAGAAGATTAGCAGTACCAGAATGCTACAACTACGGGGGAAAAAGGCCACAAGAAGCCAGATTGTCCAAATATCTAAAAAAAAAAAAAAAATAACATTGGAGCACAACATGCTAAGAAATGGGTAGAGGAAGCAGTGGAATACAACAAGGGAAGGTGGAATAAAAGTCATAAAGAACCTGAATGTAAGATGGGAGATAAGATACTTTTGTCCACTATTAACTTTAATAACTTGGGAGGTAGCAGGAAGCTAAAACCTCCTGTTATAGGTCCCTTTACCATTAAACAACTTCATGGAACAAATGCTGTGGAAGTCATACTGACAGAGCAACTATCAAGAAAACACCAGTATTCCCAGTCAGTCTGGTAAACAATACCAATCTAGAAATGAAGATGAACCAGTTACTCAACAACCAGTTCCCCTGATTGAGGTCCCACCTTCTGGACAATTGAAAGTAAATAAAATCCTGAAAGATAAAAAAGAATGGATACAAGGAAAAGATACAAGACTTTATCTTGTCAGATATATGAACCAATCAGCGGATAAAGATGAGTGGTTACCTGAAAATAATATCCCAGATGGGACAATACATCTAAGAAATTACAGAGCATCCAAGAGGTCCTCTTGAATTTTGTTTCTTAAAAACTTATATTTTTGATTAGAAACTTACTTTTTTCAGGAGACTTATCTTGGTGGTAGGGAATGTCAGCTTGCTACTATAACAGAGCAACCTGTCACAAGATTTCTACAAAACTTAGTATAAAAAACATAGAATATCAAATAATAGTTAGAATATTATTTGATATTCTGAATCTACAGTAAAATTAACCTAGGGTACCTCACTCATAGGTACCCCTAATTCTCACTCCTTCACTATGTAAATCAGCAAAGAAGAATTAGCAAGTACCTTTAATAAAGAGGCACTATGCATTACTTTATGCTTATATATACATATACATATGCTTAAAACCCCATTTCCAGTCACGGAAATGAGGTGTTGTGTAAATTAGGGGAGATAGTGTAAATACACCGTGTTTTACTCAAACCCCGCGTACCGCAGTCCGCATACCTTGAAGCTCAACCCGCGTGACTGAAAGCCCGCTCCAAAGTTGGAGCATAAGCCCCCGCGCAAGCCCCAGACCCCTTACAGACTCTCAGCTTGGCGCGCGGACTCCAAAGTCACTCAAGGTACACCCAAAGCAACAAAAACACGCCCCAGTAACTTCATTACATATGTTACACATGTAATGAAGACTACTGGGGAATAAATAAATAATTATATTAGATTGTATTATTATTTATACATATAAATAAACATATACTGACTGAACAAACAGTACAAACAATACTGTGGCTTATTATAAAATACAAATAAGCCACTAGTATTAAATCTATAACAACCAGTACTGATGTACTACAGACTGTAAGTCAACATAAATAAATAAAATACACTAATAAAATCAATTGGTGACATGTATTCAAAGCAGGGGCTGCTGAAGCGTCACCAAGAAAGCAAAAATGGCCAAAATGTGGTCCAAAGATCCCACAAGTTGGCCAATAATACCTACAGGGTCCCCAGAGGGAACTCAAGACTATTTAAGGAGCTCTTCAACCGCCCAAAGAAGGCTCCTCATGCTTCCCAATACCCACTAACAACCTTACCCACTTCTTATTAGATATATACATCTTTATAACACAGTCTAGTAAGCTTCTTAGTAGTTATTCTTTAGCCCTGTCTTCCCCAACAACTTCACAGTGCCCATCAAGCTCCACCAATCATCCATCCAAGCGCTTCAAACTGTCCAGTTTCACCCAGAATATCCCCAAGATCCCTCAAGGTTTATTACTAGTAAGTAATAACCCTTTTCTTGAAGATATTCCCCCATTTCCATTCCTGGGATTAAACCACCCCTGTTCCAACAGGCCCCAGTGTTCCAGGTACCTAAATCCTCTGCATTTATTTGTAAGATACCTTAGAGGGATCTAAACCACCCCTGATTTATCAGGCCCCTCTGGTTTTTAATTATATTAAATTTATTTAATATAATTATTAATCTATTTTTCTCTCAATTTTTCCGTCACAATTCCCCCATATCTTTTGGGAATTGTAACTTGTACCTTACCCAGAGTTTATATAACTCTTTCCATCTATCCTTGCACCACCTGTAGCTAGAAGGACTTGTCCTTGGCATCAGGGAGGCTGACAAAGACGCTTCTCATGGATTACAATAGTAAAGTAACTCACCAACAATCTAATCCGGCTTGATCACACACCCTGATCATCTTCCTCCTTCCCCTTCTCTCTTTCTCTTTTTTCTTACTTTTAGTTCAGAGCAATACTCCTATCTTATCCCTTCTTAAGTTGTGTCGAATTCAAACACCCTACCCTCCTGCAGTTTGTTTTGCTTCTACTGTCTTATCTTTCTTTTCTTCTCTCTTGTTTGTTTTCAAAAGCACTAACTCGTTGCCTCTTCTCAAATCTCCTCTCTCATTAGTCTGCTTCTCAGTTAATTCCTCCTCTCCTTCATTGACTAGTCCTTGTCTTCACTATATCTCTTGCTGTCCTGCGGTATGCTTTCTTATCACCACTTTTTTTCTCTTCTCTTAACACATGACCTTGTCCTAATTTTTCTTCTATTTTTCTAGTTCTGGTTTTAGTTTTTCTAGCAATCAAATCAAATTCTTTTACCAAGCTTCATCATAAAAACACTGAAATCAGCCAGGTGAGTGCTTTGCAGCTGGAAAAAAAGCAAGTGATTCCCAAAGATTCATTTGTTTTGTTATGTGTTTCTTTATTTACATCCTTCAAGTACTTATTATGACAAAACCTGATTCAAATGATTTAGGGTTCTCAAAGTTAAAAACATAAAAACTCATCATACCGCGACATAAAATCTTATCACATTTTTTTGGCTGGGATAAGATTTTCTGTCAATATGTAACTTTAAACACCCCTGCCACACAAACCACTCCTCATAAACATTTCCCCCAATCATAATTCACCGCACCTGCTCAGCCAACCTCACCACCATTTCCCCACAGCCATACCTCAATTTTGTCAATTATGTATGTATGTACTTGAATCTGAAGGGAGGGAAAGGGACAAGGAGTGGTTCGGGGGTTTATGCTACCAGTTGCGGCATATTGGTTGACATACATATGTTTTGATATGTCAATTGTGTGTATGGCAGTATGATTTTAACTTTGAGAACCCTAATTGCACTGTCCACCAAATAACCAGGAAGATACCAAAGAGGGTCAATCAGGCATTGGATCTGTCATATCCATTTGGGGAATTATGCAATCCCAGTAAACACCAATCAATGCACGTTCAAGGGTATACAGAAGGATAGCGGCATGAGAATAGTGGAAAAAAAGATGAATGTTAGATATGTTCATGCACACGTAACCCCCATTTTCAAGTACATGAGATACCATATCAACCCCCTCACCAGAATGTTTTTATTTCAGCAGAAAATACTAGCATGTATAAATGTGCAACACAATTGCTTTGATGGTAAATGCCAGGCTGTACTCTGTAGTATCCAACCCGGCAAGAAGCCACCCACAAGCAGGTCCAACAGTTACCCGTAAAATCAACCACACTAGCTGCAACAGCTGTCTGTTGAATGCCTTTTCACATCATCAACCTGGATTGCACCAAACAACTTGAAGGCCGCCAAATCAAGTCCTCAAGTCGACTTGAAAACTCCAAGGGGTTCCCAGGTCAACTTGAAAACTTCCCCGTTCCAGGTTTCGCACGGAGAAACCCAAAAGACGTCATCAGGTCGTCTTTTGGCCTCACATCGACTTGAGGACAAACCCCCTCCGAAATGCACCGGTGGGGTACCTGGTTGGATACATGGTCATTCATTCTGATCTATAGGTTCATTTATTCCATAGGTTCGTTGATTCTATAGGTTCATTTGATGACGGTTAAAAGTTCCACTTGGGACCAATTGTGTGGCAATGGACACCTAGAAGACTCCCCCGAGGGATTCTGACCGGTACAGGGGATGTGGAAGGCATTCGATGAGCTGAAGTTGAAGGCCAAGCAATCAAGAGTTATTGGAGGTCAGTCGACTTGACTCACAAGACAAAAACATGGTTTACCAATCATCATCGCCGAGCCACACTTGCAAAGACCGGTGTTGACAAGCAACGAGCTGATGCCAACACCATCTCATCCTGAAACTCTAATCATACATACTATGCAGCCACATTGTGACACAACCACTTGAGACCCCCTGTCCAAACTAATGCAAACCTCACTTGCAGACTTGTAAAATCACCGCCGTCCCCCATCGACCATCGTCGAACCGTCAAATACCACCCTCTTCCGGGACCACCCTCTTTCCTTGATAAATATTCGCCCGCCGTTCGAGGCCCCGTGTGTCCTCTCGTTTCTCCTATTGCTCCTGCCAATATGACTCGCTACATGCCACTCTTGATGCTCTTGATCGCGTTGGCGGCTAGGGTTTCGGCGGATCTCGAGTGTGTACCGAGTTCTCCTGACCTAACCTACTACCCAAAGTAAATACCCAGATTCAACACAGTACTCATGGCGTACATTGTCGTCCTGCAGCCGCCCTTTCACCGTCGAGGGCCCGCGGAAGTACATGCACCTACCCGAGTCCGAGAGCCCTGACGGGCCGGGAGAAAGACCAGGAGAGCGCCCGCTGCCTTCCCCGCCGGCCCGGGCCTCTGAAGGGGAACGTGGGCCACCTCAGCCTCCTCCCCCGCCTGCGCAGCCCCAGGGTCACAATTGAAGGATGCCAAGGCCTGTTCATCTGTGTGCAGCCATATCCAGCCACATTGTATGTAGCCATGAATTGTACTAATTAGATGCCCAGGGGAAGGAAAGATGAATCTAAGAAGGCAGTATATAGCTCTCTTGTCAGCTTGTTACTATGGCAGAGACAACCTGTTGTTGTAAGCATAAATATTACAAAATACAAAATAAAACATATAAAGAAACTTGGGATTCCTCTGAATCTACATAAAAATTAATCTAGGAGACCTCAATTTTAAGTACCTCTATTTCTCACTCCTGGACTAAGTAAATTAAGAGTAGGAAGAATAATCCCAGGAATACAGCCCCCCATAGCACATGGACACCAAAACCAGCAAAATAAGGGGTAACAAAACCGCCCCAGCACCCTCATTACATATGATACATATGTAATAAGAAGTACTAGGGATACAGTGATAACTTGATACAATAGTAAATACTATATGAATACAGATTTTCCAGCTTGCTACTATAGCAGAGCAACTTGTCACAAGCTTTGAAAACATGGCTTGTGACAAGTTGCTCTGCTATAGTAGCAAGCTGGAAAATCTGAAAAAAAATACATGTATAAAATATATAATATAAAGTAAAAGTTAGAATATTGTTTCATATTCTAAATCTACGTCAAATATAAACTAGGGTTCCCCCCTCACAAGTACCTCTAATTCTCACTCCTTGACTATGTAATTCAATATTGAATATTTAGCAAGTACCTTTCAAGATAATAGGTACTTGTATCCTTCTATGCTTCTATATGTTTAAACATATGCTTAAAACCTCAATTTCAGTCACAAAAATGAGGTGTTGTGTACATTGGGGGAGATAGTGTAAATCCTACATGAATAACTCCAAGCCTGCATACCGCAGTCAGCAAAACTTGAATCACCCACATGACTGAAGGCCTGCCCCAAGTTGGAGTACAAACCCCCGCACATACTATTAGACCTAGTCAAGCATCCTGTCAGCCACCAAGATATTACATGTATTATGTAACATGTAATACTTGAAACTGCAAGCTTGAATAATAATTATTATTATTCTTTATTTTTATTATTATTATTATTTTTTTTTATAGTCTGAACAAAATGCAAATTGGATCTTATCATTTTATCAAATGGTACAATAGTCTAACAGTTAAGAGACTAGCTTAGTAAGAACTGTTATAAACATAAGGACCTGAGTTCAAGTCACACTCATGACCACATTCAATAAAAATCAATTGTTTAAATTATATCTATTTTTTAATAAAATTAAGTTATAATTTAATTAATGAAAATCTTTGGAAAATTGATTTTCAAACATGCAATAAATGGATAAAGAAACATTTATTGGCATAGTTTTCTTCTTGAAAATCCTGGAAGATCCAATATTAAACCATAGTAATTTATAGTATAAAATCATACATAAATAAAGGTAAATCTTTATGTAAAGTATAATAATTATGCAATAATCATCTATAAATGAATTCCCACCTGTTTTACTCTCCATAGAAAGCGCTTTTCCAAGCACTAACCCCAAAGGAAGTTACAGGTACATGTGATTAAATAATATTTAGTTTAATTAAGAAAAACAGACATTATATTAATTTAATTAATGTGAAATAAAAATAGCATCATTGTAATTAAAAATGACACCATATTCTACTGTTTTACCACGAAAAGGTTTATCATATTCATCTGTAGACATTGCCCCAATCCCCACTGTCAAATAAATTACAGAGGGATTATTATAAAATATTTTATTATTTAAGGAGGAGGTTTCTTCACCAAATTGAAGACATCCTCCCCCCATCAATTTTAACACACAGTAGATAACTTATTATAAGCTACAAAGGCGCTCACCTTCTCCTGTAAGTAAGGAGGACTGGCCTTTATTTATATACTATCTTTATTAGTTAAAATTCTTCAAACAAAATCCCCCCCCTATTAATTAAAATATCTTTAATTAATTGAAAAAAACCGTGTTCAAGTCTGGTTAGCCCTTCAGAGGATTTATTCCCATAACTGAAGTTTTGGCAGCAGGGTCATAACCTGTTTTTATTTGATACTTAGTGTTTTATAACACTTTAAGTAATTGTTCTTATTGGCAAATCTGTTCATTACACTTCATAAGTGTAATATTCTTCTTTTAGTCCTTACTGTACACGCCACAATAAGTGGAGTAGAGTACAGAAAGCTGACACATCCCTGCATGGCATGTGGACACCAGATTCCTTATAATAAATACAGGATGTTGAAATCTCAGTGAAATCTGACACATTCCGCAGCAGACTAGGAAGTATCACTTAGGGCTCCTTTGATCCATTAACAAAAACTTGACCAACTAGAGATCCTTATTCTTTTTTTCCTCAATAATCTTCAAGACTCAATTCACCACCTCAAGCTCAACTCACTCAAATAAACAACTGCTACCCTCACCAATATCTGCTCACCACTCACTTTCCTCCCATTCTCTGTCTCTCTATCAATCCAATCAACTCAAACTCACTCTGCTCACTGCTCCATGTTTGTTTTTCATACTCACCACTTTTTCTCTTTGCCTGATGTACACTGAACGTCTATTCTATCTTTTTCTGTTCTATTTCTTTTTCCTCTTAAGAATACCTTTCTCACTTCCTGCTACAAGTCTCCTCCATAAAAGTCCTCACCTTTATAAAAAATAGTTTCCATTTAAATCAGTGGTATGTCTCTGTTCCTTCTATTTTATATCTTTTTGCATTTCTCATGACATGATGTGTTCTCTCTTCAGTCTGGTTTTTGTTTTATAAAAATATCTTCATCTTTAAAACACAGAAGATAACACGAAGCACCGTAGTACCCTCATTACATAGGATACAATATATGTAATAAAGGATACCAGGGACTAGGAAAGATATTGATAATATTTTATACACTAAAATGAGTACAGTAATCATTAAAAAACAGTACAAACCAAGTACTGTGGCTTATTATAAAATAAAAAAATGCCACAGATACTAATCATACAAACCAGTACTAATGTACTACAAGGCTGTAATAAAAGATTGAATATACTAAAATGAATAAAATTTATATCAAAACAATATATGTGTAGCTTGGTGACTTATACCCAAGACACAAGCCCCTGTAACGTCACCAGGAGGGCCAGTATAGAGACAAAGCGCCCACAAGTTGGCCCTTAACACCCATAGGGTCCCCAGAGGGATCTCAGGACTACTTAAGGAGCTCTTTGTCAACTAACTGTACTCTATTCCACTAATTGTGGCATGTACAGTGCCTAGACAAAAGTTTTTGTTGCGGGTTTTCTTTTTTTTTTTTTTTTTTTTTTTTTTGGTGAAATGTCAGTGAAACTTACTGACTGTTCTAATCCATCTGAGTCGGATTTCCTCCTTCAAAGTTACATACAACCAACTTCATCGGTGATCAATCAACGGAAAAGGTTAGTTTTTTTTCTTAATTTTCATCTTCAATCTTACTGATGATGTTGTTTTGTTTCTTTTTTAGATGACTAGGCGTCATCACTCAACCAAACGAAAAGCCAACTCCAATCCATGTGAAGACCCAACCAATGCCCTAGAATGTCTTTTCTCCATTTACGAGTCCGAGCCGTTCAAAATGATCACAGATTTAGATCAGAGGTTCAGGTAGTTTATGGAGGCAATCACCGAGCTCTACGACCGACTGTACACCTGCAAGTCCACCAAGGCCTTCTCCGCTGAACAACCAAACAATATTGTACCCTTCCTCGACCTGACCGCTTGGATCAACACCGGCTCAAATCGGATCAACAAGAAGTTCAAACAGCCCGTCTTGGATTGCATCAATCTTGTAAAAAAGTAAAAAAACATAAAAAATAAATAATAAAATAAAATAAAATAATAAAAATAAAAATAATAATAATAATAAAAATAAATTTTTTCTTTTATATTTACTCTTCCCCACTCTCAACACTCCCCGCAGAACTTTCTTTTTTCTCTCAAAAATTTTATTAAAAAATGTAAAAAATTAGTGAAAACTTTGTTAATTTTAAGTATTTTTTTATTATCATTTGTAGTTACAGAAGTGGTAAATTCATACTTATCAGTCCTTGAGGACCCAGTAAGAAGAATCTCCCGTGGCAATTTGTTTTTCCTTTTTTTGAAAAAAAAAAAATCCCCCAAGAAAAACTTTTGTCTAGGCACTGTACAGAGATGAATAAAAAAGACTTTACACTTTGAAAGTGTAAATAAATGAATATAAGGTTATAAATAATATATTTACTATAGTGTAAAAACACTTAAGTAACAAAAATAAAACAGGTTCTATGCCTGCTACCAAGCTTCTAATGGGGGGAAAGTCCCACAGAAGGGTTAACCAGAATTCAAAATGGTTCTTCCAATGAAATTAATTAATATTAATTTAATTGGGGGGAATTTTGAGGAATTTTAACTATATAAGATAGTTATAAGAGAAAAGGCCAGTCCTCCTTACTTACAGGAGAATGTGAGCGCCTTGGTAGTTTATAATAAGTTATCTATGTGGGGGTTGAAATTGATGGGGGAGGCTATCTTCAATTTGGTGAAGAAAACCTCTCCTTAAATAATAAAACAATTACTCTTTGTCAGCCACTGAGTACATATCACAGTACCTGACATGTACCACGTAACTGCAAGTATTATTAATTATTATTATCTTTAATAATTCTTATTTAGTCTAATTATTATTATTTAATATTATCCCTTTAAAGAACAATAACTGCAAATAATATTAATTATTATTCTCTTTAATAATAATAAATATTCTTTAGTTATTCTTATTATTATTATTAATATTATTCACCATTATTATTACTTAAGAAGTAATAACTTATTATTATTAAAGTAAATTCATTACAATAATTAATATAAATAATTTAATAATACATCCATTAAATAACACATGAATAATTCTGGTTACTCTATGAACTCTTGTGATACAAGACACGTGACTTGTAGGCCCTTTACCCACCTTTCACATGAAATATCAAGAGTAACAGAGGTCACTGTTTCCCCTCTGATTACACCCACATTCCTTATCCTTGGAATATTTCACGCATAAGATATGTACTTTAATATCTTATGAATAAAAGAACATATTAATATTATAACAATTAATACTTATAAGATGCGTCAATAACAAATAACATCATTATAAGTGAATATCCTTATTAATATTAATAAAACAACAATTGAAATAAATTTCATGATGTGATCCAATCCCACTAAGGACTACTGATCAAAGATGTGTCACATAACACAGCCTTAGTAGAAATCACATCATAAAAATCAACAGATCCTCCCAAAAGGATCTGTCTTCCCCCTGAGGCTCCCCAGTACCTCCCAGGTCCTGGAAGAGCTCACAGTCCCCCCCTGAGGAGCTCTTACAATATATAAACAGTTGTTTATCCCCTAGAGAATATTTAGAACACCTTAGTACAGTACATACCATAAAGCTGTTTACCTTGCTTAGTTCCCCATTTTCCACCAATACCCCAATTCTGGATAATCTATAGTTTAATGCTGTTATTACCTCAAGAATTGGCCACAACCTACCTTCAATAAGGTAGAAACCACAAACCCAAATTGAGTCTCTCCTTGGATGCCTATTAATACTCTGTATTGATATGGATGCGCCTAATTAGAGCAAGCCTCTCAGCCAAGATCTACTGATTGAGGAATAACCCTTTTAGAGGACTTTTAACCAACCAAAACCACTTTAAATCATCAACCTGACTCAGTTAAAACCATTAACCACGGTTAGTTTCACACCCAGGCTGACATTGTTCACCTCCTTGTTGGGAGCAGTGATCAGAGTAAGTTCACCAGGGGGAAGTGATCACCCTGTTCGTGATCAGATGTGAAATATGGTGTCATTTTTAATTAAAATGATCCCATAAATATTTCACATTATCTATATTTAGTGTGATATGTATTTCAGCAGTGTATTATTTATTTCACTAAGAAATACATGTGAGTAAATTATCTAGGAACCAGAGCTTTAAAAAGCGCTTTCCCTGAAGGATAATTGACTTCAAATAACATGTACTATTTATATAATACATAATACATAAACTATTTACTTAAATATATATGTAATCTTATAGTATGTATTACTATGGGTTATGCTGGGATTTTCTAGGATTTTCATGGAAAAAGCTATACCAATAAATGGTTTGTTATCCATTTATTTTGTGTTTGAAAATTGATTTGCAAAGGATTTTCTTTAATTAATTTTCCTTTTATTTTTGATAAAAAATAGATATAATTTATAAGAATTTTACTACTATTTTCTGAATGTGGTCATGAGTGTGGCTTGACCACAGAACCTTCTGTACAGTGCCTAGACAAAAGTTTTCGTCGGGGGATTTTTTTTTTTAAAAAAAAGGAAAAAAAAAAATTGCCATAGGAGATTTTTCTTACTGGGTCCTCAAGGACTGACAAGTATGAATTTACCACTTTTGTAGCTACAAATGATAATAAAAAGATACTAAAAATTAACAAAGTTTTCACTAATTTTTTGCATTTTTTAATAAATTTTTTGAGAGAAAAAAGAAAGTGCTGTGGGGAAGAGTAATTATAAAAGGAAAAAATTGATTTTTATTATTATTTTTATTATTTTTATTTTTATTATTTTTATTTTTTATTTTTTATGTTTTTTACTTTTTTACAAGATTGATGCAATCCAAGACGGGCTGTTTGAACTTCTTGTTGATCCGATTTGAGCCGGTGTTGATCCAAGCGGTCAGGTCGAGGAAGGGTACAATATTGTTTGGTTGTTCAGCGGAGAAGGCCTTGGTGGACTTGAAGGTGTACAGTCGGTCGTAGAGCTCGGTGATTGCCTCCATAAACTACCTGAACCTCTGATCTAAATCTGTGATCATTTTGAACGGCTCGGACTCGTAAATGGAGATAAGACATTCTAGGGCATTGGTTAGGTCTTCACATGGATTGGAGTTGGCTTTTTGTTTGGTTGAGTGATGACGCCTAGTCATCTAAAAAAGAAACAAAACAACATCATCAGTAAGATTGAAGATGAAAATTAAGAAAAAAACTAACCTTTTCCGTTGATTGATCGCCGATGAAGTTGGTTGTATGTAAATTTGAAGGAGGAAATCCAACTTGGATGGATTAGAACAGTCAGTAAGTTTCACTGAAATTTCACCAAAAAAAAAAAGGAAGAAAAAAGAAAACCCGCGACAAAAACTTTTGTCTAGGCACTGTACAAGCCAGATCTTCATGAGCCTGTTCTTAATTGTTAGACTATTATACAATTTTTTGAAACATTTAAGTCTAATTTCTGTTTTAATCAGAATGTTCAAGTAAAATAAATATAAATCAAATAACATAACATAAAATAAATAATAAA
Source organism: Puccinia hordei (assembly GCA_007896445.1). Taxonomy (NCBI): domain Eukaryota; kingdom Fungi; phylum Basidiomycota; class Pucciniomycetes; order Pucciniales; family Pucciniaceae; genus Puccinia; species Puccinia hordei. Next base: position 7,686 of record RDRW01000058.1, on the reverse strand, counting down.
GAATTATTATTTATTAAGCTTGCAGTTTCAATTTTTACATGTTACATGTAATATCATGGTGGCTGACACTCTTCAACCACCCAAAGAAGGCTCCTCATGCTTGACAATTCCCACTAAATCTGCAACAAGTTGACTATGTATTTTAATTCAGGAATGATTTATCCTAGGTTCTATTCCTCTTGCGCTCAGGTTGTGATTCAATTGAGAAATCTTCTGTTGCACAGTTGTTAATAACTCCAACACTTACTGCTGAGTGAACGTGAAACAAAGAATCATAACAAGGCAATGACATGCAACAGTGGGCCGCTACGCTATGCTACGCTACACTATTTGACCTCTAACTGTTATCGTAGCGGTTATTTTGTTTGCCAGAAAATTTGTAGTGTTAGCTGACGCTACACTCCGCTAAACTAACAGTTAGCGTAGCAAGATATTTTTCAGCCAATTTTTTTGTAGTGCTAGCTTTGAAAAATAACCGCCATGCTAACAAGTAGCGTAATTGTTTTTCCACTAACAGATATTGGAGTTCCCATTAGGGTAGCGGCATCAGATCTATGCTATGCTACGCTAAATGTTAGCTGTTAGCTGATTTTTTCCCGCTAAATGTTAGCTGTTAGCTGATTTATTCCCACTAAATGTTAGCTGTTGGCTTAATTTTTTCCTGCTAAATGTTAGCTGTTAGCTTAATTTTTTCCCACTACACTATGCTCAAATAGTGCAAAGTGTTGGCCCACAGCCAGCTGAGTGAACAGTCTGAACATACTTTTTTGGGTGGATTACATCCCCGCTTGTTTTACCAATAGTTGTGGTGATGTGCTTGGGCAATGTCACGCTCTGTGATGCCAAGGACTGATAACCTTCTAGCTACACAAGGTGCAAGGCTAAAAATAATACGTAATAAATTATTTCAGAGGTTTTTAATCTTTTTTATTAATATTAAAAGATTATAAATTTAATTGGGAGGGGCCTGAAAGCAGGGGTGTTTTGGATGCCCACCAATGGTGTCCGTGATAATTCACAGAAGCTTTGTAACCTTTTACACTGGGGCCTGCAAGCAGGGGTGTTTAAGTGCCCAGTAAAAATAATGGCTAAGAAAGGGCCACAGCTCCTAGTGAAACAAGACTTACTGTAGGCTTTAAGAGGAGGAGGGGGGCTTTCTTAAGGTAAACTTGACAGCTGGAAGCGGTTGGAAAGGTGGGCTTGATGACTGGACAGAGTTGCAGTGGAGGAAAAGAGGCTTTAAAGTCTTGAAGACTGATTTACTGGGCAGGACACTAGTATGCTGGACTGGTGGAATGCTGGTGGTAAATATGATAAAGCTGGGGAATCAAAATACAGGGGGAAGAAAGGGCCTCTTAAATGCCTTTTCTGGAGCCCTGATGGCGAAACATCAAGTGTTATTTTGGCCATGGGAACACTACAAGGAAGGAGTTATCCTTTAGTAGAAATAAATGATGTAATTTATCAAATTATTACATCTACAGGCTGTCAATAATTAATACAGCCTATCAGTCATCTGTAGACATCATCTGAGGGCGCTTCAAGAGCTCTTAGTTTGATGTAAAACCTGTATTGATCACTTGATCAATAGAATAATAAATAAATAATCAAATTATAGTACAGAATCTTATTTCTGTTTAATTTGGTTATTTCATATATAAGGCTCTGTACTATGAGAGTTCTTGTAATAATTGCATGGTGGGCGCTTTTACAGCTCTCCATTCAATTATTTGACAAGCAAAACATCCTGGGAAAAGTGTCATCATTTGTTATTTTCCCGTGATTAAAGGAGCTTGTCATGTATTTTAATTGTACAAGTTCTTTTAGACTTGTTTCAAGTATTGTAATGTTTTCTTTATCCCCTGTTTTGTGTCTTTCATATATTATTATATTTATTAACTTATACAGTATGTATTTGTAGAAGTTAATAATAATACAAAGACTATAAAACAGTGTGGTATTTATGTCAAATGTTATTTATTATTTTATTTATGTGTTTAAAGGATAATTACATAGTTTATTTAAGTAATTATCCCGTATTTTCAGGACTTCTAGTTACTAGAATACCCTCATATTACATATGTTTATACCTAGTAAGTATTTTTAGGGCTTAGTAGGAGTATTCTTTAAGTTAATTGTATTATTAGAAGGAGTAAGTTTTCTAGGATACTTTGGCTGAGGTACCCTAGGTTATTTGACTTGCTCTTTTAGAATATGAAATAATATTCTCACTTATCTCAAATTTTATTGAGTTATTACTTATTTATTATTCATTTATCTATTATATTTGTTTATTACATTATTATCATGTAATAATGTTTATATTCTAATATTTTATCTTTTTCTCATGTTGTATTATAATTTGTGGTACATTATTACTTGTGTAATAATGTCTCTTTCATACGTATTTTTTATTAATTAATTATTACTTATTTATTGTTCTAGTCAGGTTGTCTCTGAACTAGTAGCAAGCTGACAGGCAAAGAAAATGATGTGGGAACGTTGAAAGTTTTTCCCTTGCACAAATTGCCTTGCATTGAGGCTGTGATTATTTTAAATTAATATGTTCATGAATCCTGTTGAAGAATTTCTTTTCCAGCTTTACTTGCTTCCTTTGAGTTAAATAAGCATTTCTTCTCATTCTCTGATGGGCATTCTGATTACTGTTCTGGGCAATTTCCATATGATTAAAATGTTTTATTCAATTCAAATTTGTCCAGACAGTAACCATATTTCCCAATGCAATGAAAGAAATGCATATCCAAACATTGGAAAGAGAGAAAATGGAAAAGAAACAAACAGTTGTTTTTTTGAAAAAAAAAAAAAAAAAAATAGAAATTTAAAAAAAAAAACAGAAATAATCTGTTTTGATTGCTGTAGTTGCACAAGTACAGGAGTTAATGCAGAATTTTGATTTATTTACTTGTGAAAGTTGAGATTTTTGATTGCTTGACTTGCACAAGTACAGGATCTATAATTGGGCAGAATGGACCAGCTTTGACCTCAGACAGTGGAATTTATCACTCCTGCTATACTATAAGTAACTGCAACATGCCTAAGCACTGTCACCCTCATTGGTGAGTAGGGTGACATTGATTAGGTATGTTGCAGTTACTTATAATATAGCAGGAGTGATAAATTCCACTGTCTGAGGTCAAAGCTGGTCCACTCTGCCCAATTATAGATCCTGTACTTGTGCAAGTCAAGCGATCAAAAAACTCAACTTTCACAAGTAAATCAATCAAAATGCTGTTTTAACTCCTGTACTTGTGCAACTACATCAATCAAAACAGCTTATTTGTGTGTGTGTTTTTTTTTTAATTTCTATTGTTAATTGTTTTTTTTTTTTTTTCAAAAACAAAATTGTTTGTTTCTTTTCCATTTTGTCTCTTTCCAATGTTTGGATATGCATTTCTTTCATTGCTTTGGGAAATATGGTTACTGCCTGGACAAATTTCAATTTAATAACACATTTTAATCATATGGAAATTGCCCAGAACAGTAATCAGAATGCCCATCAAAGAATGAGAAGAAATTCTTATTTAACTCAAAGGAAGCGGGTAAAGCTGGAAAAGAAATGCTTCAACAAGATTCATGAAAATATTAATTTGAAAGAATCAATGCCTCAAGAAACAAAATGATTGCTATACTCCCACAAGTATAGCACTCAACTAACAGTTACTGTAGCGCTAAACTAACAGTTAGTGCACTGCAAAAGGGCACTACGCTAACAGTTAGTGTAGCTAAAAAGAATTCTACCCTAACAGTTAGTGTGGCTGAAAAGAGCACTACGCTAATAGTTAGTGTAGCTGAAAAGAGCGCTACACTAACAGTTAGTGTACCTGAAAAGAGTGCTACTCTAACAGTTAGTGTAGCTGAAAAGAGCGCTACGCTAACAGTTAGTGTAGCTGAAAAGTGCGCTACGCTGCGTAGCTGAAAAGAGCGCTACGCTAACAGTTAGCGTAGCTGAAAAGAGCGCTACGCTAACAGTTAGCGTAGCTGAAAAGAGCGCTACGCTAACAGTTAGCGTAGCTGAAAAGAACACTACGCTTACAGGTAGCGTAGCGTTTGGTCCAGCTAACACCGCTAAAAATCAGCTAACAGGAAATTTCTGTAGCGTTATTTTTTTTTTTCTGATGTCGCTAACACTACGCTACCCGCTATTTTCTTTTTGAACAAATTTGTTTTAGTGTTAGCTGAAAAAATCTTCAGCTAACAGTAACTTTGTGTTAGCGTAGCAACAGAAGCTAACATTACACTATGCTACAGCTATTGTTAGCGTAGCAGGCCCACTGTTGTGACATGTTCTGATCATCATCAATGGGATCTAGCGGAGAAGAATGAGATTGCAAATATGATGAAACATGATGAGGTATGGACAGTATAAAACCAAAGGAAGGAGGAAAAACCAATTCTGGCAACATGGGCTTATGGGAAGAAACTTGGGGCCAAAAATCAGGTGCCAAATTTTAAAGCTAGGATTTGTGCACAAGGATTTAGGCAGACCTACAGGGTTAAATTCATGGTGAGATACGCGCCAACTGGAAAACCATTTTTGTTGCGTTTTATGCTCTCCATTGCAGTCAACAAAGGGTTGTTGATTCATCAACTTGATGTCAGAAGTGCATTCCTGAAGTGTCCGCTGGAAGACCAAGTCACACTACTTCCACCGCCGGGGCTTGATTGTGAAAAAGGATCCATCTTACACCTGAAGAAGGCAATATACGGACTCAAGCAAGCACCACTGGTTTGGTACAAGCAACTATCAAACTACATGAAAACCTGAGGTTTCTACATCTCACTATTGGATCCATGCATGTTCTGGCGCTCTGGGGAAGGGAATTGGTCCGCAAAGTGGACTGTTTCTCCTGTCAATGACTTGGTAATCATAGGGTTGGATCCAGCAAAATTTTGGAGGGAGGTGGAGATGGAATTTGACATCAAACATCCGGGAGAGGAAGTATTTCTGCTAGGGATGAACATAGAAAGTTTCTGCAATGGTCTTCAAGTAAATCAAATGCAATATGTAGAGCAAAAGTTGAAGGAATTCAATCTAGATAATGAATACCCAGCAACATGCCCCTTGAATCCTAGAGAGCCACTTCAAAAAGCGACCAAGACCAAAAAGGAGCAGATCAACAACCTGAATATCAGTTACAGGGTCCTGTTAGGTTCCTGAGAGGCATTATTTCTGCTAGGGCTGAACACAGAAAGATTTTGCAATGGTCTGCAAGTAAATCAAATGCAATACATAGAGCAAAAGTTGAAGGAATTCAATCTAGATAATGAATACCCAGCAACATACCCCTTGAATCCTAGAGAGCCACTTCAAAAAGAGACAAAGACCAAAAGGATCAGATCAACAACCTGAATATCAGTTACAAGGCTCTGGTAGGTTCCTTGAACTACCTTAGCGTGTTGAAAAGACCGGACATATTGTTTGCTGTCGGTGCATTATCACAATATCTTGATCAACCGGTCATACAGCACTATCACATGGCAGTACAGGTGTTTTGGTATCTCAAAGGAACAAAATAAATCTGCCTAAATTAAAGAAAAGAGTCTGGGGTAAATCTTTGCGCATTTGTGGATGCCAATTGGGGAAACTTCTTGGATACATGAAGGTCAATAACAGCATTTTTTATAACAATTGGAACACACCTAATCAATTGGAAATCTAGTAAACAAGCCACTGTGTCTTTATCAACAACAGAGGCAGAATACAAGCCTCTCTCAGATCTTGGGAGGGACCTTGCCTGGCTTGCCAGTTTGATCAAGGAAATGGAGCTGCCAATCAAGACTGAAGACATTGAGGTCAATGTTGATAACCAAGGAGCAATTGACTTGGCAAATAGTGAAATATTGCAAAACTCATTTGAAAAAAACATATGGACATTCAACTCCATTTTCTTTGAGAACTCATCTTGCTGCAGCTCATCAAGCTCAACTACGTCAAAACAACGGCCAATTTGGCGGACTGTCTCACCAACGCACTTGCAAAATATTTCATCAGGGGCTTGTTACAACAGATTGGTGTGCTTTGAATCAGTGGCCTTGCTTCTAATATAGCAACTAGAAGCATTGAAGGCTTTGAGAATACTAAAGCAGAATCTTTAGGAAAACCCCTAGCTAATATTTCACATTGTTTAAAAATAGTGTGATATGTATTTCAGCTTTGATTTATTTATTTCACTAGGATGTACATGTGAAAAAATTTCAAGGGGTTTGTGCTTGAAAAACCACTTGCCCTGAAGGACAATTGAACTGAAATCACATGTATTAATCATACATATATACTACATAAAATATTTACTTAAATTATATATGTAATCTTATAATATGAATTAATATGGGTTAAGGTGGGATTTTCCAGTACTTTCCTGGAAAAAGCTTGTCAGCCACTGAGTACATGTCACAGTACCTGACATGTACCACGTAACTGCAAATACTATTATTATTATTATCTCTAATAATAATTACTATTCTTATTTATTATTATTACTATTTAGCATCATTATTTATTAAAAATAACTTCATGTAATATTAATTATTATTATCTTTAATAAAAATTGCTATTCTGTAGTTATTATTATTATACATTCATTATTATTATTACATTACTATTATTATTACATTACTATTATTATTATTAAAGTACATTAATTACAATAATTAATATAAATACTTTAATAATATATTCATTAATAAATCATGAATAATTCTGGTTAAGCTATGTACTCCTGTTATACAAGATACATAACTTGTAGGCCCTTTGCCCTCATTTCACGTGAATTACCAGAGTAACAGATATCACTCTTTCCCCTCTGATGACGCCCACATTCCTTAACATTGGAATATTTCACGTATAAGATATGTATTTCAATATCTTATTGATAAAAAACTAATTAATATCATAATAATTAATAATTATAAGATTTCCCAATAATAAGTGACATCATTATAAGTTAACATCTTTAATGATATTAATAACAGATCATTAAATACAAAAGTCATGATGTGATCCAATATAACTGATCTTTAAATACAAAATGTCATGATGTGATCCAATTACACTAAGGACTACTGATGACAGATGTGTCACATAGCACAGCCCTAGTAGAAATCACATTGTAAACATTAACAGATCATCTCAAATGGATCTGTCTTCCCCTTGAAGTTCCCCAATACCTCCCAGGTCATGGAAGCGCTCACAATCTCCCCAAGAGGAGATATTACAATATATAAACAGCTTGTAATCATCTGTTTATCCCGCAGAGAATATTTAGATCACCACAGCACAGTACATACCTTAGAGTTATTTACCTTGCTTAGTTCCCATTCTCCAACAATTCCCCAATTCTGGATAATCTATAGTTTATTACTGTTATTACCTCAAGAATTGGCCACAACTACCTTCAATAAGGTAGCCACCACAAACCCAAGTCAAGTCTCTCCTTGGATGCCTATTAATACTTTGTATTGATTTGGATGCGCCTAATTAGAGCAATTAGAGCAAGCCTCTCAGACAAGACTAACTGATTGAGGAAGTTCCTTTTTTACAGACTTTAAACCTTACCCAAACCACTTCAAACAATCAACCTTCCTTAGTTACAACCCATAACCACGGTTAGTTCCACACCCAGGCTGACAAAAGCTATACCAATCAATGTTGTTCTTTATCCATTA